>JACSYO010001861.1:2292500-2773525 GCA_016806645.1 Ophiodon elongatus | reverse complement strand
ATATATATATGTATGTATATGTATATGTATATATATATATATATATATATATACACACATATATATATATATAACATAGAAACATAAACAAATGTTGGTGCATTAAACTTGTTGTTTAATGCACCAACACCAACAAGTTTAATCTTCATATAACTTCATATAATCTTCATATTATGTTTATATATAACATGCACCAACATTTGTTTATGTTTCTATGTATATATATATATATATATATACACACATATGTATATGTATATATATATATATATATATATATATATATATATATATATATATATATATATATATATATATAAAAATAACATAGAAACATTAGGTTTGATTAGTCTATAATGGTTTTGTGTTTCCATGTAGCGTAACCACACTGACATTTAATCTCATATTCTGGTGAAATCTCTTTCTCTCTCTCTTTCGCTTTCTTTCTCTCTCTCTCCCTCTCTCTCTCTCTTTCGCTTTTTTTCTCTCTCTCTCCCTCTCTCTCTCTTTCGCTTTTTTTCTCTCTCTCTCTCTCTCTTTTTCGCTTTCTCTCTCTCTCCCTCTCTCTCTCTCTTTCGCTTTTTTTCTCTCTCTCTCCCTCTCTCTCTCTCTTTCGCTTTTTTTCTCTCTCCCTCTCTCTCTCTCTCTCTCTCTCTCTCTCCCTCTCTCCCTCTCTTTGTTTAACTCTCTCTGTCTCTCTGTCTCTCTCTCCGTCTCTCTTTGTATAACTATCTCTCTCTCTCCCTCTCTCTCTCTCTCCCTCTCTCCCTCTCTTTGTTTAACTCTCTCTCTGTCTCTGTCTCTCTCTCCCTCTCTTTGTATAACTATCTCTCTCCCTCCCTCTCTCTCTCTCTCTCCCTCTCTCCCTCTTTGTTTAACTCTCTCTCTGTCTCTGTCTCTCTCTCCGTCTCTCTTTGTATAACTATCTCTCTCCCTCTCTCTCTCCCTCCCTCTCTCTCCCCCTCAGTGTATAACTCTCCCTATTACACAAACGCCAGGATGTTTCGACTAGTTTGCCCCTTGCGGCTCCCCATACTCCTCCGGACACGTGATCAGTGAAAGGTTATAAATAGATGTGGTGCGTTCGATTGTTTCTTTGACACACAGACGGACTGAGGAGCAACATGGCGTCGACGAGCCGGTGCGTAGCTACTTTTACCAAATGGTCCCCCTCTCCCCCCTTCTCGTAAGCTCTCGGAGTGTAAACGTGTAGCCGGTATCGAGTGAGACGTGATACCCGTCCCGTCTTTATTCCTGCTGCCGTTGTTGTCTGTGAGCCGTGTTTCGTAGATCACTGCTCCTCCGCTCCGTTAGCCCGACTAGCTGGCTCGATGTTACCAGAAGTCACTGTTTGTGTCTCCGTTACGTTATCCCGCCGATGTGTTGCCGTTGCTCAATAACGTCAGTTGCCTAACACGCCAACGTCGCTTCGCTTTTGTTTAACGTCGCTTCGCTCTTGTTTTTGTCCACTTTTAGCTGTTTTTCCTGGTTCCCACGGGTCACGTTAGAGCTAACGTCAGTGTGGGTTGAAGCAGGACGTAACGTTATGTCTTCATGGTGTTTCTCTTTTCTCACAGCGGTCTGTGTGAGGAAATGACACAATAAGCTCGTCTGGATTTCATTTGTATCGTCATGTAAAGTAAAAGTAGAGATTTGAAAGTGTAGCTGTGGAGTGATGTTGTCATGAGGCTGCTCTCACGCCCTTCAGCTCCTCTGTTGTTCACCACTTCATCGTGACGGGTTTGTTTTAGAGTTCAGGGGTCAACGTCAATATATTGTTGTTATTTTAAAGATTATACCTGAAATGGTTAGTCGATAAATATACTACTTGTATGTCATATATTTGTATTTTATTATTTAAAAAAAGAGTTAAAACCTAAATATTTATTGACTCCAGCTTGAATGTGAGGATTTTGTTCAACATAGCTGTAGATTTAATATTTTGGGCTATTTATTTTACATTTCATACGCAAATAAATTCACAGATTATTCAATAATGAAAACAATTGTTAGTTTCAGCCCACGTTTAGACTGTGATGCTTCTCAACTACTGGCTGCTGTTTGGCTTTTCCTTCAGGTTGTTTGATGTTACCCATCTGCTGTTGACACAGTTAATCATGGATTAATACTAGTGTGACTCTTTGATAATGTTTTACTAAATATCTGATTCGCATATTGACATTACCCAATCCTAATTTTTTTTATAGCTCTTGCAGTTGAGACTTTGTAGCTATAAAGTGTGCTTTGTGTGCTTTGTGTCCTCTCTATCTCTTTCTCTTGCCTGTCTGTCTTTATTTTCCTCCCCTTTCCATCTTTTATTTGCTATTTGAGCCGTTTGATCACCTAACTGTTCTGCTTTTGTAGCGGAGATGCCCTGTCCCTTCCAAGAGTTCAGTGTCCCAACCACCCTGAAGCCATACTGGTGGAGGACTACAGAGCGGGGGACATGATTTGCCCTGAATGCGGCCTTGTAGTAGGTCAGTATACACTACGATTACGTGCCCCCTTACTTCTGTATCGTCGAGCTTTCAGTGTTTGAACTAGTTCCTGGTGGTAAACCGATCATCTGGTGTGCCGGTTTAAATTGCATATACCGCCACATCGGAGAATAGCCGGGACGAGCACTGTGATTGGGGATAACATTGAGAGGGGACCCCTATCAACTGCGTACGTTGTCCAAGAGAAAAGCTGTGTCTGATGTTGGGAAGTTTTTCGGTTTAAAAAAATGATCAGATCAGCAATTATAACACAGGATTGGAGGTATGTCTTAAAAAAATGCTTCCACCAAACTGCTATCCCAACATTATACCAACAACACTGACGCACAGATGCCCACTTTTCTATAATAACAGACTTGTGGTCAGTTTGTAGTGTTTATACTAATATCTTAAATTATTTTGTTTTGAAAAGATAGTTGTTGGCATATCTTACTTATATCTTTTTAAGTTCTTTTTTTTTTTTTTTTACTATCTTACAGTTTGCACAATAAGAAATTGTCTACATTCTGCAACTGTAAGATGCATTCTGATTTCTTTATATATTGTATAATTTTGTGGGGCCGAGCAAACCCTGTAGTCATGAATGCCTTCAGCTTATAAATGATGCCATTAAAATATTTTTATATTCTATTTACTCCGGACTCTAGACTAAGCCAACATAAACTTATTATGAAGACCCAGTCCAAATATATTGATTCACTTTGTCATGCAAATATTGAGGCTTTGACGTCTCTGCTGCCGAGACTTCTTTCCCCACCCTCATACAAGTGCAACAGACATGGTAAAGATAATGGAAAATGAATTAACATCAGTGAAGCTTTTGAACAAACTGTTATTTGTGCAATTCCAACCTAGTGTAGTGTTTTAATCAATTTTGTCATTTATCAAAGCACACATTGGCCCAAAAAGCACAGATATAAAGTGTATGAAGAAATACATCCTTTCAACATGTGACGCAGATTGTAAAACAAAGCTGTAGGGAACACAGTTCTCCTCTAACGAGCCCCCTGAGCAGAGACCCGGTCAGGTGGGAGACGAGACGCCAGCCGCTCTGATGCGAGCTGGAGTGCCCTCTGTTCCTGCTCCCATAGCTTTGGCTCTGAGGAGATGAATGTCACTTTGCCTTGCGATGTTGGAGAGTTATGGATGGTAAAAAAAAAGCCTAACAGGATTAAAATATCAGAAATCTAATCCTCTGCTACAGTTCCAAGAACAGGCACGACGAGATAACTATCAATATGCCCTGCCTTTGTCACACCCTTTATCCTTTTGAACATCTCCAATTTGATAAAATTGAATGACTGAACATTTGTTAAGATCATGTTTTATTATGTATTTCTGCCTCACAACAACAACCACAAAGAAAGGAAAATGAGAAAGAAGAGGGGGATGACGTGTTGAGGCTAGATTCAGAATACCGTATCGTAGTAAAACTTAAAGAGGGCTGTGGATGAGCTGATGAAATACAGTACGGAAGGCTTCAAACAATATTTACAGTATTTGAGTCTCGGAAGAAATGTTTTCATGAGGGAATTTGTGCAGAATATGGCACCATCTTCTGGTTAATTATCCCAGAGGGATTTAATAGAGACAGACGGAAGAACACAGTAACTGCATTTCCTTTGTATGTGCAGCTTATTCACTGAGTCACGTTTATCAAACTACCATGTCCGATTTGTTGTTTAATTTTTACTTCTCGTGTTTCAATCATTGACGAGTAGAAGGAAACATGTTCAGAGCAGCAGGTGTAGAAGATTGAAAAGCTGACACCAAAAAAAACAAACGAGACAGATGTAGGTTGACATTGTATTGAGATGAATTTCATCTGAATGTGGGGTGTCAAGTTCAATCTGTAAAGGTCTTCAAACCAAAACTCAAGGGCCAAATGTATTACTAATATAAAATATATGTTTTTAAAGGTATTGTTTGCAAAAAAATGTGGCCTGTTTTTAATCCAAAGGGAAGATGTAGTGCCTCTGAGTCTAACTACAGTTTGGTTTCTTGTCTTGGTGCTTCGGCTGAAAACCATAAAATTACAATGAACGTTTAAGAAGTTGATCTCGTGCAAGAATTCTGTTTAATTTATTTATCCTATCTATTTTAAATTGTCATACCATTTGTCCTCAGGTGACCGTGTTATTGATGTTGGCTCCGAGTGGAGAACGTTCTCCAACGAGAAAGCTCTCAAAGATCCATCCAGAGTGGGAGACGCCCAGAACCCGCTGCTCAATGGGGGCGACCTAACCACCATGATCAGCAAGGTGAGGGGCCCTTTGTTATGAATGAGCCTTGTTGTGTGCAGAAGTTGGTATTTGCAGTTTAATTGATTGTAAGTTTTTCATAAGATATTTAAGCTACTCAGATTTCCAGTGGTGTAAATGTTTTTGGACGTCCTTACTCGTGTTCAGATGTGCAAGTGCAGGTAACGCCGGCATTGAAAGTTTGAATAAATATGTCAGCAGTTGCTGTATTTATATTGTTTCCTGGTGCAGACTTCAGTCGTGAGTTTGGGTCACAGTGTTCCAGAGTGTGTCAACATCTGTTGCATCAGAGTACCACAGTAAACCATGTTCCTCAGAGTTATCATGGCGTCTCCTGAAATAAGACTACAGAGAATTTTTACTGATAAACATCCACCGTTTGTTTCCACCTCAGGGAACTGGAGCAGCTAGTTTTGATGAATTTGGTAACAACAAGTACCAGAACCGGCGGACCATGAGCAGCTCTGACCGGGCCATGCTCAACGCCTTTAAGGAAATCAGCACCATGGCAGATCGCATCAACCTGCCGAGGAACATCATCGTGAGTTTAAATAAAAATCAGATTCTGCAATGTGCTTTTGACAAGTGTAGATAAGCAGTCGAAATACAAAAGCTGTTCCACTTTAAAGAGCCGTGTCACGTCACACTAAAGACACACAAACACACACACGCACACACGCACATGCACACCAGAGAGAAATAGAAACCACGCAATTGTGGGTCAAATATGGTAAGAAGGGGAACAAGAGAATTAAATGTTATGTAATTCTGTGGTTCATCATCAAAGTGGAACCTAAACTGCAAATCAGTTTATTTGTTCATCGCGAGTGTTTCCTGTATAAAAGAGGTACACAAGCGCTGCAGTTTTGCTCTTGAAGCTCCAGACATTGGCTCAGTCATGTACATGATGATGATAGTAAACTTGTATATTTTATTAAATAAAAAAGACAAACAGAAATAGAGAGAATATGTGAATAAAGGAGTTATGTATGCAGACAAAAAGGCACACAGGTTAGTCTCACTTATACTCCTAATAATAATAATCATTATGACTTGCCATCTCATTTTAGTTAAACATTAGGTTAAAATGGTGTTTTAAAAAAAGCTCTTTTATATAGATGTTTATACTTCACCTTACAAACACACACTTTCTTTTTTTTACATTTTTTTCAGACAAACACTATAATTAGAAACAAAAAAAACACATAGTACATGTGATTTGTATTTGGGAAGATTGTCATTAAGACCTTTCATTATAGGGATGCAAATAATAATTTTTCTGTAAATACTGTTTTTGCTCTGCAGGACAGAACAAACAACTTATTCAAGCAGGTTTATGAACAGAAGAGCCTGAAGGGCCGAGCCAACGATGCCATTGCCTCGGCCTGCCTCTACATCGCCTGCAGACAAGAAGGTGTACCAAGAACATTTAAAGGTCAGAGTTAACACTTTTATTTTCTTGAGCTATCTGCCATCTCATTAAGGTTACGACCGCTCCTGAGGAACGATTGATGGCACGAAATCTAAACTAATTGTGGTACGTCTTAATATAATTTAACAGGTAACACAATATGTAGGAATCTAATTTAAAACCTCTTTAAATTCATGTATAATTATTTCTTATGTTGCAAAGGATAGGAAATTATAGTTTGTTGAATTATCCTGTACTGTGCTGTATTCAAAACATACGTCTTCATTTTCAGTCAGGACAGAAACAAATTGCGGATATATGATGATAGCACATTGATATATAATCTTTGAAAATTGCTCTCACCTTTTTCCTAGAAAAGTACCACACACAACATACCTTAAATGTTTCTCAATGGGATCTAATCTGTGGTCTGTATCATTAACGGAGGTATTCTGACTCCCAACCCTATGGTCGCTGTTTATAGAAGTAATGGATGCAGGATTGGTGAACTTTCTCTTTTCTAATATTAATAAGGATTTCAGTGGAGATTCAACATAGGAAACAAATGGCTAAAAAGATATTTTTTTTGATGTCACCCGTCTCTCCTTCCCTACACAGAGATCTGTGCCGTCTCCCGGATCTCCAAGAAGGAGATCGGCAGGTGCTTCAAGCTGATCCTGAAGGCGCTGGAGACGAGCGTGGACCTCATCACCACCGGAGACTTCATGTCTCGTTTCTGCTCAAACCTGGGTTTGCCCAAACAGGTGCAGATGGCGGCCACCTTCATCGCCAGGAAGGCTGTGGAGCTCGACCTGGTGCCCGGCAGGAGCCCCATCTCTGTGGCCGCAGCAGCCATCTACATGGCCTCCCAGGCCTCCGCAGAGAAGAAGACCCAAAAGGGTGAGTATCATAATACTGTCGATAGACACATTTTGTGTTGAGACCAGAGGGGGAAAAATATGTATTTGTAAGTTGTTTTGGTCATATAAATGAGTTATTGTCACATATACTGGTAGTAGAGGTCTTTGTAGGCCAGAGATTTTGGACCACGTCTGACCTGTAAAAAAAAAAAAAAACGTAAGAAAAACCTGGCGTGCATAAATCAATTTAAAAAGAAAGTCAAGACAGTCAAATGTAGCTTGAATAACAACGATGCATTACAAAGTTCACTTGAGTACATGTATGTAGACAGTAAATCAGAATTCTCAGAAAAGTGGAAGTAGTTGAGTGTTAAAGGTTTATTTTTCACCTGTGGATCAGCCTAATAAAAAGGAAATGGGTAAAGCTGAGGGAGTTGACATCACATAAACATAGTCCGTCCTGTTGAAGTGTCCTCGAGCAGGAGTCTTGTCCCTCGAGCTCCAGATGTGGTGCTTTTTAGCTGAAAGTTTTTCAGGACGGATAAAAAAAAGTAGAATTCAGACACATTTTATTTCCAGTTTTTCATTTTTGAGCGACAGAAGTTGTTTTGAAAAGGCAGGTTTTCAGATTCTACACGATTCAGGAGCTGAACCCGGTCTTTGACGCGTCCACAGAAATCGGGGACATTGCCGGTGTTGCCGACGTTACGATCAGACAGTCCTACCGACTCATCTACCCACGCGCTGCCGAACTCTTCCCTCCAGACTTCAAATTCGACACACCTGTCGACAAGCTGCCCCAACTGTGAAGACGACGCGCCATAAACAGTGACGATGTTTTTCTGCTGTACTTACAGGATTGTATTTTCTCTTTAAAAAAATCATGTTTGTTTGGATTTGGAAGATTTCCCTTGTCCCTTCTAAGACTTCTTGCCTTTGTGGAGGCGTCCTCGCAGGAATAAAACGGACACATTCCAGTGCTTAACTAAACAGCTTGCAGACTGTTCTTGCAGTATTTCATTTGAGTGTATATACTGTATCATGTATATATGTCCAAATTGGAAAATGTAATTGATGCTTGCAATTTTAGGCTGGTTTCATACTGTATACATATTACTTTGTTTTTGTAGAAAAATTACCTGGTTCTATTTTGTTAGTTTGAATTGTTCTAAGTAATTTAAAAAAATAAAAGACTTTCATTAAAGCATGGTAATGAGCAACATTAAACATTTGTTTACATTAAACCTGTTCTACTACTCTCGTCATTCATAGATTGAATTTCTTCACAAGAAAGAAAACTCCAAAGCCTCTTTGTGAGCGCGGAAATACGTCGAAACTTCCTCAAAACTAGTTTAAAGAGTGAACAAAGTTCTACATACCCAGAGTAAACCCCTAGGTATTCATTGACGGGTACAAATAAAAGCAATCCCACTATTACAAATGTTTAATTTGTGCATTTATGATGGGCAACAACAACTGCAGAAATGCCGTTTCTTTTCTTTTCTTTTTTACACCGGGGTTATCTGCAACAGTTGTGTGACTTGAGTATTTGTGTACCATCTATAAAGTCTTCGTCTGTTCTGGCAACAACATGCACAAGCAAAGAATAAAAAAAAAAAAAACTTTGTACAATCTATTTTCATCATTAACAAATGTAGATAATTAAAACTATTGATAAAATTAGTGCTTTCAGCTTAATTGTGTACATACAGTATGTATATATAATATACCCTGCCCTCCCCTGTAGTGATTCATATCAACAGCTCTCCAACATGTGAGTCAGTTCATATATAACATGCAAATTGACAAAAAGTCCTCAGCTGGTTCCTCTGTGCCGGATTGAAAAGGTAACTGATCACAGAACAGTGTGGGAAGCACTTAAATGACATTTTGACAAAAACCTGGAATAGCAGTTTCGTATGTTCCCAAATAACAGCTCAGCGCTTTCTGCATATCTTACATATCTTTACTTCCTCAGTCAGTCCATCAATCAGATATTTTTTTACCACAAGGGGTTCGTCTGCTGCTTCAAGAGGGACAGGATGAATTTGGTTTTGATAGCTTGTAACTGCCAAACACTGATGGTTCCTCTGAGGTAACGAGAAAAATGCTTTCAGGTTCACCACAACCAGATGTTCATTTAGGAATAACCCCCCCTCCCCAAAAAAATACAAAACAATTGACATCCAACTGAACTTAGCTCTAAAATAATTAACTGTTTGATTTTATTGCTCCAAAAAAATACTGCAATACAAAGCGGCACTGAGGTCAACTGAAAAGCTACAGAGCCACTAGAGGGCATTAGACAGAAGAGAATATTAAATATTTAGCATTATTTCTTCTGGCCAACGAGCACGTTTAATTATCTAATTTCCAATATTAGTAATGTGTTAAATTTAACAGCGTAGGTCACGTTTAACACTGGATGGACTACTGTTTTATACTAAAGAGTATTATTATTATTACTATTATTATTATGTGGGTTCTTGTATGCAGACCTGGAAGCAAAGTGAGAAAAAAAGTGTTAAAACAGACAAAGATCGGGCCCCTAGACAAAAGGGAAGCGTAGGGTGAAGACCCTTTCTTTGATTTCAAGTCGAGAAGCAGCAGTAGTAGTCAAGATGTCTGTAGTTGACCGCCCAGTGACATTGCTTTGAGCACTTCAAATTCTCTGAACACCTGGCAGAAATGTCAAACTTTACAGTGAGATTAAATGTCCTGAAACTATGGCGAGGGCTTTGCAAATAAAGAAAGGAAAAACACACAAATAAAAATATACGACTGAATATAATCTGTACAGATCAAAAAAAAACTGACGACAGCGACACTGAATAACATGATTGTGATGTTGCCCTCTTCTCAGAGTTCATATGAAAAACATTCTCAGTGGTCAGACAATGGACACGACAACGAAGTGTGCAGGAGGACAAAGCATTCGTCCTCGTTCACTCTCCAACAACAGAGTTTCATTTGTTTTCTTTTCTTAAAAAAAACGTTCTTCATGTGGATTAAAAAATAAGTGGGGGTCCTCTGGACTTTCTTCTCAATGGCACAAAGTTTTGCCCGAAAGGCTCGGGGAGCCGCCGCGCTCGTTGCTGCTCCTCAACGTTTTTGGACAAGGACGAGGAAAGTTTTAAAAATGATGTGAGCTACAGTCATTGCTGTGTTGGTTGGTTCACAGTGTGTGTGTGTGTGTCTGTGTGTGTGTCTGTGTGTGTGTGTGTGTGTAGACGGGAAGCTAACACCAGTCAGCGATGTAATCAAAGTCAGAGAACATGTTCTGCTCCTCGGAGTTCAGCGCTCGCGGTTCCCTGGGCGGGGTTAAGATCGGAGCCTCTGAGGTAAATTCATCATCGAAATTGCTGACGTCGTTGGCGCCCTGAATAGTCGGCACGAACGGCGGTTTCACCTTTTTAGCCAATAGTCCGTTCCAATCCATGTTCTGCCGAGGAACAGAGAGGGTCGCGTTAGAAGAGGTTCTTTTTTTGTTTATTACAAAATGGATCGTGCAAATGGCGTTTTAGTTTCTTACCCTGAAGAATAGATGTTTCTTAACCTCCTCTGCGTCCTTATCTCCTGCTCCCAGTCGTCTTTCTGGATTCCTTCTCAAAAGCTGATCACAAGGAGAAGCAGATGTTAATATCTCACACACACACACACACACACACACACACACTTCCTTGAGTATCACTACACACCCTCCTCATGATGGAGATGGCCTCGGTCGAGAGGAATCGTGGGTAGCGGACTTCATCGTTGACGATGCTGTCAAACACCTCCTCTTCATCGTCACCGGGGAAGGGCGACTGAAAAAAGACGTGCCAAAATAAAAAAAAATAAAAAATCGGAAGACGTGACAACTGCTGCTGAATATGAATCACTGACAGTCAGCACGAATCAAATGGAATCACACAATATGCAACGACGCAAAGTTACTGAACGTTTATCACATCAATTATAGATCATTAATCAACCTGAACATCTTGAGGAAACATGGACTCACCTCCCCAACCAGCATCTCGAAGATGAGGACGCCCAGCCCCCACCAATCCACAGCGCGAGTATACGACGTTTCAGTCAAAACCTCAGGAGCTAGAAACTCTGGCGTGCCACAAAACGTGCTGGTGCGGTCCTTGAACCCCATTCCTGAAAGCAACACAGAAGCTGTTTAATAACGGACCAATCTTCTTCAAACTGTCACCATCCCTCCTGTTTGGTAACATTTATAACTGATACGTTGAGAACATTCAGAGCGGTGGTTTCATTTTGAAGCTGCGTGACATCGGTCTGGAGATTATATTGCAACTTTCTTGTTTAATCTACGAGTATAAAGCCTTCAGTATGATGTGGTTCTCCATTTTACCTTCTTTGCAAAGCCCAAAGTCAGCAATCTTTACATAGCCCTCTGTGTCCAGGAGCAGGTTATCCAGCTTCAAATCTCTGCAAAGTAAAAAAAGATTTGTGAGGACTTCATGCTCCCGACAGACGTGGGACTAAATTGAACGACTTTACTCAAAACTGCTTACCTGTACACAATCTTATGGTCATGTAAGAACTGTAATCCCAATACGACGCAGGCTGCATAAAATCTGCACGGGAACAAAACAGCCAGTATGATAGATTACAAGAGTTTTACTGGTTATAAAGAAAATCAGACGGGTAAAGAGGAATACAAGTATTACACACGGAGGATTCCTATTGTCATGTTCCTACAAATAATCTCTGTGCTGCTAAACGCAAGAGAAAATAGAGCTTTAATTTATCTTTCTATATGAAAATAAAGCCGCGGCCCACTAATGAGGAAGGCCCCCGCGAGACAATCGGAAGACACAACCCCGACAAATCCAAATGGCCCCAAAACCCGATTCACTGACGGTGAGAAAGTGCAGTCCGGTTGAGACATTTAAATACTCACATGGCCCTGGGCTCGGAGAAAACATCGGCGTGGATGTGCATCATCAGGTCGCCTCCCGCTGCGTACTCCATGACAAAACAAACATGCTCCTGCGTCTGGAAACACGCAAACAGGTTGACCAGGAACGGGTGGCGGACGCTGTTGACCGCTTCGAAAATCCTCTTCTCGCACATGAGACTGGCAAAGAGAGGAGGAGGAGGCTGTGTGAGTTACAGCAGCATTCCCAGGGGCGGCCTCGCGGTACATTTGGCACAAGCCCGAGCAGGAACGTTAAAACATTTACCTGTCCACCTCATCGCGAGCCACAATGTCTCCTTTCTTCAGCGCTTTGATCGCAAACATCTCACCTGTGCTTTTATATTCTGCTAACAACACCTGAGGAGGAAGCAGAGGGACGTTACAGCCTCTGAAGCATCACATTTGATAAATAAACTTATTTATCAAATGAGTGACTGTTGGTCACATAAAACAAGTAATTTAAAAAGACGTCATCTTCAACTCTAGGAAATCTTAACTAGCATTTTTTTTTTTTTTTTTTTTTTTTTTTTACTACTTTCGAATATTTTTTAGACAATACGATCAAACAGAAAATAAGAGACGGATTAATTGATGATGAAAAGTTGCAGCCTTCTGTAGGATGATGAAATGAAACATACCTTTCCAAAGTGACCACGCCCGAGGACCGCCACACATTTGAAGTCTTGGAGACTGAAGTGGAACTGCTCTTCTTCCCTGGAAAATAATCAGTGTTTATATTAGTATCCACTGTGAATTATTGTTGAGATGACAGTTGAACTCTGAAGACTCAAAGCCAGGGGGCAGTGTTTACACCCGTTACTATTTCAGCTCCACTGAACACTCGCATGTCAGAACATTAGGACGGAGCAGACGATGTCAAAAAGTGGAAGAACAAAAGCAATAATGGTGACACACCCTCCTCAAGTAAAATATCAAGATACTCCTCTCTTGATTTTAAGTGTACTCGAAGCTTTAAAAAGGAAAACAAACAAGACGAGCACATGGATCTCCTACCTTATATCCGTGTCTTTCTGAATGGCAATAAGCTCCAGGTCTGGATGCTGCATCTCCTGCTCCACCAATCCGTCCAGGTCCGGCTTCACCGCCATGCTGTTCCTCTTGTTCAAGAAGTCAAAAGAGGCGAGTGCATCCTGCAGAGAGGGAACACAAAGCAGGAGGAGAGAAACGTGAATAAATGTAAGGTTTTGGTCAACTAGAAATGATGAGGAATTATTTATTACTGGAAAATTATAGTTGCATCTGTTGTGTCACACAAATCACAAATATGCTTTGATAATCACTATAATGTGAGATCTGCATACTCCGTTCATCAGCAGGCACACAAAAATAATGGAGAACCATTTAAAAATAAATGAAATCAACTATACATAGAACTATATAGTTTAGTCTTACAAGTCCTGCGACTATTACTCCACTAAGTGCTTCTTTGGTTTTGGACAATGAGCCAATAAATGAGAAAGGTCTTATTTGAATTTTCTTTTTTAAATATAGCCATGTGGCTACCATAGCATTTCATTAGAAGATGGGGGTCCAAAGTTGTGTATCGTTATTTTTAGCTGGCCCCAACATGAACTGACTTCATGAATGTCTCTCACAACAGTCAACAATACCAGTAATTAATTCCTAGATCCCAGTACCTGTACCTCCTCTTTGTCGGGCATCTTGTCCTGCACCAGCGGTTCTCGGATGTCGTCGGGTGCTGGGTAGAGTTTGGGCCCCGGGGTGGGCTCTTTGTCAAAGTCCAGCTTGGTCACCAGCGGGTCACTGTGAATCGGCAGAGGTACAGGACTGGTTTTTAATCACCTTCTCATAGTTTTAGAGCGAGTTGTTGATTGTTGATGTAGTTTTGAATAGCCTTAGTCCGTGTATGTAGGAGTATGTGTGTTTTGGTACCTGCAGGGTGTGGGTGAACCCGGCTGGCTGCTGGTCCCAGTCTCAGCCGCCTGCGGGCTGAAGGAGTTGGTGCTGACGGTCGGTATGGCTCTTCTCACCAGGCGGCCCCAGGTGGCGATGTTGATGTTCATCTGAGGGGCTCGCAGGAAGGTTTTACCTGGTAACAAAGAGGCAAATGAAACAAAGAGCAAAGAGGGGATGACGTTTGTAAAGGACAGTGAGAAACAGAGGAGAATAACAAGGAACACATGTCAATATTACAAAGTGTTCTCTCCTTTTCCCTGGAAATTCATGAAAGACGAATACTTGAATCCTAGAACCATAATATCAACATTAGGTACACCATCCAAGCATGTTTTAACAAATGTAGGTTTCCATGTCTGAGATCAAAATAGAGAATCTTAAACAAGTGTGAGGTAATGTTGAATAATGACTCACCTTGCTGCTTTGAGAAAATCTTCTTTTGTCTTTGTAACTTTGGTCGTCTCTCAATGACAGGATTGAAAAAGGTCACCTGTACGAGAATACAAAATTTAGACAACACAGAAAACTGGTACTACTGCATCGACAGTAGGAAACACTTCCATTATAGACACACATGTACACACACATATAGAATAGTCGGTGTGTGTATGCAAGTTTGTGAGCACCTCAGCAAACAGCATCCCCTGTGGCTCCAGATACAGACACATCCCATGACGCTGGTTGTCCAGGAAATCCTCCAGCCGCAGAAACTTGACAGCGCAGAGCGAACGCCAGTCCCGCCAGTACACTGAGATCTCCAGCTCACGAGACTACAACACACACACACACACACACACACACACACACACACACACACACACACACACACACACACACACACACACACACACACACACACACACACACACACACAGAGAATGTATTGTAACAATGTGTTGTTCAAACACAACTGAGTCAACAACACAGATGAGGGTCAAGGGCAGAAATGAGTGTGTTACCCGGTCCAGCTCCAATGTAAACTTCTGGTCCCAGGCCTGGTTACTGACCGACCTCCAGCTCGTTTGGCCGACTACCGTGTTGTCAAGCTTCAATACTGCGCTGATCTCATCTGAGGAAACATATACACACACACACACACGTTATTTATCAAGTACTGATGTATTAACAATGCCCTGATCGTGACTGCAATTCAGTTGGTATCACAGACGAGGTCATTTCTCTTAAAGTCATTATGGTCCAGCGATGGTCTGTGATTCATCTATTGTGTAGCTCAATGTAATCTCAGAACTACTTTTAAATGTTTGTATCTTCCGGACAGTGTTCGAGGTCAGATCCACTCACTGGAGAGCTCCTCGCTCTTTGTCAGGTTCCGCGAGCTCACGCCGCGGTTTCGGTTTGCTCGGCTGATGAAGGACGAGCGCGTCTCGCTGGGGCTCCAGCCGGGCAGCGGGACAGATGCAGCTTTGGAACGACCGGGGACGTTTTCCAGAAGGTCCTGACAGCCCATGAGCCTGACGTCTAATGTGCCTGGAAGTGAGGTGGAAAGATACACGTAGCTATAACACACAATCTGTCTTGTTCAAAGTTGTTCAGTTATCCCATTTTCGACATTATAACTGGTCGATGCATTTGGAAATGTTTTCCAAATGCATCAGGTGAAGGATTGTTTTTTGGGTAATAATAGTAGGAGACGTGGTAATGAGAAGTGACCTGTATTTCTGTAAAATAAACTGGTTGCACAAGTGGTGTCAAACAGAAGCCCCGGAAATTATTAATGGACATTGTAAGTGAAAATTAAACTTTTTCCTCAAAGTAATAAAGGAGAGCTTCCCCAGAAACTGGGTCACCGTCACAGCAAACAACAAGGATGCTATCGTATCTTGTCTCGATAAATCAAAAGGACAACGTAGGCATCAAGACAGTAGAGTAAGAAATGTATACCCTACGTAGTTATCATGCTTTGTTGAGGTGTTTTTTTTCTTTAAATTGATTAAAAAAAGAAAAGTATCAAAATTCATAGAAAGTGAATCCTACAAAAGACGCTCAAAACCAGACAGCCTTGCAAGATGAACTGATGTCGTATCTCTCGTTGTCCAACAAGCTTTAACAGATCCATCTAGTTGGTTGATTATTGTTTTGTGACTGAAGGAAATAAAACATATTGCCCAAAACGAATACACATGCCAAGTTCCAATAACGACACCTAAATATTTAGTATTGTCTGGTGGTTAAGGAGAATAGAACTAGTATGGTATATCAAAAGTGTATATTACCTCAAATTATCAACATGCATCCAATAACCATCATTGCGTCTTTGATCCAGTTACCTGTGAGTGCCGCGGGCTTAGTCACGGTGCTGTACTGGTTCTGCGTGGAGATGATGCTGGATCTGGGGCTGAGGACCGGTGAGGACAGCAGGGACAGCTCTTCCACGATGCTGCTGCTGCGAGGGTGGTTTTTAGGCAACTCGTTGAGGCGTTGCTCCAAGGAATACCTCAGGAGGTCGAGCTTTTGACTAGACTCATTAAAACGAGCCTGGGCCTGGAGAGAGGAAGGAGAGAAGGAAGGAGGGATGGAAGTACAAAGGAAGCAAAGGAGGGTGGGAGGAAAGGAAATAGCAAAGGATAGAAACATCAATTACAAGGTCCATTCTACTTTAATAGAGATCAGTTTCATGGAAAAGGCAATGAAAGTGCACTGCAGGTCTAAAGTCATGGGAATCATTTTCCTTTTCATTTTAAAATCGCCACTGTGTACACAGGGGGAAGAAGATGTGAATGATACATGGACATGAACTCACACACATGCAAACACAAACATCTACCTCTGAATGTGCCCTCTTCTCTGTGACTTTTCCCGAGCCCAGGAGTTTCATGACGTTCTTGGCTCCCTCTGCTACGGCGGACTCTATCTTGGCATGGTGACACAGCTCCTCCACCCGAAGGTCCAGCGGGCTGATGATGGGCTTGTCTGGAGGACAAGGAAGGAAATCGTTCTTTCATTTAGACATAATTGTCCATAAGACCTTGTGTGCACTCATAGGGGCATTTCTCCTCCAAAGTCACGCAGGCCAATTCTAAAGTTTATCGCAGAGTACAAGTGAAGGCTCACCCATCACATCGTTGTTCTCAAAGCTCAGCTCGCTGGCCTGGCTGGCCTTGAGGATCTGCATCCTGATGAACTCTATCTTCGTCTTGCTGTCCTGAAGCATCTGCTGGGCGGTAGCTAGCAACTTACGATCCTAAGAATAAAATGAGAAATTAAACTGCCTGTTAGTGGGGAAATATCACACAATAACAACATACATTAATGCTTGAATCAAAGATTGTAATGTTTTGTCTTCTGTAAAATAACCGGGTGTCAGGACTTTAAAGAGCACACCATCCCTCACCACTTATTGTGTTTTGATGTTGCGAGCATGTAACACAAACAGCCAGGACGTCAGTTCATGCCCTTAATTGGAGCCAAAGAACGAGTGACCACATGGAAAATCTTATTCATCAAAAAAGAAAGCGGAATCTCATTTTGTGTCGTAATTGCCGACCCTCTAATATGTGCCATTACACACACACACACACACACACACACACACACACACACACACACACGCACACACACACAGACACACACACACACACACACACAGACAGACAGACAGAGGAGTAAGCAAACTCCACCCTGAATTCCTCTGAAGTTTAAATCCTGGTTGTTGATGGCGCCGCGCGCAGGAAAAGACCTCTGTCCAGCAGGCATTTCCTCTCTGACATCAGGACAGGACTATTTCCAACTGGAAGGTTCCTCTGTCCGTCTGTCTGACCGGGGAGGTCAGAGTGTTTTGTAAGCGACCTCCCCTGGTCAGACAGAAGCACCTTCTACACACTAGGGATCATGTGGCAGTTCTCAGTCCCGTTTACTGTACTGCAGTTATACACTGAGGCTCTGCAACAAACAAACAATGCTCACATGAACACAAAGTCAGACAACTTGTGTGTTACTGAGCAAATTCAAGGACTTACGTCTGGTTAAAATTAGATATGACATGAAGCCAAGTTAGACATCATAAAGTTTTCAAAGTGTAATTCTAACCTGTCTAAAAATGTTCTTGTTAATTTAGAACTGGTCACATATTAGCACAAATTTCCATTACAGGACAGTTACAGTAATGAGAGCATGGTGCGGATCTTGGTCATTTTGGACAGAGCTAGGCTTTATATTCAATCTTCCCATCCAACTCTCGCCGGGAAAGAGAATTAACGTATTTCCATAAGTGTCAAACTATTCCTTTAAAAAGGATTCTCCCTTTTTACATGACATCACTGTCAAAGTAGAGACTCACTACTGAAACCCTACACTCTACTAAACCGTCTACTACAAAGTGGCTTCAATTACTACTGAGACAGACACAGGAGCCAAGATGAGCGGCTCTCGGTGCTCCAGCTGTTATCTGTTCTGGTAACTCACACACACACGTCCCAGCTAAATGATAGTTCTCCTCACTCTGCTCATTAGAGGAGCCACAAAGAGCTTTGTGAACAAACGGCGCTGCATATGACACACAGTATGCATCAGCATCTTCTCATGTTTCCTCCTCCCCTACAGCGAAGCTGTGAAAGCAAACCTAACGTGGATCATCCTACCACCTGCAGACCGGTCGACAAAATGGGATTGAGCCTTTAATAAACTAAGACTCTAATAATGACTAAATAAATAAGCAATGTGATTACCAGCGGCACATGTAAATGCTGCGGCCGGTAGCTCCCATGAATTTTGCTACATTTTTGTCTTTGTTTGTTTTTTTCCTATTTATTACTAATGGCGTATGACAGAATACATTCATCAATATCTGAAAAGGAAGCGTGGGGATTGGATTAAGTGCAGCAGACTGAGACAATCCCCGCCCACGGCCAACCAACCAGCCGGAACAAACTGCCACAGGTAGGAGAGCCGAGGCGGAAGCTAAGCTAACTCAGCTAGGACCTCAGGCTACTCCACGACCCAGCCTACTGCTGGCTGTCTGATGTCCAATCACAGAAAACACAAAGATGGATGAAAGCAGCGGGAGGTTGGTGGCTGTTGAGCCCAAATCTTCACAGAGACCTGGCTACATCGTTCATCCCGGATCAAGCTGCACTTGACGGGCGGACAGCAGGACAGAACGCAGGACTCCGGGGGACGAGAGGAGGTGGACTCTGTGTTTACATCATGATCATGCTACAATGAGGTCAAATGGGGCAATAAACACACTCGGGCAGCTAGGGAACCATATAACACTTATTAAAATCTATTCATTAAAAACAATGGTTACCAACTTGGGGGTTTGACCCCCAGAAGGGGTCGCAAGATAACCCGGGTCAGGAGACAAGGACAGGGAAAGCATTTTACTCCAGACTTTCCTTTAGCTGTGTGATTTCCTGTTATAATTTTGTCGATGTTTTCTTTTATTATTAGGCCTTTGAAACAAATCAATTCAAACAATAGGAAAGCTATCATACAATTTGAGGGGTGGTGCAGGCAAACTTTGGCACAGGACACAGAACTTTGTGTGGCGGTTTATTTGTAAACTGAAGTATTTTTAAACCAGATAGTTTGGACATTAATTTGACTATTTACCGTAATTTTCTCTCCCAAATAAGTTTGGCCAATGTTAGGGTTTGTTCAAAATTATGATTGTCTGACTGCTCGTGTTTCTTGCCCAATTATATTTAAGTGGTGATGTCACAATGTTGCCAAAAGTACTTAGTGAGTACAATGTTGCTATTGCCAAAATACATTAACTACAGAAGAAAGACCCAGCTTGAAAGAAACTGTAATTATCCTCAACACACAGCACAACTGATGCGTCTGCTCTCCCGCTGAATCTTACCTTGGAGGGCCCGTTGGAGTACATCAGAATCATGTTCTCGGCACCCTGTTTGACCTTGAGCTCAATGTCGTTCTGTCTTTTCAGGGCAGCCAGACGGCTGTTGCTGGTGAACATTCTCGCCTCACTGTTGGGCGTATCTGGGGTCAAAGGGCATTCTAGGGAAAGGCAAAAAAAAAAAGGTACATCTTTTAACTTTATGGCACAGATATAATCACTGTGTGCTAACGGAGTTTGTCACAAATATACATTTACTTTAAATAGTATCTCAGCATGCATGTGCTATTTTGAAGTTCAAAAGTCCTGCAGCACTAATTCTTCTCACAAACAAAATCCGACAGGAAGCGACTTCAGTACTCGCATAATGTATCCAGACAGGTCTGTTTATAATTTGAAACGGTTTGTTAACAAAATACTCCCAATTGACTCACTCTCTCAACACAAAAATAACTACACTAAGATTTGCTTCAGGAGTCTGACAAAGTAGAATTTCAGTTCAATAAATGGTGTCAGAGTGAGACTTTCAATTGGACTGGATGTTTCTTTTACTCCATTACGCAGAGACAAAAGATAGAAACATGCGATGACACAAAGGTAAACCCAGCGCACACAGATATTCAGTTTGATTTGTTATGATGCTTTGAATCTCAGGAACTGTAATACAAAAGGCAATCAAATAAATGTTGTCATCTCATTGTCCCTCTGCTGAAATATGTTCAACAGCAGAGGGAAACCCTGCAGTCATCTCTATTCTGAGCAACTGAAAAAACAAGTGTGAACTTGCAGACTACTACCAATACTACACTACTTCATATGTTAATGTGGCGTAATCACTTATGACAATGACATTTCCAAAGTAATGTCAATTTCAAACTTTGCATTTGGTCCAGACTCTAACAACACAGTGCTACTGGGCCAATATCTATTTAGGCTTTGGATAATCTCATGCATTCACACATACACACAGACACACGAAGTGAAAACAAAAATAAGTGTCTTCTATCCCCACAGCTGGACCACAGGTCTGGCCGATGAGCTCATTGTTTTCTAGTATTTTCTGGTCGTGTCTGGACTCGAAAGGTGTAGAGAAAACCCCTCCCCAGGCTGATCACCGCAGCTCAGAGTGAAAACATTTTCACACACAGGTGAGGTGGGCAAGAAAACCTGCCTGACTTCTCCTGACTTGACTTGTAAGTTCAGTTTCAGTTTTTATGGCGTCACAAAGCAACTGCTTTTTTTACAAAGGACCCAAAGAGTACACCCCACATCCAGAACACAAACAACGCCATTTTCTCACCAGGACTCACTAAATAGAAGGTTCACTACGTATATAACTGGAAGTTATTCAGCTCAATTCGCTTCTTTTTGATTTTTAAAGTCCACTGACAAAAAAGCAAGTCACATGACATAAACACTTTAAGCAGACATATAAATAAAAATTCTGAATTCCCTGAAGGAGTCTTGAGTTCATCTAATTGAGCCTGAATAGCGTGAACTAAAATAACAGCGGTGAGGAAAATCATTTATTCTAGAAGACGCTGCCAAACAGATAACAATAACCAGCAGGCGGGTCTGTGATTCATTAATTCTGAATGTTTCATCAAAACAGTGTCTAAGGATTCCTCTGAACACCTGCGGGATATGGGCAGAAAGGAAGCATGTGACTCTTTGAACTGAAAGCTTAAATGAGTCATCTAATGACCCTTAATTAGCTGAGAAGACATGACTGCTGAGGTTTTCGTGCAGGAGGGGAGGATGTTAGCCTTCCCGGGGCAACCCTCTTGCGCACGTGCACTGAGGGAGGCAGGGCTAGACGGGAAGACAGTGGGCACATCCAAACCACACGTGTGTAGAAAGCCTGTGGAGCAAGGTGAGAATTTAAACAGGGATTTGGGGCAAAACTAACTTTAGTGTTTGTACTATCCAGAATTTATTAGTCAAGACTTTGCACCGTCACAGTGATTACATAACGTCACCGTCATGAGAAAGTTGGTTGTGAAAAAGATAAAAGGCACGCTTGGAAACACACGTTCAGCGTGTGTCATCCCGACAGCGTTCGGGGCTTTCCTCTCTGCGTGAAGGGGGTGTGGTTTGGTCAAGGTCTTATCGAGCCAAGAATTCAAGGACCCCCGCTCCCCCCTCCTCTTTCTCAGCAGTTCAGCCCACGCTGGGCCAGAGGACAAGATACTGAGCTACTGAATAGCTGCAGGGCTGATGTCACTGTTGGACAGCTGACAAGGGGAACCCTCCCTCAGATTAACCCCATCTGTATCTGATGAGAAGGCAATGAGAAACATGCCAACATTACTCTGTTAACAATTACATCATGGTTTGGAAAGCTGGATCTAAAACTGGCGTGGGTGTTTTGTCATTTGAGATGCGATATGATAACTGGAAGGAAAACAGACTGGACGTGTATTCCCGGATAGGGATGCACCGATCCGATACCGATACCTGGGCTTTGGGTATCGGCCGACACCGAGTACCGATCCATTAGCATTGTTAAATTGATAGATCAGTATGTCTCTCTGTGTGCCTCAGAGACTGGGATCACCCTCTTATAAGTCAGGCTCGACATAAACATTGATTTCCTAACTTTGTAAAACAAAATGTAAGAAATAAATTCATAAATATAAATTTACTTAATTGTTATTTACTATTAAATCCGACACCAACAACTTCAAACACCAAAAACCTTCTAAACTTGAACGAAAATTCCGGTCTATAATGTATAAAGCATACAAACAGAACTGAACTGAATAGATCAGCCCCGTTGTCACGATACCCGATCAAGCTGTTTGAGTCAGTATTGCCCAGTATCGGGGAGTGAACTGCTGATCTTGGGGCAAGTGTCTTCATGAGTGAGATCGTATGTCACAGAGGGACCCGACTAGTGACCTCGTGTCAGAGCTGCTGCTGCTGCTGCTGCTGCTCGCAGACAGCACACGAGAGTGAGTCGGTCCATTTCTGGCCTCAGCTGAGTGGCGGAGAATAACCAGAGCCCCCTCAACTTTCTCCTGGAACAAAAACACATTCTGGCTGCGCGCAGAGGCAGAGCAACTCCTTCCTACTAATTCAGGAAACAAGTGCTATCTCTTGCGGATTCGAGAGCTAAATGCATTGCAACAAGTCGTCTCATGACCGTGGAGCTGAGCTGCCCTCGGTCCCTCTCCATCATTTTTGCGATGGCCAGCGACATTCCGCTGGCGTCGCGTCACTTAAAAAGAAAGCCCTCGTTCATCAGATTGAGAGTCAGCAAGTCAGGCTAAATTTGTTCCCACTTAAGATAACCATTTACCAAGATGACCTCCCTTCCCTCCCCCTTCTCATCTACTTCCTAATGTCAACTGAACCGGGGGGATGTGTTGGTAACAGGCAGACAAATACCATTCCTCCTCTTCCTGAATTCACCCAGACCCTCGCCACCAACAAATGCTGCATAAGGCAACTAATGTAACAAAACTATATTATGCTGCGGGTAACTCACTACAAACTCCATTGTTGACGACAATTGCACAGGAGCAGGCTTTCAACAGCCTCGGAGAGGAACAATCGACAGCTCATTGTAACCGTCGCTGGAATGTGGAATGCAACAATGTCAGCCGCTGGAGAGTGAGTCACCTCCAAACCCTCAATGTGCCCTGTGTGTTCATATAGGTGTTGTTCTGACACGACACTGCCGACGTTATTTACTCAGCGATAATTTGCATTTACAATAAACTGGTATCTGGGAGAGTACGAGAGAGAGAGATGACAATATTTACCTGGACAAAATCACAGATAAACTTATGGCTCAGAGTGAGTCTTTGCTTACAATAGCAAGAAAGCCATCATACAGAAATGGCAATTGTCAATGAAATAAACTGTAATAACCCACTCATTATGCTTGAAAATATCAGCTAAAATAAAATAAAATAAATGCATGTAAAGAAATGCAAAAACTGTATTTGAGCAATATGTAGCTAACCCTACAAACCTTAATTCAACTCTTAGACACAAGGAATAAGGACCTGACAACTACAACAAGGATATATTTGTACAGAAGTGATGTACAGTATAGCATTAACTTATGTCAACTGTCCTTACTACTTGGTCAATGTTGACTGAATCCTCTGGGGCTACTTTGCTGTCATGTTTCTGTTACCTAGCAGTTCTTCGGGGTCTTTGACCACAATGTGGGCGTTGAGCTCTTGCAGCTCCTGGTGAAGCTCCTCAACCTTCTTGTTAGATTTTTTCAGCATGTTGTCGACATACGCCAGGCTCTTCTTGTCTGTGGTGACCTGAGAGGAGAGAGGAGAGTTGAGAAAATGTGACAATTTACCGAATAGCAAAGATTTTAAGGGAAACATTATTAAGAATGTCAGTTTAATAGTTATGGGAGCAGTTTTCAGCCGGTGAAAACCGTTGTAAAATGTCTTTGAATTTGCACTTTGATCTCTTATGAGTTACCCAACTTTTATGGAAGTAAATGTCAAAACCATACAGCTTTGAGAGAAAGACTCTCCACAACATATTCAGTGATTTTACCTTTCGGAGGTTCTCGGCACCTTCTTTGATCTTCAGCTCTTTGCGGATCTCGCGTCGGATCTGCTCCTTGATCTCGTCAAGCTTCTGTTGGACCATGGTGTCGGACAGGTCCAGGTTGTGTCCCAGACCCAGTCGCTCCGCCACCAGCTGGCCCCTGGCATCCCCCTGAAGGAGGACAGCAGAGGAGGAGGAAAAAAAAAAAAAAAAAAAACAAGGAGATGAGAGGATGATGTGGAATGCATTTAAGAGGAGGTCAGCATGGGAGGAAGAGAAGGAAGAGGCAAACGGGATAATTGAGAAAGAGGAGGAGAGGACATGCAGAGGTCAGAGTCAACAAGAAGACTGGCATTATTTGAGCAGCAACTAACCAACAGGACTTATCAATATCAACAGAAAGCAGCACCAACTTGCAATATTTCAAAACAGCTGAGGCTATTACCACATAAAAAAAATGCATTTCCGTTTTTTCCATGAGTGCCAGCTCATGACAGCAGTAAGGAAGTGATAAAAACAGAGGAGCTCCAGAGATCCTTTCATCCAGCTTTCATAATAACCACCAACATTTTAGTGAAACATTAGTGTTATGATCACGGTAATTTCCCATTTACAAGTTCTACAACGAACATATTTCAAATGAATGAAGCTATAACAACTTAAATGCACTGGCGATATGTTCTGTTCCAACACGAGAGTCAGAGACTCACCACTGGAAGCCCAACCGGAGTTTTGTGAGGTCAACCCAGTGTGGTGGTGTGTTTTGAACTTGAGCTAACCTCTGGACACAATGTTTTCACTGCTGCCGTCAGTCACCATTTACTTGCATCCTTAAAGCCTTCACCTTAACTAAAGAGGGATTAGAGGTGACTTCCTGAATGGCTTCAGCTTTAAAGTTCATCATGAATACAGTAGTGCACCACTTATGATCCACTAGTTGATGACAGGATATGCAGACTGTGAAAAATATGTTTCATAACACAACTCAAATTTCTTTGGTTCAAAAATATGCTATTGGATAAAATAACCTTTTAATTGAGTTACATGGTTCCTACTATGAAACCACAACATTTCAACCTGTGGAGTCATCATAGTTTAAACAAAATTACAACCCAAAATATAAAGCCTGCCCTCACTGTGGTACTGTACTACCAATTGCACAATTAGTTATAATATGGATAAACATTGTTATTCAACATCTGTGACCTTAGAGGTTTTGGAAAAAGCATCAGTGTAAAGCGCTGTCACTCAATCAAACTTGTCCAGACAACAGATTCAACAGGCACGATGAAAAGGTGATCCAGAACTCGCTGGAAGCCTCGAAAACTTTAGATTGAAATGTTCAGACGTAATGCAATTAGCTTAAATGTGGTGAGCTATTGCTAAACGTACAATTGCCTGAGGTGAGGATGGTAAAAAGATGGATCAAGTTATCTTTCCGCCGTACCTGAACATCATCCGTTTCAGCCAACTCCATCTCTAGATCAGTCGAACCAACCCTTCCTCGCATTTTCTGCTGACCAGCACTAACTATCATTACATGTACTCCACTGAAGTTCTGTTCGGTGAAATGATATCCTCCTCCACAAAGGCTCAGTCCAAAGCCACGCTCATTTACTACGCTGGTATCCGATTTTCTACAGCTCTCTCTTTCTCACACAGACCACTGACATCAACAGGGAAGATAAACCGTCTGAGCAGTGACGGCCAAATCCCTCTTAGCTTCTAACTCTGTGAGGTCAGAGCAGCCCAGAATGAGACCTAATCTCACTCCAGGGAGAGGACTGTGTCTAAAATTAACCCAAGTTAAAAACACAACACTGGCTGTCCATTGTGGCCTCCCCCCTGGAAAGCAACTTGTGTGGAGGAGGAGCAGCAGGAGGAGACGTCATGAAACAACACCCCCACAACTGTAAGAAAGGGTCAACACACAGTAAGGAGTGCTGTTCAAGTCTCGGTGTAGATGATGGTGAAGTTTGATGGAGTTGTTTTCTATTAAGAAAAACAAGCTTTTTAAAAACACATGAGCTCATTAGGAATCAACCGTGCAAAGTTGCCACTGAAAGGTACGAGCCAGTAAAGCACCATATCAACTGTTATCCCTGTGCAATGAAAATGCAAGGTTTCCCAAATTTTTTTATTTTGGAGGTGGACACCTCGCCTCAAACAAAGACCAAATCCACCTTCACTCCAGGAGAACAGCCCATATTTCACATGGCAAATCAATCATTTTGGTGGCTATCATTTAGGCCGTCATCTACTGACTCAATTGATCACCATTAAGCAAGTAGCGTCAGGATCTGGGTGTCTCGGCTAAATGCTTGTCAAACTGAAGATTTAGTTCAGGAATAAATCATGGCGAGTAAAATACGGGATTTCCATGGGCCCTTGTGAACACCCCCCCACCCCCCTCTCCACACACACACACACACACACACACACACACACACACACACACACACACACACACACACACACACACACACTTCAGAGAAAACTATATCAAACATATGCTGGACCTGAGGCTGCTTGATGACTCACAGGTAAAATGGAGGTCACAACAAGTGAAGGAATCGTGTGTGTGTGTGTGTGTGTGTGTGTGTGTGTGTGTGTGTGTGTGTGTGTGTGTGTGTGTGTGTGTGTGTGTGTGTGTGTGTGTGTGTGGAGGGGGAAGCAGCTCTCTTCTTCAGCTCACTGCCCTGCAAAACTTGTTTGCACTGTAGCCGTGTTTGCCCAATGCGGTATGAGGACAGCATGAGGACACCCTAAAGAGCCTATTTTACTGTGCAACAATGCAAGGAAATCCACGAAAGGCCGATCAGATAAGGTGGAAATAAATCAGCTAGTTGACCCACAGGGTCTGCGTTTTAATTTGAGATCAAACAAATAAACTATAGCAAGAGAAGGAGAGCAGGGGCTCATTTGCAGGATTGGTTTCACCTCTCGTTTCTCTATAGCTGCAATACTTCCTTGAGTTGCTCATTTACCTGTATGGCCCTTATCATTTCAGACTGCTAGAATAATTGCCTTGTCAGGGGAATGACACCACACCAAGAACTCCAGACTTATTAGGTTCAAAGACAAGTGAAGCTGGTATTATAAGCAAATGTTTCCACTCATAGCACAATGCATACACTTTGTGATGGATTGAGGGAACTTGTTCTAGTCAGTGTGGCTCTGCTCGCCGCTCTGTGGACTGTTAAAGGCTCACAACAAAGGAAAAGACTACATGCTGTGTTCATTATTACAAAAATGAAAGAGGTGCTTAATTTTTTAGGCGACTAAAATAAAGATTATTCATCTTCACAAAATAAAAACAATAAGCTACAGCTAAGAACTGCATTATACAATTATGAAACTTTTGAACTGGTTGGAAAGCGCTTTTAGTGCCTCAGACATGAAAGGAAACTGTGAGGTAAAAGCAAACATTAGGTCTGAGCCTCAAGTGTAAGCAGGTTAACTTGCTCTTTAAGCCTGAAAGCTCCAAGTCCAACAACAAGAGCTCCATTCAGACAATAGGACAATGGAAAAGTCGAGGCCACTATCCAGACTCATGCTTAAAAAGCCAAGCCCTCGCCATTTCTGCATGAGGCCTATCTCAAACCTACAACCTGACACCCGGCTGTCTTACCCCACAGCTGGCTGCAGAGTATTGGCCACAGCCCGGTGCTTTGCTGCCACCAGAAATAGCAACACGGGCTAATAAACACGGATCCTACAAATGCAGCCTTCACACGAGCCTTAGACATATCCCATGTCAAGTCAAACTTTAGGTAATGTCTTGCACTTCGGGTCAGTGTTAGTGGTCATTTCTGAGAAGGACACACAGTGGACTTATTGTGTGTCCAGAAATGTGCAATGTCACAAAGGACAACGAGCAGTGACTGCACTGAAACACCTGTTCCTCTTTCGACTGGTTCCACTCCACGTAAACCACCATGGGGATATTTGTTCAAGTGTAGCTGGCTTCTACGACCTCACCTAAACGCAAATCTTTAAGTCCCAATATGCAAAATCCACTACAATCTCATTAAGTTATACAACATAGGGCCGGGCTTGTGTTATTGTTATGTATTATCTGTAACTGGCAAAAAACATAATTCCAACAGTCCTAAAACAGACAGGCCAGTTTAACTATCCACTTCCATCCAGTCCAAATGGGTGTCAACTACACGTGAATTTTGTTTTTGACCTTTAAAAAAAAAGCCCATCTGAGCCCATTCATACTACAAATGCTAAGTGTAATATTCGTCTATTTATTGAATTGTATTTGCATTGGTATCTGTTGTTTAAAATGAATATATTAGCCCTTTTTGCACGTAAATGGAGAAATACATACACTGCTGCACACCAGCTTGGGATCACCTGTTATATTGAGGTTTTCGTCTTTCCTTCAATAATGACTATTTTAACAGAGACAAAAATATGAGATATTTAGGGACACCAAATGTATTATTTAGATTTTAAATAATTTTGGCCTCAAAAGAAGAAGTTGTTATTGTTAAATGCTAGGGGAGAATATTATTGTAACCATTTTTCTCCTCAAATAAATTTGATTTAGAATTGTTTTTCAGTCCAGAAAAGCACAAATGACCCTCGATCATTATTGAACCATAACAATTCTTGCATTTGGGCTTTACATTTTTTTGGGGAGCTGTTTTTCTTTGGGCCTTCTGCAGTCTACTCAGACTGAATTGGTAAAAAATGTGATTTGTCAGTCCATATGTGAAGCTGATATTCCAACCGAGCTAACCCTACACTAACCTTCTATTTCTGTTGTGCAGTTTTAAGAACAGCTTTGCTTCAGCAACACACCTGCTCATATTTCAGCTTGTTATAGGCATCATTGTGCACCAGACACTGAAACGGGAACCGTTACACTTCAGACTGACTGATGATTTCTTCTATTCTTATTCAACTGTTGCTCAGAGGGATTTTTGTCTCTTTCTGCCTTTTCAATTGTTAGTCTGGTTGAACCGCAGGACAACGTTTTCTTCTGTTTGTAAAGATCACTTTCTACCAGCTAAAAGCATGAGAGACAAGCAATAATAAGGAGTAGTCCACTCATACATTGGACTAGCGGATCAAGGTTTTTGTGGCAGGTGACCACAAACGTTTGATTTAACAACTTTAAAATCATACTCATGTGTTTGCAATATATAACGCGATCAATCATTACCAGCCAGCTCTGATGGTAAAATAGTATGCAAGACTTTACATCACCTAGTCTGGCTTAGTTATAAACCTACCCAAAACTATGATGAGATCCCAAATAAAGAACATATGTCTGCCTACAGCTGTTCTGCCATCAGCTTATGGTTTTCAGACTCTGACAATTTAAATTCAATACATAATAAAATATTGTTCATCACTAAAATAAATGTTCACATCAAGTATACTGAGCCGCTTTAAGATTAAACTGGTCCATTAAAAAGGCATCAATTACACGACCACAGGACAGGCCATCCCCACCTGTTGCCTCAATCTGCAACAGCAGCGAGGATCAAATGAATAAAAAACATTTGGACTAACACTTCACACAAGTCTCAGCTCCTTTATCCGCTGTCACCACTCTCCCTCCCTGCGAAGAGGAATAATAGTGACTTATCAGACCGGGCTTAGCTTTGACATGAATAAAGTTTGGGCACTATAACGCTGAAGCTAAAGCTCGACTGCACTTCAAGAGGGATTAGGTAAAAAAGGTGTGGATGAGTTGTAGGTTTTGGATAATGTTTTTTGTCAGAAAGACTTATTTCAGGTCTGACGTCACTCAAGTGAAACCACATTAACCAGTGAGTCATGACTGCTGGTGGAGAATAATGAAACATGACTGTAATGCCTGGATGCACTTGGTCCTGAATTTAAAATAGAGAAAAAAGGAGCATTTTCAGAAGAGACATTTTCTGACTTATTGTAAATTATTGTGAGTTCATCCGGACTATAACTTTAAAGTCAAGCAAACCAGCCCTTTATTAAAAAGGAAAATGAAATATTCCAACTGTATTCATAAACATAATAAATGTAAAGTATGACGTTATCGGTGTGTGTGTGTGTGTGTGTGTGTGTGTGTGTGTGTGACATCAACACACGGAGGACTGTTTGTTTTCCCAAAGTAACGCAGGTTAACTGAGCGTTAGCTGTGAGTTAGTTTAGTTAACTTCACCTTCACTAACGTCAACACCTTTTACCTCAACGCTCGTGGCACGAAGCGACGCAGCAGCTTCCGCCCGAAACCACCGGTTTAAAACTTCGGATATCTCAGGATAAATTACTTTGGGTAATTGTTTCCCAGGCCTCAATCCATCGATACTTCCCAGACAAGTCTTTGGGATCTAACATGAGCACGGGCCCTTAACGTGAATACGACCCCACCGACTCACAGCGACCCGACTTTGACTAAATAATACTGTTCACCAACTTAAGGCTCAACCTCTGGAGCAAGTTTGCGCACTTTTCGCAACAGTTGTCAACTTTTCCTACCTGCACGGAATCGGCGGCCATCTTGGTTTTCGCCTTTGAATCAAATCCTACGGGGAGAGAGGAGGGGAGGTGGGACTCCAAAAACAAGCCTTGTTTTAAGTTTCCCTCTCTGGCGACACACACACACACACAGACACACAAAAAAGGAGATTATTTGGACCAAAGCATCGGTCCTCTCGGGCACGCGGGGCTTCCCATGCCGTCTTCACGCTTCGGTGACGCCGTCCCGCCGGTCTGGAGGGGTCCTGGTCCTGCAGGCTGGACTGGTGCTCATAAATAAAAAAAAAAAAGCTGAAGCATGAATGTGTCCCGGTGCAGTTGGAGAAAGAGGCGGTGGTTTAGGGAGGAGGCGTCCGCCCAGAGGAGCTGCAGGGCGGCTGCAGGGCTGCCCTCAGCCCGGACACTGAGCCCACACGTCATTCAACTTAATTTAGCCTGAAATCAACCGAATAACCTGAAGTCATCCCGGGGTCAAATGGGAAAAAAACAACAAAAACAACAAAAACAACAACATGCATCTCATGTCAGGGTGATTCACATTTAGGCTAAAATAAGGGAACATTAATGTGCAGACAAATGACATTCTTTATTAAATATGCATAATCCTAACTTCATAGATATGTGGTTTCTTCAGTGGTGGACGAAGTAGGACTATTGAGAATATCACTGAAAAATGCTTAATTATTAGTAAAAGTGCTTATAAATATTACTCAGGTGGAAGTACAGCGGTATTACTGCTGAGGCAAATTTAAGAACAGTATCAAAAGTAAAAGTACCTCATGCAGAATGGCTACAGCAGGTTTTTTTTTTAAAGTAATTAAATAGCATCTTGACTTAGTCTCTCAATGTGAGTATATAAAAGTACTTCCAAAATGCTATAAATACTGTAGTACTATTATTATTTTTTAAAGCATTAACGTGTATGCCGTATGATTCTAGTTGGTGAAGGTGGATATAACATCAACCGTTAACAGTCTATTCTGTAGCAATGCATTATATTTCATGTATATGTAAAATCTTAATTTGCAAAGTAACAATTATAACTGCCAGGTATCTGTAACGGGGTGAAAAGTATAATAAATACTCTGAAATGTAGTGAAGTAGAAGTAAAATTGGCATAAAATAGAACTGCTGTGCTCAAATAAAGTATAGGTGCCTCAAAATTGTTGTCGAATATTTTTGCTCGAGTAAGCTGCAGAAGACTGCACTCATTTAATATTGATAATTCAAATCAAAAGGATCACGTAGATGGTGTATAAACTTGCTAATAACCAGAGCTGCAGTGTAAACAAAAGCTGTTATATTAAATACTGTGAGAGTCACAGTTTACTTGTGAGTTGCCAAGCCAGATAGATGAGGAGGAGCAGCGATGAAGAAACCACAGGACAAACGCTGAACTCTTCTCCACTGGGGCCGGTGCATGACATGTCGCACCTCAGTGAGAAGACTTACTGCTGCATTGCATCACCCTCAGGGACACAGTCATCACAAGCCATATGTCTCAGAGACTGGGCACTCTCTGTGCTTACGGGGTGGCGTCTCACATATTTATTGGTGGGGGACAACAATGCTGGCTCCTCACTCATTAACTGAGCATTGTCCACTTAATAAAAATGGCAGAGGCCTTGTTGGCCAGACTGATGAATGGTGTGCTCCTGGTAAAAATCCCTCCACGGTGACACTCTGCAGAGGCTGGCTGAGGACAGGCGCTTCAGACGGGACGTGGTGGTTTTGTCTTTCATGTATGGATCAATATGGCCCCTCAGCAACAGCCACAACCTACACTTACAATGGGCACAGTGTTTGGTGAGGGAGGACAGCGTGATAAGATATGGTGAGAAGCTGTTTCTGTACCATTGGGTTAATTAATACCTGCCTTTATCAGAAAGATACATGTCTGTGTTGTTCAGCCTTTCTCCGGCTGTTACTCCAGCTCTGTTTTTACAATTGAATGAACACTATCGTGATCTGCGGGTTATTATACACACGTTGCTCTGGTTAATGGAGATGGTGACTAAGTTCCATTGGGCAGGAAGGTGTTGTGCACAAGGTTGTATCATATCTGGCCACCGCACGTTTTCATCCTACCATATCACATACTATATTTTTTATATGTGTAAGCAAATAAATATTCTATACAGTATATAGTAGCAATATAATGTATACTGTGGTGATATAGCTGAAATTCCTAGAGGTCATATAATTTTGTGTAACACTGGCTGAGGACATTTGTTGCCTATTGCCCTCTCGCTTTGTTTTTTGTAGGCTCTCCACTGTTTGCGATCTAATAAAGGCTAAACTGACATATTATAAAATGTATCAATTTCAAGACATATAACAATAGTCTTTGAATAATAATTTGTGTCCGATATGTTTTTTTCCACCAAAAAGTACAATAAGTTATATTTGTTGTTTCAAAAGTTTAACTATAACACAATTCTCCTACTTCACTGAAAAGTCCTTTCTCAGTGTTTTCACATCCCTCTTGTGTAAGTTGCATTTTGGACCGTGACTGGCTTCAAGTCGTGACAATGTCACAAAATCATTAAGTAGCCTACACGTGTTAAACCCCCTCCAGCAGATTAAAGTGAAAACAGCTTTCTAGTGTCAAACTCTGCACACACATCATTCTGCAGGTCAAACATACGTGTGAGGTGAGTGTTGGACCACACTGTCAAAAACATGTGGATTAGTTGAATTTGACTCATTCTAAATCTTGAAATCCCCACACAAATATGATTTTTGTGTTTTTTATACTGTATGAACTGTACAAAATAACTAGAAATTAACACACTAATCAAAATTCTTCACAGAAGATTTGGTGTTTGGAGAAGGTGGATGTCAATTTTGGTGGTTTACTGGTTCATGGCATCCAAACATTTGAAACTAGATCATAAATGACACAGTGGTAGCCACATATTGGCTAAAAAAATAATCTCATAAAGACTAAAAAGATAACAAATAACACCTGCAACAAGCTGTTTTAGGTACAGTTGTCTACATGTTACAACCTCATAAAAGGCCTCAGAGAGGTTAAAGCTGAGTCCTGGTCTGCTTGTTACCGAGGGGGCACCCTCCATGTTTATCTGGGTCAGAGGGCCAAAACTGGAAGCTGTAACCGTAAAACGATCTGAGATTAATCGGGATGAGTTCAATAGTTGACTGTACAGGGATTATCTGAGAGCAGGGGGGAGTAACACAGAGTGGCAGCACTGTGTCATTTAAACACTTTATCTGGCCTCTAGTGACTCACCTCATGTTACAATGATCTTATTTCAGTGCTCTCACTTTATTTTATTTTTCAGCTGCAAGTATAGTGACTTCCACAAGAAGAGAACAATTTACATACATTCAGGTTGGCATGACAACCGTCTGTGCTTTTATATTAAATTGTTTTAAAGTATAATTAACTTTTAATGTCCCCAAAATATTTAACTCACTGCAATCACCATATCAAATACTGACAAAAGACTGGAGGAGATGGAAAGGATGTTAAAATGGATAAACACACTCACAGTCGGAGGCAGGGGCAGACCTGGCAGCTCTTTATCTCCCTCTGCAGGATACCAGCCCTGAAATAATCCCGCTTTAATTCCTACAGCAGCAGCTTTATCTGTCTTTACCACTCCCTGCTCTGTTGTACTTGAGGATGCACCAACAGTTATACTAAATCAAATAAGACACATGCATCTCTGGTGGTTTAAAAACAAAAATGTTTCTGTGTATTTCGTTTGGCAAATCAACAGATGAAAACAGCCATGTTGTTTTTAAGTTCCATCTGACAAAACTGCAACACAAGGAGAGCCGGGCGTGTAGAAGGCACACAAAAACTGAGTGGCAAACTACAGTTTGTCCTCAGAAAAACACGAGTACCTATTCATATGAATATCTAAACACTTCCAGAATGGTGACGTGGCCGTACATCCAGTAGAAAATATCTGTGCCACTCTTTCAGGTGAATTAGTTGAGAGAACAACATTATGTCACTTTAAACATTTCCAACTTTTAGTAAGCAATTTATAAAGGGCAGACAAGGACTTTAACAAAAGGCTTTTAAAACCCCAACAATCCCAACCTTCAAGAAACGAGAGATGACAACTACACAAGCAAATTAGCAAAGTCATTACCAACCGACCATCATTTATGTGGAGAACTGCTAAGAAAACAGCAAAGATTTAATGAAACAGTTCAACTTTTTGCTTTCTTGCCAATTAGTTGAGAAGACTGATACCACTCTAAAGGCAGACTTTAGGCTTACTAATTAACACTTATATCTCGTAGGTTTAATGAGAACAAAAACGGATGTGATAAAACAAGTTTGCGGTGTCATGGGGGTTTTAAGGGAAAGTGACAGACTCGCTGTTCTCCCGTTCAGTCGTTATGCTAAGCTAACCTCCTGCTGGCCGTAGCCTTTTATCTAAAGGGAATGAGAGAGTGGTAACAAGCTCCCCATTACTCTTGACAAGAAAGCAAATTAAAGTATTTCGCAAAATGTTGGCATATTACAGACGATCTGGTTATACAATGAAAAGAAAAATGAAAGAAAATTAAATGGAGACTAAAAAGTGAAATGAGTGGAATGAAATGTACAAACTGATTGTATAAATGGGTTCATCTTATACTGTAGCAAATCTGCATGTCAATGAATCAGACTGGAAAAAGTAGTAAATATTTACAGCAGCAGCAGCAGCATCTTCACCATAGTGTTCTTACACATTTTAATACCATCATGTCTTCCTTCATTACGGAGGAATAGCCGCTGGGCGAAGCTGCTTAATTACATCCAACAAAACACATCAAGTACCGTATAAAACATACGCACTTGTCCCAGTAAATAGTCCGTGGTCACAGGATTTTTATTTCATAAAAACCTCAAAAGTTCTCATTCAAGTCCAATAACACAGCACAGTAGTCAGTTTCTTACACTTAAAATCTCTTTAAGTTAGTAGCAGTGGTGGTGAGGCGTTGGAGATGTTGCGTCACCATGTAACATGTCACCATAGGAAAGAGTTAAAACACAACCAAACACAACCAAACCGTACAGAGCCAATGGAAATGTTTCGTCTGGATCGGAGAACAGAACAGAGAAGCCAATCGGGAGATGAGGTCTGACCAGTCGTTGGACAGGGCATCTCCGGACACGTGCCGACAGAGCTTCTCTGGCCCGACGACCTTTGACATGGAAGTGAAGGGGGATTGGAGGCCCGGGGGCTGCTCGGAACTCAACCTGCCAACGAAACACAAGCTCCTTGTCCAGTTGGCTGGCACAGACGTGTGTGTGTGTGTGTGTGTGTGTGTGTATGTGTGTGTGTATAAGGCAGCTGTCACCAGAGGCAGGTTGTTCTGCAGCTCCACGTTAGGTTCTCAATCACAAGTACAAACCAGCCACACAGTCTCCTCTAGTTTATGACTCTCACTTTCCTTCTCCTTTTCCATCTCAGACCGCACTGAGCCTGTACCAAGTGTCCTCTACGGACATGTGCCTCTTTAGTTTTTGGGGTAGATTTTCTCATAGAAGAAGTTTTGTGCCAGCAGGTAGAGCTCTCCGTCCTTTTCCCTGACAGCATGTGCCCTGACAAACTGGAACTGCTCCAGTGCAAACTCGTAGAATTCGTTCTCCATCTTCCAGATGGCCGACTGCTGCAGCTTGGCGATCGACTCCTTCGTGGGCGGCTTCTTCTCGCTGGTCTTCCTCAGGTGGGATTTCTTCCCTGTGATGAAAGAGGAAGAGAGGATTGAAGGGATCTCAGTGATTCAGCATTAACGTACACATGGTCTATCATGTTAAATGTTACTACAATGTTATTTTTTAGAATTCATTTTTTTTGGGGGGGGAAGGACTTGAAACGTTTTTTTATTACTGGATTTAAAAAAAACATGGGTACTATTTATAATAAGACTACCAACATAACTAAACTTGGAGCCCAAAACAGTAAATCATCGTAATTATCAGGTTTTCCTGATATTAACTGCAGTTCAAGGTTTAACATCATATCCATGTTTAGCTTCATATTCAGCATAAGAAAGAGACTGCATGACTTCTGCACAGAGACTAAGTCTTTAAATTCATTAAATTAATCTAACTATAAAGCAAGGAATCTCCATTAACATTCATGAACATCGATGAATGTGAGTTTATAGTTAATGTAGTTATTTATAGTTACGTGTAAAACCATTAAATGGACTATAGGAAAAAACACACACACAATTTTGTGTCTGTATTTTTACAATAAAATGACAGCTTGTTTGGTAACATTGTTTTCACAATATTTTTTAAAACCGCGCAAAATGTCGACAAAAGCAGACCAAACTTCATCTGCGAGCCAAACGTGATTTTGTTCCCAACCCGACTCAATCAGAAGTAGTCCAATCGGGTTGTGGGTTGAGTCTCTGGATGAATATACATGTCTTTCTGCATGCTCGTAGCTCGCCATCTGTGGAGCCCCGTGCGTGTATAAACTAAGCTCGAGTCCAGCGTGTCGTTGGTAGCGCACAGAGAGAGGCTCACTGACTACAGGTCACTCTGGCTGCTGGATATAGCGCGCCAACGTTAAACTTGCATGAATGCTGGATAACTTTACACCCAAACTTTTCTTCACCTCCCCGGAGTCAAAGAGCACCAGCGGATATCTCACACACTCTGCCATTGCAACTCCAATTGTGTATGTTTTTACCATACTAACTTATAACACTAATAACTTGGCCTTTTGCTCCTTTTGTGTGTGTCTCCCACTGGCTAGTTAAATTTAACTGGCGGTTAAGTTACCGCTGATAACGCAGTCCCGACCTATGACCTCTGGCCACCCTCAGCCGTCGCCATGTCGAGAGCCGTGTGTGGAGGCAATCCCGGCAAACACTAACTGAATAATAGATATGCTCTGAATTCCGGTAATTATTTAATGGTATAAGTATTAATTACCAATGGTAAAACTATTAAATACCGCATAGTAAAAGTGCAGAGTGAAAGAGAGGCATTTTCAGGACAATGTACTTAAATTTACTTAATGTTTGTTCAAGGTGCAGCTTACAAATCTAATTGATGCAGGATAGTTTAATGAAAAATAATGCATCATATTTTACCCCAATGTTTTCCTCTGGACACAGAAAATATGCAACTCAACTGTATACTTCTTACAACATGCTTTGGGAGCCTTTTGTTAGATATTTCAGGGTAGAATGAGTAAGAATAGTAACATAATTCAATAATTTTCATATTTAAACATAATAAATCTATAGCTGGCCCGACTTGACTTGCCCAACCGTTGATTCAACATTCGCACCAAATGCTTGGCCTGTGGTGTTGCTGTTCTGAACGGGCATGTTTTAAACGGGCACTGCACGGGCACCTAAATAACTTGAGTACTTGTGTGTATCTGCTGCTAAAAATGATGAACATACTTGAGCCATAGTACATTTATATCAATGTCAGATTTAATTCTTCTGTGCGCTCCATTATTCATTCTGGCTGCACTCATAACTAATCTGTAACTACATCAGCGAGAGGCATGAGTGCATATTGATCACAATTCAATTCTCAGAGGAGCAATTCAGACTGCTAATATGCAACCACAGCACACAGACACTTTTAGCATTGAAATGCGAGGGAGCCATTAAGTAGCCTTTTAGTATATTATAAAATTAGTGAGGGAAACAAAAACATGCGAGGGAAAAGCAAATGGTTTCTAACTATTCAGCAGATGTTGGCACCTGTTTTGTACAGCTCAGTGGCTCCTTTGAAGAAGCGTGGTAGCGCGGCCTCCAGCATCATCACAAAGTCCTCCAGCTCCTCTGTTAATCCAACCAGCATGTATTCATTCACCAGGTTGTATTTCGCCTGCTCCAGAGCCCACTGGCTGCCCACGTTCCTGCACAGATTAAGTTCATTGTATGTGGTTAATTTTCTTCGTATTGTGCTGAAATAGTGGCGGTGCTGCTGCATGTAAAATGATCACAACATTTGCAAAGGATAGAAAAAGGAGAGAAAATGCGGGGGAGGGAGACAAGCTGAAAAGGTACAGAGACAGTGACAGGAAAATGAGACGTGAACGGGGTACAGAGAGGGTTGAGACAACAGGAGGACCAGAGAATGGAGGAGAGAGGCAGGAAGGATGGAAAGTCAGTGGCAGGTTTTTGTAATTGTCAGGAAATTAAATAATAAGGAAGGAAGTAGATTGTTTAAACCTACAAAGTAACTTTTTGGCAAAGCCTCGTACACAGTATTAGAAGACTGGCAGCAACTTCACCTTTTTGTCTTCAGTATTTATTTAATGTTTCCAATATGCTCTCCGCTGCTTTAATATGCTGCTAGAGCCCCACAGTCAACTCAATCATAGCAAAATCCTGCCAACGGCGGATCTTCTTTGCGGCATTATTTCAGGATCTTTGTGCGAAAGGGGCTTTAGACACTCAGCCCTACAGTGAGTTACCTGCTTCAGGAGGGGAGATGGTTAAAAGATGGAGGGCAGAGTCAAGGAGAGATTAAACGAAGGAAAGGGAGGGCAGAGAAGAAGAGTGATTGATACAGATCATCATGGAGAGATAACAAATCAAGGCTGAGATAGCTTTCAGAGACCTTGAGAAGATGAGTGATAGAAAGGGACTATGAGGCTTAATGTTGTGCATTATGAAACAAAACCGATACGGCATCCCTCCTGAACCATCCGAACTGCCTCAGGTGAGAAAAGGGTAAGATTGGGGATATTCTGTGTTTTTTTTGGCATTTCCAACAAATCCCACTGAAAAGACCAAAACCAACAAGGAGTCTGTCTCGCTCTGACCTTTCTGTGGCACAAAACCCTCGGACAATAACTCAAACTTAAGACTTTAACGTAAAAAAACAACATCACAGGAATAAAGTTTCTCTTTCAAAGTAAAGCTACAAAAAGGCTAAATAATTTCCTAAACAGCTGGCCACTGTAGTCGTTAACGTAAACGAAACAGAAGTAAACGGTGTATTTGTAAGTCTAGTACTCTAGTAAGTGATGAATGCACCAGAATGGTGGATTTAGCTCAACAATATGTTTTTTAGGGACAATAGGCCCCATCGTCACAGAGGAATTAGATACAACAGGCCGACACATAACACCTGTTAATAAGATCAATTCGTTGTTGATTTAATTATTTTCATGTTTGTTGACAATAAGAAAAATATAGATCATCACCAGCCTCATCAACAAATAAACAGACAAAAGATAGCTAAAGCTAAATCAAGTTTTGTTTTATAATTTCAAATATCAGATAATAATTCTGACTCCGTGTTGTCTGTGTGAGATGTTGAAACACTTACCAGCATTCAGAGTAATGACCACAGAAAAAGGGGATCTGGAGCCAGAGCTTCTCAGGAGCACAGTCTGAGCCGCCGGCTGATACACATTCATCAAATGTCTAAAACACAAACACATTGCATGAGCATTTTATTTTGAAGAAAACACTAATTTGTCAAATTTAAATTTCATACTGACTTTTTAATAGTCGGTGTGAACAGAAGGACTGAAAGCAAATGTGTCTCTATTTAAACAATAGCATGAGACAATTCATGAATTCCAACCTTCTTGTCTCCTTGTTTCCTGCGTCTCAAACCGGGCCGGTAGTCATCCCCGAAACGCAGGAAGTAATAATAAGACACCAGCCTTTCAATGGGGTCCCGGATCACGTTTATGTAGATGGGCTTCCTCTTCACTCCAAACCTGACAGAAATGACAGTGACTGGGTTGAGGCACTCGAATGGGAAATTAAAAAAAAGACAGACACAGATTTAAGAGCTTGATAATGGGCTTCTTTTGTGGTCCAAACATGCCGAGGTCAGAGGATCAGCAATGTGTTTCATTCAGATCATTACACTCCACCGTGTGAGTGCAAAGCTGTGAATGACCACAAGGTGGAGTCACCTGCACAAAGCCACAGCAGGGGGAATAAAACCGTTTTTTTTTTTTTACAATGTTGCCATTATAATAATGCAAAACAGTGTATTTACTTGGTGAAGTCTAGGAAGGAGACGTGTCCGTGGTAGAAAGCCGGCTTCATTTCCCTCCACTCAGTCACATTCTTTACAAACCGCACCTGAACCAAATTATGATTGTTAATACAGTAACTGAAATGTTCTTTTTTTTGTGTGTGTGACAATAACATAGAAATACCAAGAAACCAGGCCCCTAATTACAAATGAAAGAGTGAATTCACGTCAAAGAAGCCTGTGAGCTCTGACCTGGTCCTGTATGGACATGACCGGGTTGTTCTTCGTGGTGTTGATGTGCAGGACATGATAGTGGTTCTTCCCGCACAGGTCGTAGGCGATGTTGGTGAAGGAGGTGCTGGCCGTCTTGGGCACGCGATTGTAGATGATGACGAGGTCGTCTTCGCCCTCGGACAGCGGCAAGGCCGGCGAATCCCGTTCCCGCAGGCCGTCCTGCGTGTGCCGCTGCTCGATCTCTCGCACCTCGTGTCTGGCGATGGCTCGTTCTGGAGGGTCGACAGGAAGTTGGATACAGGTGAGTTCAACTTTAATACTGCAGAATAAGAAGTAGTGAGCGGAAAAGTCCTTCAGCGAGTTGATCATTATACAACAACAACCAGATCCAGGTGTGCTGCTCTGGAGCTGAACCTGACCTCTGACCTCTCTACGGAGCGGAATAACTCAATAAAAAAACAGCTGTTTAAAAAGTACCAGGAAGTATTGAATACTAAATACTGCATAGTCTAGACAGACAGCAAGAACAAATATTTGAGGAGTTTAAATGAGTGCAAGCCAAAAACACTACCATCTCCAAGTCCCACATTCCCAGATCTTTGTTTATATACGGGCCAATGTTTAACAAGTGTTATGCTCAAATAGCACTCAGCTGATGCATTTTTGACATATCCGCTACATATGGAGACTTTAATATAAACCTGATCCACTTAACATCAGCTACCCCTCAAATATATTATTCTGTCCTTGTCAGAAGTAACACTGCTGTGTGTGAGACTAAGCTGTAATTTAGATTTCATTCGAACATCGTCTCTTTTGGAGAGTAGATCGCTAAAAACTCCTCTCCTGCTTCACACCAAGGATAAAAGAAAAATATGGAATATCAAACAGGAATATGTTTTAATCATTTTGTGAGCAGCCCATTTCACGCTGCGGTATCACCGGTCTTGTTCGCTTATCAGATTCCACTTTAATGTCAGTCCACTACCTTAACTTTCATTCTCCTTATTGAACCGCAGAGTGAAGTGTCTCTGTGCTCCTGTTTTAGATCAAATAAATGTACCGTCATATGGCCAAGTACATCTTTGTGTGTTTCAGACAGACTCCAAATAGTGTGTATTGATTTCTCCACCCTATTTTCCTCTTCCTCTGAGAATAGCATTGCGTAACGAGGGTAAAAGGGTGAAGAGCGAGAGGTTAGAGGTTGGTAGCTAGATGGTAAGGCTACAGTTATTTGATAGCTAACTGGACGTTTACAGGACATCAATACACTATAAATGAGGAGGGCGGAGGTATCTCAATCCAAACACTGCATGAAGCGTCAGCAAAACCGGACCTCAGTACCTCGGTGTGAATAGATTCAACACAAAGAAGCCCAGGCCTTTGTTACCCTCGGGCTTTTCTTAGTCTGAATTCGCTTCAGATTGACTGGTGTTGACAATGCCCCAGAGTGCTCTGCAGGAAGGATGGAGCGAGAAGAAGAAGGGTGTGTGTGTGTGTGTGTGTGTGTGTGTGTGTGTGTGTGTGTGTGTGTGTGTGTGTGTGGCAGCACAACACTGGAGCACCTAATACCCGTGGGAGCACTCAATGAGCCAGCGGGCTCCTAAAGCCCTGCCTAAAGCTCTGCCTGGCTGCTGAGACACTGTTACAGCCTGGACCTGCCGCCTTTAGGAGGCCGGCATCTGGCACCGGCGGCCAATTAAGATGTCAACTGCGATTCTGCCGCCCTCTCCTTCATCTGTGCAAACATATTTGGGCATGCACACAACACAGTCACTGCCCCCTCTCTTACACCCTCCTGAGCAGCTGTTAATGTTCCACTCATCAAAGCTGGATCTGGTTACGGACGCAGCCGTGTTGCTTCTGCACGCTCGCAACTGCTGCTCCGGGCCAATGGCGTGGAGACGTGCCAGGTGGCTAAAGGCTGTCAGCATGCAGAACAACTGTAATGGACACATTCATTCACGCCTCCTTCCAAAGCATGCATTAGCAAACAAAAACAGCAATAACAGTTGCTATGCTGGAACTTTATCGCTTGGGCTCAAATGTCCTTTTAGGATTATTTTTATGACGGTGTGCCGTGAAGGGTGCCAGAGAAAAGACAGTGGCATTCAAAAAATAGAGTCAGAGTGCAACACGTGACAATGAAAGTCATAAATATTAGGTGCCTTTAGTCTGATGTGTAGTACCAGGTGTCTGTTTCAGTCTTAAACGCCCTGAAAACATACTTTGTGAAAGGGTCTTACAAGAACATTATCTGGCAAAATTAGAAGAATAGCTGTGCAAGATTTCTGTATGTGTGTTTTTAATCTGTGCTTCTCTCCCTGGGTTTAGATGGCGATGTCCGCCACTTAATGCCGTGAACCAAATCGCAACATTTGAATCTAAATGACAGTTGTGCAGTTGCTTGTGTTGCTAAACCGCTGTCAATCAGATCTCATTAAAACAACTCCCATATAGTCCTGATAAAGCAGATTAGTTGAGTTTGTGTTTAAACTCTTAATAAAGAATACTTGAATACGTTTTCTTGTTTACTTTAGAGCTGCTCCAAATCAATAATTTTTTTCTCTATCTATCTATCTATCTATCTATCTATAGCTTTAAACTCTGTTACTACTGGCTTTGTATGTTCCTGACCATATTTTGAACTACTGACATCTTCCGGGCCAAACAGGAGAACATGCATCATCGTGTAAGCTTTCCTTTTGCTTTGTTGTGGCACAAACACACAAACATAAGCTTTTGTGTCGCTCAAGCTTGCCAGGAAGGCTGGCAGCGTCTACATTTCTTTCCCCCCGAGGAGGTGGGGGGGACAGTGGGAAAAGAGCGGGGGCTACTGCGGCCCCAACTACAACGTCCTCAACTATGTGAAGGGGCCCACAAACCACTTGTTAAAGACATGGCGTTTTGTGGCGATTATCCAACAACCAACAAGGAGGCGAAGCGGGCACGGGGAGGGCTTCTTAGGCTTTGTAGAAGACGCCCTATTCATTGCGAGACTGAATACACTTGGCACAGACCTTCATATCAGAGGGCGCCACACACACACAAACTTAAGCTTAGCGTTCCCTTCTGAGGTCATTTAATTAGAGAACAAAAGCCTGAATTACTATGGCCACACAGCAGGCCTCCTTTCTTTCCACATTTCCGTCAGTTTCCTTCCCTCAAGCCGTCTCTGTGCATTAAAAGCTAATTATGAACCGTGAAGCCAACACGGGTCTTAAACATTGTGACAACTACAAGCCTATTACTCAGAGTTTCATTCAAAGTGAGAGACAGGAGGAAGAACTCTGGTAGTTGAACATATTTACTGAAGCAATTTCGCGGCTGATTAGACGCAAGCATTTGAAATAATCATTCATATTCGCCACCAGATCTGCAAAATGTGAAGGGCCGTCATGTATTATTGCTATAGCGTCAGATCTGATGGGATAATAAAAGTGGGGGAGAGAAGATGATCCGTTCTCCAAACGGCACATAAATCTATCATCGCTCCGATCCGCCAGTCGGAGCTCTTTCCCACTGTCTGCTTCCCCTGAGAGGGTTAGCCCTTCGAACCGAAGCCTTGGGCTAGGTGGGTAATAGAGATTGGCTATCAGCGGCAGACTGAGGTGTACGGCTTGTATGGTTCTGCTCGGATGCCGGTGGATTGCAAAAATCAATGAAGTATGACAGGGAGGAGATCTAGGTTGCTGCTGTATAAAAATCGAGTTAGTTTCCTGCTGCTGGTGTCGTTTCCCCCTCTTCCCTCTATATAGACTTGGAAGCACGCTGTTGTTTTGCTGTGCCAGGTTTAGGGGGGGACAGTTATGTCACCACTGCACCACTCTGGAACATTTGGATAAACCGTGCACTTCCGAATTTCTAGTTCTCCTCATTCAGTCTTCGGATGGGTTGAGCAGAGAGATTACCAGAGGACACTGGAATGAAGTCAGGCTGACGGGGAGGTTCAGGCCTGACTTAACAGGGCAGAACCTGCCTCACCGTTGTTGTTTGAGTGGTGATGAGGAATATGAAACATGCTGCGAGAAGAGACTGTTGTGCCGCTTTTCAACATGGCAGAGAACGGAAAAAGGAGACGGATAAACGAGCGCTTTCATTAAGTGATTGTGAAGGTGTTCGGCACATTCAAAAACACTTCAGTGCTTTCAAACAAGCTCAGCATGAAAGCGGGAACAGAGACATACACAACCACGCACACTGAAGCACAAAACTTACTTTGAACTACACACCAATACTTTTATGCCGCATGCAGTATTTCACAGATTTCCACTCGTTTTAAAAAGAAAGATAAGACACACATTGGAGTTCACATGCAATTGTTTGGGAGGGCGTTTAGGAAAAAGTTGAGGCATTTTCCCTATTGGCTTTGACACACAAGTATGACATTGACACTCCATGAAAGATCTCATTCACTCTGCTGTGCCTGCACAGTACAGCTGGGGAGGAGAGGAGAGGTGGATGGGTTGGGGGAGAAAAGAAATAAGAAGAAACAAGGGCGACAAGGACCAGGTCTGAGTAACATGTAGACTGACGAATATGTGCCCAAAAAGACACAATGCACCCCTCTGTGCATTGTGTCTGTGTCCTCCACGTTCCCATTAAATACAGAGCACACGGCAGACTGTTACATGGCCGCTTCATCATTTATACATAGAGACCCAGCGACCCTGATGATGGCCTCTTTATTTAAACTTTATTTTCAAATATGTGCCATGAAAACACAATATAAAAGTAGAGATGCACCGATCTAACTTTCTGTCCACAACACCTCAACTCAAGAGATCTGCTGATACATTGATATTGATTCCATACCAGGGACTCTACCGCTCTTTTTCCCACATTTAAAACGGATTTTAACATTTATACTAGACTTGAGTTTAATGCCCCGTTGCCGCTGCCCTCACGTGCTGCGTGTGTTTATGCTGTCAAAGAGGTTTAATAAGAACTGCGTGATACACAAAACGTGCAGTCACTCTTATCTCTGTTTATTGTCACAATAGCTGGGTCTTTTTCATTCAACTCGGCCCAAATTAGTAAATTAAATTTTCAGCCCCCGGGACAACGGGACATCCTTAAGATCGAGCCCTGTTTGTGACCCCTGGGGGTCATCTTGGTAATCCAGCCATGAGAGTCACAGAATTAATGAGATTTACTGGAGATTTACAAAAAAAAGTCTTGCCAACAGAAACATCTGGGGAGTTTATTTTGGTTTTGTCTCCTAGATTTATTGTAAAAGGCGAAAAGTCTGATTGGGAATGCTAGAAATTGTGCTAAACAATGTATTAAACTCAGACTGCAATACAAGCAACAGAAAGGCTCCCTAATTGAAATTAAAAAAATCAAAAAAAAAAATCAACAAATGCACCCAGTGAGGTGAAGTAGTGAAATAAAATGTCTGGCTACATTGCAGATTCTCGTAAATCACACGTTTCACAGTGACGTGATATTTCCTGCCCTGGACTTGGCACTGCTGCTTTGTGAGGCTGCATAAATACAAGTTGAAGAGTTTTTTTTTATTGTTATTACTTTCACGGTAGTTCTGCTTTTACTAGAAGGGACAGAGGGGAGCAGGAAAAATGAGGCAAATACAACGGCAGGTGCATGATGGAGGTGCTTCACCCTGCGGAGAGATGCTGCTGCTGCCAGGCCCTTGAGTTCAACTCAGCCCACGTGAGGGTCGTGTATCCGGTAAAGCCTGGAAATGGCCTTTTTTTCCCCCCTCTTCCTGGCAAAGTAGCGTGTTGAAAACAAGAGTGTGTTTGTCAGAGAACGCTGACAAAGCATTCCTCATATCTAGAGAAGAGACAAAACTTGGCCTTGTCAGCGCTGACATACAACACTGTGCAGACAGTTTAAAGTGGTTAAGTGGTTTGGGGTATAAGTCTCGAGACCATAATTACTCCATTGAGTGTCGTTGAGGAGGACAGCGTTAACACTAGAAACCTCAAAAATACCCTTTTTTTAAGACAACGGACTCTAAAAGTGCAGCAGCTGAGGATGGGGTGTTTTTTTGCTCTGTGGAGTTCATGAGCTACAGATTAAAAAACAGCTGTTCGACTACACTCAAACACTAAATAAGCTCCAACCACATGTGGCCCGTTTATAATACCTAGTCTGAATGCAAGCCATGTCTCTACAGTTATGATAACAACCCGGGATAGATGGAAATGATAATAGTCATGGTTCAACCTTCCACTTTCTCCCCCAATACGTCTTATTTGCGATCGAAGCCGGTAGGGCTGTCTGACAGGGGAGCCAATAATGTCTGGGAAAACAGAAAGAGTAAAGGGGGCCACGTTCTGTCTGCTTCATCAGAAACAGCCAGTCAGATGAGATTATGGAGCAATTTACACAGATGGCAGATCCCATCATTCCCCTGCCTTGTTAAGTAAAGGAGAGTCTGACAGGTTGTGGAGGGGAGAGGGGAGAGGTGGTGGGGGGAGTTGATTGTAGCAGATCTCATCTTGGCAAAGATTGTCAATGACTAAGCAGTGGGAATTAGCCAACATTTTCAGAGGCATTTGCACTTCAAAAAAGGAAGGAGAAAATTTCTGGGTAACTTGTCAAGAGAGAGGAAACCAGCAGGAACATCTGTCGCCGCTAAATGTTCACAGCCTCGCAAACAACTCTCCGTGAGAGCGTGAAGTGGGAGAAACTTGCACATATTACAGTAGCTGAATGCTTATAGATTCACTGCGAAATACAACTCTCAGTTGCCCTCATATCCTAATATAACAACAAACAATGTTTGCATAACAGTGCAGAGCTGGGAAGCTACAACCCAGATATCTGATGTTCCCTCTCCGTCTCTCGGCCCTGCAACAGATAATTAATAATGCATGTATGGGAGTCTGGGGAGAACTCCACACTCTATTAAGACAGAGCAGACCACAGCTATTCATAGTTTTAATGATGAGTGGGAGGGACAGGTGAACGCCGTGGAGAACGTGTCCCTCACAGAAACGTGCTGCGGAGGGAGAACGACGTTACACAGAACCTCTCTGCGACGACACCAGTTCAACTCTTCAGGCTTATCCATCTTTCATCTCTCCGTCCTTCTCTTCTCTTCATCTCATTACATTTAGCATCTGCAGGCCATCCGTCCAGTGAGGATGTGGAACCGTGTTCGCCAACAGGTTGAGCAGGTCCCACTTGTACTGTCTAGAAACAATTCTGATATCACCATAGGGAATTGTTTTGTATTGCTTCAGGTTTTTTTTCTTCTTCAAATTTTCACTTTATTATGGTAGTTGGACAGTGAAAGACATTTAGGCTTTCACTGTCCAACTACCATAATCCGATGAGAGAAGAATATAATATATAGAAAATAATTGCCTGATCCCATGTATTCATGTCCATCACGCTCACAGCAATATTAAAAAAGGGAACTCCACTAATTTTCACACATGAAAGTCTGTTCATAGGATGTTCATGTGTGGAGTATTACTGCATGCTTGTTAACAGTTGTACGAAGCCTTTTGTGGCTCCAGCAGGAAGTGAGGTCACTTGAGGCAGCATCGGTTGGGTCTGAAGGCTACAAGTTTGTAAAAAATAATAAAAAAAGAAGTGATTTTACCAGACCATCGTAGTCCGCTCCTGAGCCGAGGAGCTCAAAGCTCTATTAGACACTATGAGCATAACAGACCCGAATCTCTAACCGCTCTAGTTGCATTCTGGGTAATGTAGGTGGCAGGTTATGGTAATAGAGGCCTTTGATTGGTGGAGCTTTTTTCCTTTTCTAGAAGAAGAAGAAGAAATACTATTGCAGTACCCGTCCTCAGTGCATGCCCGTTTGAAACGGGCCTATTGCTCGGGGTTGTGGCGGTTTGTTGCACGCGGCCATGTGGACCGCGTGCCACTTCGGAGCAGGACGCTTGCTTGGCTCACAGACTTGATGCAGGGAAGTGAAGAAGAGTTTGGTTGTAACCAGCAGCAAGTGAACTGCAGCCAATGAGCCGCGGCCTATAAAGCCCCACTTCTGACGACATGCTCAAGTCTGCATAGCCCTGAAGCCCCGCTTCTGTACAGAGCGCTGTTCATTTCTTTATTCAAAGTTTATTAATATTGAACGTTTCCAAATTGCACAAATTTTGACAATAGGGTCCCCAGAATTACACCCACCAAGTGTGACGTAGATCAGATGAGCCGTTCAAGATATGTGAAGGACACACTTAAATGATCATTTCTTTACACAGCCGGTCAAAGGTTTGGAGTCACCTGGTGTGTTGATGTTTTTTTATTTCCTTCAGTGATGACTATTTTAGAGACAAAAAGAGTATAATTCAGACACTCAATTTATTATTTACATTTGTAATAGTTTTGGCCCCAAAAGAAGAAGAATTACTTGAATAAAACTTGTGTTTAGTCAAAGTCCCCACAGGGTTACATGCCACGGGAGAATACTGTTGCAACTATTTCCCCCCAAATACCCTTCGTTTTTTGAATTTGCATAAATGACCCAAACTCACTCTTGAAGCACAACAGTGCATTTGGGCTCTAAATATTTTGGTCCCTCTGCAGTCGACTCGGTGGTGGATTGAATAGTTTTACACTGTGATTTGTTTCTCCATATTTTGTCCATCTGATATTCATTGATCCAATTCCAATACTGCTAACCCGATACTAACCTTCTATTTCTATTATGATGTTTTAAGAATAGCTTTTAATATTAACACACCTGTTAATGTTCCGTCTTTTACAGCCATGTTTGTGCACTTGACATAGAAACAGGAACTTATTCCTTTTGAAATCCGCACTTTTTGATGCTAAGCTTCCCATTCATTGGACCAATATCTGGTGATTCCTTCTATTCTTATTCAACTGTTGCTAAGAGGGATCTTTTTCTCTTTCTGCCCTTTCAATTGTCAGTCTGGTCTAACAGTTGTACAGCGTTTTATACAAAATAACATTTGTGAAAAGTACTTTTTACAACCTAAAAGCATGACAAATACATAAATACAGAGCAGTCCTCTCGGCCACCCTGGGAACAAGGCTGTAGTGGATCAAGCTTTTGTATTGGGTGATCCCAAACTTTTGACCGGCAGTATATATTCTGATCTACAGTTTAGAATATTTTATTATTACAATAAAATGCGACAACAGTCAAAACTATGTGTTAAAATAAATACATTTGGTGATTATATTAAACTTCATTAAACTATATTAAAGTCTTGGTCACACAAAGATCAGTTTCATTAGGTTAATATACATGTATGTAAATATAAAGCATTCAGTTACTGTAAATTGAATACACAAGCTATGAGACGGCATTAACATGGGCTCTTATACATTGTGGAAAGCCGTTACTATTTTCTAACATGTAATATGCTAAAAGATTAATTGATTCATCACAAAAAGTAATTGGCAGACTAATCAATGATGAAAACAATTGTTAGTTAAGAGTAAAGACATTAATACAGAAACATTATTGTGCAAATTTTAATTATATTGTTCTAGAAGGTCTATAAAACTTCATTTACATATTTTAGTTTTTAGCATCAGTGACAAAGAGACTTTTAATGAGAGTTTAATCAATCCTGTGTGACCGATGCCCAATTGGTTTAATAAGGTCAGAATCAGTGGCAACACTAATCCAGAGTATTGGATTGGTGCACCATTAATATTAGGACAGAGATATAAACACACAAAAAAAGCTTAAAGAAACCAACCTTGTGCGTAGCATTACTGACAGTGTTTGAGAAAAAATATGAACACCACAGATATCTACTTATCCTCACTCCGCAGCAGGGGACGTCTTGATTCTACAAACTGAATATTCAGCAACCCAGATATTTCATTAATAAGGACACACACACACACACACACACACACACACACACACACACACACACACACACACACACACACACACACACACACACACACACACACACACACACACACACACACACACACACACACACAGTCTAAATTAACTTCAAGTTGAATTTCAGGGCATTTGGCAATGCTGCTCAAACCATTCAGCACAGTGAGGAGAGGGAAGGAGACACACAGAGACAAGGAAAGAGACAAAAGAAAGAAAGAGAACAGGAGGCTGAGACGGGTAGAAAAGAGGTCGAGAAGTCTGACAAGCATAGGAGGGGAAGTGTAGGAGCGTCACATTAACAGCTGAGCCCTGAGGACGCCTGGTGTTACAGGGAAACAAGATAAAGGGCGCTTTATGCCAACTCTAAAACTAACAGGAGCCAAGTTGAACCAGAGGCTGAGGAAGAAGAAGGGCGGCGCCGCTCGACCACCTTATTTCCTCCTTTATCCCTCCGTGCTCTGATGAAATTGGTTGTAAAAAATGCTGCAGGCGTGCTTTCTTCTTCCCTTTTTTTTTTTTTTTTTGTAAGGGCTTATGATCCACAAGCTGGGGCTTTAAATATTTCTGTGTCGCAATGAAAATTAAATCATCCCTTTCATTTCCCTCCACACTTCCTCCTCCTTTGATAGCACCTTATTTCAGAAGCCAGTGGCGGATATTCTCCTCTCAGCCCTTCATCCAATGGGGTTAGTCAAACACAAGAGGGATTTGAATATCACAAAGGAGACTCGGCACGCAAATAAAGAAGTTGTTTACAGCTATTGATCCAGAAGGGGCTGGATGAGAGTACGGCCATTATAAGTTACTATCATGCGAGAGGTTTACTAGCCGCTAGCCTGTTTCCAGCCGCCATCCAGCTCAAGAGCTTAATGGTGTCGTAGAGAAAAAGAAACTATGCTCACGGACGAAGAGAGGAAATTGACACCTGCTGTCACGTGTTTACAACCACAGGCTCCATTATCTGTCAAAGAACCCCCCACAGGCTTCGACTAGGTACGGCGAGGTGTGAGCCCCAGAGAGTCTAAATTTGATTGTGTAGCTTTTATCGTCATCAAAATAGTGCGGAGAACGAAAAACGGATTATTTCTGAGACCGCATAGAAGGAAAACGTCACACCAGCACAGCACTCGGGATCAATATTCTCTCCGAGCATCTCCTCAGGACCGTTTCCTGACACACGTCTGATTCATCACTTCAACTAAATAATAACTCATCGGCCATCAGTCAGAGCTCCACTTGTCCCCGTCGGCTAACTCAATATAATCTGACCTGCAGTGTTTTGGGTGTCACAAGATATTTGAAGGCCACTTCTTCGAGTTGAGTGAACAGACACTTCTGCCCAATAGTGACACAGGAGAAAAGAAAGTGTGTGTCTGTGTGAAGAGTAGGGGAGGGCAGATTTGGGGAGAGGCCCGCTGGAGGGAGGAGAGTGATGGGCGGCGCTGGAGCGGGGTGTTCTTCTAGAACGGCCTCCAATTACATCCAGGGTGTGAAACCGTCCATAACACCCCGATTAGCCTTTCTGTCATCCTGCTACAGGAAGCAAACGCCGCGCTGGCTCCGGTTGCTGCTGTGCGCGCCACTTTGCAGGCAACACATTCCCTGTCAGATGAAGTGCGCGCCGGCGGCTATAAATCCTCAGCCCCAATCAAAGCGTGCTCCTTAACAATACGGCATGAGCCCAGTATGACCATCAGCGCCGAGCCTCCCTTCCTCCCTCAACACATCCATCCCCGACACCTACGCCCATCTCCGCTGTGGGCTACCCTCCATTAGCCTCTCAAATGGCGTGTTTCAGGGAGTGACTGAGCAGGCAGGTCCAGGCGATAGACGCTGCCGGCTGCTTTTGGGAGCAGATGCCAACGTGCAGAGTGAAAGCAAATGACTCATGCACCCTTTATACCCCTCAAGGAAGCTAAAAACAGAGACGTGGGGCGTCAGGGAGAGTTCAAAGGGAATCTGAGTGCCGTGTCCACAGAAAGAACAACGGGAGGAAAGAGAAGATTACACATTTAGGGTGTTGAGGTTCGCACCTGGAGCTGGAGAGAAGACACAGGCCTCAGTCTGGTTAAGTGCTGCCGATGTGTCACCTATTAGATCAAGGGGAAGCCACCATTTGGTGTCGCAGCCCTTTTGAGTAAGTCACAGAGGCCGGTTGACACACACACTTGACCAATGTGAGGAAGTGAAAGGAGTCGGGCAGATGCTTGGCTCATCTTTAAAAGTAAAATCGCTGACAGGATGAACGACGTGGCAGCTCAAAAAGGCATAAAGTCGTCCAATCACAGTCCAATGCAGCGAGCGCATGAGGACAGACTAGCGATGCCCGACCAACGTCCTTTCAAAAGAGCAAACTCCCGACCGGGTGCCTCAGTGGCCGGGTGTGAGGGTGGGCTCGAGGCAGCGAGAGCCTGGCATGAGAATCAAAGTCAAATTCAAGCCCGAGCCCGGGAGCGACGGGCTGCGGTGACAAATGAATGCTTAAAAGTCTTGCGTCAGCTCTGCCAACTCTTGGACAATGAAGTGCATGCATCTCTTTCCTTCTTCTTCTCTCGTTTCTCGCAACTCATCACAGAGCCGCTTGTGTCTGGAACTAAATATCACCACGCAACAGATGGAAATTGAATTCCTTTAATCAGGCTGAATAACGGCCAGCAGATAAAAGGCGATGATGCTGAAGAGGGGGATGGAGGGAAGGGGGGTGGGGGGGTCTCTGAATATATCTGTCAGCTGGGTGACACACAGCCCTCAAGTGACCTGCAGGGCACAGAAGTGAAGAGGTTGTTTGCTACAGTTACAAAAGGGCCATGAGGTGACAGTTTTAAAAGAAACGTTTCTATTTATGCAGCTCCCAACAGACCAGCAAGTAACCTGCTACCTGGGAAAAGCTGGGATTCCTTCAATAAAAAAAAAAACAGGGTTTTCTTCTTCTTTCTTTCTTCGTTCATGAATAGTCTCCCTGAGGAAATAAGTCCAGCATGGCTTGAATCTATAAAAGCAGGTAGCAGTGACAGGTGTTACACAAATAATGACGCACTCAACTGTGTAATGAACATGCTTTCAGCCAGAGAACACAGGAATCATGAAAGAAATGTCAAACCCACAACTGAAAGTGGCTGCGTTGGTAGCAAAATATTACCCACGATGCACTGCTCTGGCATTTTGTATTATCATTTTCCTTAGATTTACTCAGTTTACTATACCGTTAAGGGATGTGACGTCTAATCTAACAGTCTTGAGTTCACCAAGTTTCAGCTTTGCACTTAAAAAACGAAATCAGTGCTCGATGTATCTGCACATACAAAAGATTAAAAGAAAAATTATGCAGATGGCCACATGATCCCAATAACTTACATACTTTTACTCTGATGCAACTTATTTCCAGTTATTTTAGGAAGCAGAAAGTCCCTCTGGTGCTGGTTAAAGAGGACAGACTGGTAAAATTGTCTCAATTGGTTTTAGAAGATCTAATCACAGTAGAATCAAATTCAGGCATCAGTCTCTTGTTTGAGGCCAGTGAATCATTACGCAGGAATGTCGAGCCTCAGACTTGACATTCCTTGATATAATAGTGTGACATTTTCCAAGGTGAGCGTCTACAATAGCCTGAACCGAGAGGGCGTCAACGGCAACCCTGACAGGGAAAGTGGCCCTGAATCCCACGTCCGTTGCTCTTTATTAAAGAACCGTTATTAATCCATCCATCCCCGCACAGTCATCCTGCGTTACCGTTGACCCAGCCGGCAGCAGAGCCGGTGAGAAATACCGTCAGAATAATGGATTAGGCCCACAGCAGGACACACAGCTGCATCGCGGCGTGATTGTAATGCAGGAGACTTCTCTGGGACACAGTGAGGCGGCGATTAGTTTGGAAGCAAATCACAGCTTGTCGGCCCGGCGGGGGGTGTCTAATGGGGGAAATGATTCAACCCGCGTGTCAGGCAATAGGAGCCCACGCTGGGAGGAGAGGACGCCGGTCATTCCAACCCGCATGAAGTTAATTATGAACACGAGAAAACATGAAGGTGACAGAGAGAGCTTCTGCTTTGGTTCTTAGCATTCAAGAATCATTCACGGAGGTTTGAGTTTGTTGCGTGTTTTTTTTTTATTGTTGCACAGATGGACCTGCAGCAGGCGTACCTGGTAATGTGACCGGCCCTGAGGCTGTCTGTCAGCATCGTGCCTGTGAAAGCCTCACTCACAACTATTTGGCTATGCAGCACATAATTCAGAGCTCCACATACAGACGTCTGCTCAGTCCAGTCATCCATCAGAGCGCTTTTTGCCAACTCAACAGATTCTCGTGGTGGTGGGCAGTCGGGGAAAAACCTCTCAGGTTGTTTCAGCATCGGGAGTGTGTGTGTGTGTGTGTGTGTGTGTGTGTGTGTGTGTGTGTGTGTGTGTGTGTGTGTGTGTGTGTCTCCCAGGAGATTCTGGGTTTACACGGTGTGTAAAGTATAGCCCTTTACAGCAGCAGTAATCCATGCCACAAGCCAATATAGCCATCTATACCCCCACCAGGACACCTGATTGTTCCAACATGTGAAAACTCAACTGGGGCACTTTATTCAATTAAGATGACTCGAGACTATTTTATTTACAGTCTAGCAGGAAACTGGTCTGTTTTTACACCTAGCTGCAAGGCCCAGGAAAACAAACACGGAATACAAAGAAAAGCAGTAAATATTCACATTTCAAACAAGTGAATTGTTGTAACTTGAAAAATGACTTCAACATTACTTGATTATCAAAAGTAATTTTCTCCCAATCCACTAACCGTATCAGCTGTTATCCCATTAGCACAACGTTAACCATCTACGACCATAACCACTGCAGAAATGTTATAAGACGATAACTTGATTAGTCAATCCACATAAAATGTATCACCAATGAATCTGATAATTGATTTCTCATTCAAATCATTTATATAGAGTATCTAGATTAATCTCTAATAATTTGTATCCTCAACATAGTCTGTTTTAAAACACTATGATTATAATCAAGCCTACAACTAATTTTTAGATTACATTTTTATCAGTGAATCGGTTGATCGACAAACCATCAGAGAATCATGAAAATTGCCATTACAATTTCCTAAAAGTTAAGGTAATGTCATGTTTTATTCGACATATATACACACAACAGTTATTACTATTATTTAACAGAAGAAAACTCAGCAAATTCTCACATCTAAGATGCTGGACCCATCAAATAATGAGTATTTTGCTTGAAAATGTATTTAAACAATGAAATCAATCATCAAATTAGTTGCTGATCAATTTTCTATCATCGACTTAAATTCAGTATCTTTTGGTTTTATACAACTGGTCAGAAAAAAACAAAACTAGAGTATCTGAAGACGTCACAAACAGCTCTAGGACAACTCTGACTCCACAAATTCATCAATATGTTCGTACGCAGTCGTGATTCACAAACAACGATGTTTTCACTTATTTTGCCTCGTTAGACCTCTTCTTACGATCGTGTGTCTTTACAGACTGTGATCTACTGACGGCTCCAAGACTCTCCCGTTAGCTTTGTTGCACTTGTATCACTCAAATACAGAATCTGGTGACCTCATATTCAGCACCATTGAAGTAGCCGCGATCGTTTTGCATTATCGCCATAGCAGCCAATATTTTAAACAAAAAGGGTATTAGGTTTATTTCCATCAGCTAGGTTGAGTCAAATAATCCCGTCTACCTCAGCCAAAGGTTACGATGCAGCAAAACGCACGTGGAAACAAAGAGCTGCTGGACAGGTTCTTCTGTCTCAGCTCACATGAGGCCATGTGTGTTGCTTACAAAGCAAGATGATGACAGAGGTGCCGAGTCACTTGATTTATAGCGGAGAAGTTATGCTGGAGTCTTCACTTCCAATCAGCTTATCTAACTACTATATTTCAAAATTTACACCTTAGCTTTCCCTACTGAGGCCACTCAAAATGTCTTCGCTGAAAAAAAAAGGCCGACAGTTGAAATGTAATAGGCCTTTTTCACTGGTCATAGCACAGGTTTTACCAATAACATTAACGATTTCTCTGTTCCATTAAGTGTCCCGGGAAGACATTTGAATGAACCAGCATGCGCTATAAAAGGACCCTGGAAGTGCCTCACCTTAATGGAATTCACTGCATCCATTTTTAATGTTATTGATTACACCTTCGCTCTCCCTGCTGCTATAACGTGTCAAAATGTCTGCTGTGAAAATGGTCCGTTCGCTGCCTCTCTCCGGTGCCAGGCTCCCACTCTCATCAAATGATAAAAGAGGTGGTGCTTGAACCCCTGAGGTACACGAGCTGCACCCTCAGATCGTCTGCACCACTCTGCTGTTCCTTAAAAAAAAAAAAAAAAAATCCCCACAGTGGAGGCATCAGAGAGATAATCCTGCAATGTCCCAGATCTTTATTGGGAGTGAGCCCCTGATGGGAGCTCACAATGAGATTTGAACTCAGCGCCGGCCACGTTTTCAGTCGCAGGAGAGAGTTTGGTAAAGGGGCAGGAGAGGATTTGCAGCAGGGTGGCGTATTAAAACTGACTTGAACAAATAGAAGTTCGCTGCAATATACTGTATATTTTTCACCGACTCCAGAACCACCAGCTACAATGTTGCATGTCCCATTCTTCCAGTTTAACTGTTGGTTTCTTATCTCAAATTAGTATCAATCAGTTGGTTAGTGACAGAAAATTAATCTGCAACTCATTTGAAAATGTTATTTTTTTAAGCAGAAATTACAAACCTGCTCCAGCTGCAGCTTCTTAAAAAGCCATACGTTGCTGCTTATCGCCATATTTTTTTTTTTTACATCATTATAAACTGAATATCTTTGAGTTTTGGACCGCTGGTTGTACAAAACAAAGACGTCATCATGGGGTTTTAGAAAACTGAGACGGGCAATTTCCAAACTAGAAGATTAATCACATCCAGAATTGTCAGCTTAACCAATAATGTCAATAACTTCTCGCTGCAGCTCTAAAGTATACAAAGACACAATCACAGGGCAACAGGCGGAAGAAAGCAGCACCTCCTCAATCTCACGCTGCATCGCTGTGACAGATGGATGAGCGGTACTATCGGTGGGCATTAAGATACTTCACGGCCATGCAAAGTTCAGCAGGACAGCTCCCAGACCACTAAACATGTCCCGACTGGGTGCCATCAGGTATTGGTGGTGGGTGAGGTGCTGCTCTCTCAGCACACGGACCCAAACGCACCACAATGGGGATGCAAGTATCTACAGTGACCAGAGAAAGAAACATCACAGCCAGCCTGTGAAGGGGATGGGATCGGGACTTACCGAGCTTCCCCCTGGACTCCTCCAGCTTCTGGATCTGGTTCTCCAGGAAGAACATGGCCACTGCGAACGCCAGCAGCGCCAACAGCTGCAACTTGGGCGGCATCATGACTCTGAGCAGCCCCATCAAATCATCCAGGGAGCTATTTGGTCAGTCCATGCTCAGAGAAGGAGACACTGAAAACACACACGCGCGCGCGCACACACACACACACACACACACACACACACACACACACACACACACACACACACACACACACACACACACACACACACGACGGTGATTACAAAGCGGCTGAGTGTCTGAGCATGGCCCTCTCTCTCCCCCTGTGTGTGTGTGTGTGTGTGTGTGTGTGTGTATCTCGCAGTGTTCAGATCCTCTGGTTACCTCAAAGGCGATGTGTGCATGCTCGTCTTTGTTAATTCATCAAGTCGATCCCCGGTGGCGGAGCGCTGTGAAGCCCCAGAGATGTGTCCAGGCTGCGAGTCTCTCCGGTTCGTAGGAGCGGTGCCACCAGCCGCTGTCGTCCCCCATGCAGCGCTACCCCGTCCCGTCCAGTGTGCGTCCACCACCGAGCCGCGGACATACTGCCACTACCACTCAGGCCATTGGGTGTATCAGCAGTCCACCACGCAGCGGACGGTTTCTATTCGTTGACTATCTCCGTCTGTTCAAACCGGATTGGACAATCTTCAGAAGCTGAGCTGAACCCGGACAGGAGAGGTCGCTGTGTTTTTTGAGCACTTGAAGAAAAAACAGAGGCGAAGAAGACATTTAGAGTCGCCTTTGAAACATGCCGTAACTCAAGAAACATTAAATTAAATTAAATTATCCCGAATCACTTACATATTTATCGAAATATTATCATAACGTATATGAACGATGCTATGGCAGTAAGGGTCGAACATTGCGGATAAATAAATGATCAGTTATTAATTGTTTAACGTCCAGGCGCGGACGGGGCAGCCCTTCCCCGAATAAAGGGGTCCTCAGAGTAGTTCGTGCTAACAAAGCAGGCTCCAAGATGTCGGGAGAGGTGTATCTCCTGTGGCTTCTCTCGCTTATACAAACGGTGAGTTTATTCACACTGAAAACGAGCAGTTGCCTCCTCGTTCAGTGTGTTTTGTAGATGTCATATCTGTCGTCGGTCGCTGTCTGACGTTACGTTCAGGTTGTGAGCCGCTTCCTGTTGAGCCCGGAGCTTCAAAATGACGTGGCTTATCCCCAAAACCCCCTGACGTCGATGTGAAGCCTCCTCACTATTTATCTTTCAGCTAACTGATTATTTAATAGTTATAAACAGGTTTATTTGTCGAACCCGGTATTTAAAAAGGCAAAAAGCTTAAAAGGCAATAGTAAACCAAGACTTCCGGGTTATAAATGACTTGTCCTGCTCAGTAAATGAGTCATAAACGTAACTAACTATTCTACATGTCTTTATTATCCCAGTTAAAGTTATAGGGGAACCGTCCAGACGAGGCGAGAGTACATCATACAGGATGCTGAAGATATTTCCACACAAATGCGGGACATCTATCTTATGTTAAATATACCTGGTCGTCAAAGTCAGCTTGTCTGTCAAAGAGTAACCGACGAAACAAAGTGTCCAGCAGCATCATCAGTCCTCTGTTCGTCACTGTGACACCAGCACAGTTTTACTTTCATTCTTTAGGACGAACACATCGTAGACTGAAGCATCCTGTTAATTAGTCTGTTTACCCACATTCCTACCAAGTCTCTTGTGTCTAAGAATTATGCTGAAATTATATATAATTAAGTCAACAAAAGTTTGAGACCAATGACCGTATTTGATAATTAGTCTTTTTAGTCCTCGTCACGTGAAAATGCTAAACATTTGCTGATTACATTTTCTTTTCATATAAAAAATCAAATTAATGGATGATATTTTAGTTTTAGCACCACGTTCCTACAGGCTCATAAATAGTTATTTATTTATTGATTCAACAATACACTGAACTTGTCATTGCAATTTAGTTAAGTTACAGGACTATTTACAAGTAACATCACATATTTCTCATCTGTGTTTTCAGGATTTTATTGCACTTCTAAAGCAAACAAATATCCACAGTCTCAATTTCTAATTTCTGTTTCATTAGTAACACAATTCTTTTTTTATCCTCACACATCTGTACTTTAAGTAAGATTATTATTTATTTTTTTAACTCCTTTTATTTATCCTCTCCGTGTGACTCTTGCCTCCTCCTTCCTCTCTCCAGCTGTCGGCGTATGGTGCCGATCTGTCGTCTGAGGCATGCAGGGAGCTGGGCTTCTCCAGCAACCTGCTGTGCAGCTCCTGTGACCTGCTCGGGGAGTTCAGCCTCACCACGCTGCAGCCTGAATGCCGGCAGTGCTGCCAGCAGGAGGCCCAGATGGAAGCGCGCAAGGTAAAGGGAACAACAGAGCTCCAGAGGAGCAGGCAAACATAAATTAATTGCCTGTCTAGATTCAGTCTCAGTGAAGATGAGTGGTACAAAGACTTAATAAATCGAGATTCGTGACAATGGACAAAGTGTAACAAGACGCAAGGTTAACAAATGTGCCTGCAGTAAAATGATCACATGAAAGACACTTATTTGTTATCCAGTGCTGCCTTGACTCTGATTTGCCAAATTTAATGATGCACAACAGATACGTTTATTAATTGTGCGGTCTTGAGCTGATCTGCATGCTGTCTCTAGTTTACTGAGCTTCACAGACGATGGATAGGAGAAGCCCTCAGGAGACCTCTGTGTCAGAATGTGTCCCATTTATTGACAGGATCACAACCTCCAGCATTTGAGCTGCCACTAAAAACAACCTAGTTTCAGCCTCTCTGTCACTGTTTCTGTTTGCAGCTGTGCATCAGATCTGAGCTGTCACACACAGACTCTGTCAGTAGCTTCCTGTCGCAATCCTTCTCTCTGATGTTCAGAGTAGAGTTTCTTAACCCTAGCTTGACACTCCCCATGGGGTAGAAATATCAAGTTTTGCAGTAACAACCTCTCTGTAACCAGTGAGGAGGTGTAACTGTGCTCTCATAACTTCGGTGATTACAACAAATTCAAAAGGACTCCCTGCTTGGCTCTGATGGATAAACACCGAGCCACTTGATTGTGGAAAAACAATGTAACTCTTCTTTGATTAGGCAAAGTCCCCAGAGCGTGTGTGGTATCCTAGCAACACCACCTTGGCGAAATGTAGTGCACACCTCATTACACCTCTTGATGATAACTCTGTTTCAGACTCACTAAGAGGAAAGATTATTCCTCTTCCTCCTCAAGATTTGAGTGAAATGTCACATCGTGGAGCAATCGTCTGTCTCCAGCTTCACGCTGAGGGTACCAGTAGAAACCACAGAGTCACTAAGCACATTTTCTCCTCAGACGGCAACAATTATCTGCCTTTAGAATGCTTCAAGTCTCGCAGTTGACATCAGTGCCGTGTCATTAAACTCTCTGAGAAACGGCTTATTGCGCAGCCTTGTCAATTAGTAAGATTCAGTGGGCATGGATGGCATTTCAGTTACTCATTTTCAACTGTGTGCTATCTTTTCTGCAGAGCACCCTGCACTTAGCTGCACCTCAGCTCCCCTGGTTACCACTATACAGTATATTCCGTCATTGATGATGCTCTGATGAAGGCCACCAGGCCGAAACGTTAGCGTGTTTGTATGACATGTATGTTTGTATGGCCAGAATACATTGGTGAAATTTAAATTGGTCAACTTTGACCTGAAGATCTGTGTGTGCGTGCTACCTTTTTCACCTTTTGGGTTTTCAACATTGGAACTTGATGAACCGTCCTGAGCTGGTCAGTACAGCGTACATTTGATGACGAGGCACGAGAAGCCTTTAATTCAGGCCTTTTTAGCCATAGAGGATACGTTTGGCACTATGTTGTATTTTTCTTCTTAAATCCCATGAAAAGACCAAAACCAACAATGAGCTGCTGATCCCTCTTGGTATTGTCTGTGTAGCCCAGCACAATAGCTTTGCGGCTGAAAATAGTCCCAACAAATGCACTATTTCCTCCTGTTTGAGCAACGTTCGCTGAAAGCTGCAGTACCCAGCTGTTTTAGGAAATAATGTAGCCTTGTTTAAAAACAGGTCCCAAATATAGAGTTCCATTTCTAAAGATTTATGTCTTCAGCAGGAAGTAGTGGGTTTGGGCCTGTGGGCCGCCCACAGGAAATGTTAGTTATGGTGTTTTCAAGATGACAATAACAAAATATCTAATATTGCCAGCTTTATCCTTTAATTTTTACTTGCACTAAAAATGTTAGTGTGCTTAAAGGATAAGTATGTAGTCTTTTTGAAGAACAAGGGATGAATAATCCAGAATAATCCCAAATTAAGGAAGAGAAACTATTTTGGCATTGCAGTTTTGGATATCTCATATCGGACAAAAACTGTTAATTTATCTGTGATCGTATATTTTTTTCCCTAACTTTTTTTCACATCTGTTTGGCAAATTATTTTACTGACAGTACTTCATCATTTATAAATATCAGCATGTTTTTAATTCTTTAGGCTGTAGTGAACATAGTTTCTCTTTGCCTGCAAGTTTATTTGTATAAGTAAGATAAAGGGAATACATGGCTTGAGATATTGAAAATGTATTGCTTTTATAGTCACTGGTAGACAGGGTGACTAGTTAATTAAGAGCATTTTGACATGTTAAAATGCTCCAAGGCGTCCGGTTAGAGCGGCCTATCATTTGTTCGGTTTCCGTCTCTCAACAGGGTCGTGAGTTGTCTCTGCTCTGCAATGTGGTCAAATGAAAGCCACAGACATTTAATTTCAGCAGTGCTGTATTGTTTAGAGAAAGACTGAGGAAGAGAAGAACGGGAGAGGATCTTAGCTTTGTACGGGTAATTTAATTTGCCACGTGAACCAGCCAACCAGGCCATTTACCACTCTCTTCCCTTAAACGGCAAACAGAGCATAGTCTTGAAATACTGCTGCGACACTCCAATTTCCTTTAACTTATTGTGTATTGGTGCTGGAGGTTTGATTACAAGTGAGCCCTGCACAAACGGTAATCCATCAGCCCTGCTCCATATGCACAGCCTCAGTTTAATGACCCCCAAGGAGTCTCTTGGACACGTTTATGAATCAGTGTGCCTGAATCAAATTACTCCTTCAGGCCAGGCGTCCAAACACCAGCAGGCCCCCGTTTTGTCTCTGTGTGTGGGCATTGATGTGTGTGTGTGTGTGTGTGTGGGGGAGGGGGGGGGTAAACTCCTCATGGACTACCTGACATTGTGTCTCTCTTTACACAGCTCTACGCTGGGGCCATCCTCGAGGTGTGTGGATGAAAATTGGGGAGGTTCCCTCAAGTCCAAGGTGAGTTCTCTGTTGGGACATGATTATACGCTGATATTTATTACCTTGTTTTTAACAGCAGCAGCTCTTCCCTCCCAGGATAAGTGTGGGCTTTGTGGGATTCTGTCCTGATCAATGGGGATGTGTGTGGATCATGTCCTCTTCAAATCACTTTTTGGCAGTAGGTGTTCTAAAATGCCCGAGGGCTGATTTTCAGACAAGCCTTTGAAGTTCTTGTTTTTTTAGACTCTTTGTCTTTGGAGTAGACCTCCCATCTCTGCTCTGTGCAACATTTGGTTAATTTGGTGTCAGGTTACGTTGATGGAGTTACTGCAGCTCGCCTCAGTATGGGAGTAGACGGCTGGTGTGTGCCATATGGCGGTTTGTTTACTTCAGCTGTAGCCATCCTGTGTTCTCAACTGTCCCTGCCGCTGTTAACGCCGCATTCCCAGGAGGTTTTACAGTTGTCACTAATTACAGACCTCGGTACTAAAATGGAAAGGCTAATTGACTGATCCATTGCCTGACATTTGCCTCATTGGTATTTTTATCTCCTCAGCTTTTGTCAGGAGTGACAAGCCGAAGATGTTCAAGGGTCTTCAGATCAAGGTAAGGATGATGATTTGTGTACCAGAAAGTTGATATAATCTCATAATTATACATACATAAAACTTCATCGGGGGAAAAAAACAAACGAACGCAATTTCAAAGTGAAATCAGATTATGTTAATTAGGATGACTCACAAACATTGAATGTTTTTCATTAGTATTGAGGGCAAACCTGCCTTCCTAACACGCCTCCTGTTTTTCTCTCTTTGCCACTCACCCCCTCCCACACTGCAGTACGTGAGAGGCTCTGATCCTGTACTAAAGCTTTTGGACGATAACGGGAACATCGCTGAAGAACTCAGCATCCTCAAGTGGAACACAGACAGCGTGGAGGAGTTCCTGAGTGAGAAATTAGACCGGATATAGACGCGTGTATGTTTTTTTTGTTTTTAGTCTTTTAGTTAAAGGGTCGTTTCACCCAAATTACAATACCACTAGTTGTATGTAGCTATGCAGATATTTTATGTTTTATGTGCCTGAGATTTCTGCGTCCACCTTCAGGTAGATGGAGTTCTGTTTGTGGTGCTCGCAACTCTTAAAAATTCCATTCTAAACAATTTGTCTTTCTAGACCCTGTGTTACTGTAGATTATCCACCGAATTCACTGTCATCGGTTTTATCTGAAATGCGGAAGAAATAGTCCCAATGAAAATCGATCCCCTCAAACACACGTATTCTTAGCCCCATTGTATTTAGGTTGGGGCTGAAATCTCAAGAGACGGATATTTAAAACGATAATAAATCAAAAGTATCTGCATGGATAGAGACTACTATTTTTTTTTTTTTTTTTTTTTTTTTTTTTTATAATTTGGGTGAACCGAACCTTTTTTGTTATTTACCAATTTGTACACAACTCGGCCTTGAAAGATGGTTGTTAAATCACTATATGACTGTTTTTGTATGTGAAAATCCTCAATTTCTTGTCTGGATTTTACCAAAAAACTTGTGTGTGGGTGTGAAAGACATCATCACAGAGCCCCGATGGGCAGCACACTCTAAATAATGAATAACATTACAGAGTAATCATGGCTCAAAGTGGGTCCATTAGGTTTGAAAAACAATAATTCACATCATGAACTGTTTCGTTGTCTACCTGTGGGAGTTTACGTTCCCCTTCTGTAAGTCTGATATTCTTGTATGATTTTTTTTTTTTTTATAACGCTCAACATTGTGACTGATGGGATTTGTGGTAAGAATGAATCCTAGTTGCTCTCCTAATGCAGGCGTCTTTGCTGAAGCACACGTTAGTGAAGACCTCACAGTAAACCAGTGTTGGGATGTGAGGTCTGATGTAAATTTGTGTTTTTTGGCATCTTCTGCTTTGAAGAGAAACTGGATTTATTTTGGATGCTTGTTTAGAGCAAGTGAGTTGACAGTTTAAATATGCAACAATAAACAAAGCCTCTGATGGTTTGTCTGTCATTAACTATTTTGTCTAATGGAAAATAGAAGTGCATGAAACCCAATCATCTTTGTGACTGTGACTGGTGCAGAGGATCTCAGCTCATTTAAAGACATGGATTTGCTGACATCTTGTGGTTTAAACAGCATTCCCGCTCATTGCTGGGACAGGTGGACACCTTGGTATACTAAACGAGTTACAGAACACACCTAGTGAGAAATTGCTAGATGTATTGCAAAAACTAGCACTAAAATATAGCTGCAGAACACATTAATATCTATGTGGGGGTAAAAAGCTTTTCCCTTTTCAAATAATGGAGGCTCACCCATTTTATGATTTCCTTACATAAATGCAGTGATCTTTGGACAGTAGAGTTGGCCCTATATTTCCTTATTTGTTATTCTCTGAAAGGGAGAGAAGTCAATAAACGTCTTTTCTAGTACAAGACGATGCAGCATGAAAGTGCTGAAAAGATAACAAGAATACTCTGTATAGATGCATCGTGGCCTTGATTTAACACCTCTAGCTGTTACTTTTTCATACAACTTCCCGTCTGTAGAGAGGGGGCACCGAGGGCAGTGCAGCTCCTGGTTTTACTTTGCACAGCTTCTTTCCAAGGACGAGAGCTGTTGACAGTTTAATACAGAAGATCCTATCTGTAATTTGGCTACAGATACAGTAGCTGTACTTAAACCAAAGCGCATAGCTATATGAATACATCTGCCTTGAAATGCCTTGACTTATCTTAAGTCCGTGAACAACATTTACCATTTATATTATTTGAATAATTCAGACCAAGTATTTCACAAATCAGTGTTTTATTAACATAAAAATTTAATGATTTAACAAAACTCAAGTAAAAAAAAAGCTTCAATTACACGTAGGGTTTATAAATATCTAGTAACCATGGAGATGTTCATGTGAAAACTACATATTTTGCCAGAACTCCTTTCTTCTTACACCTGTTGGACTGCCAATACAACGTGAGACATCAACTCCCATTATCAGACAGTAAAGGCGTAGTTTTAATGTGTATATGAGGCAATTAAAGAAAAAAACCATCCCTTAAAGCATGCTGCACATGAACAGCAAACAGCAAACACCAATTGTCAACGCAGCTGTGTGTAGAAGTTACACATAATTCTGGTCTTTCTTGTCGGCCTCTGAATGGTGATCGATTCTGGGGCGGGACTGAGGTTTGTAAGCAACACCTGGGTAACTGAAAAGCAAGAGGCAACCATTGTTGGAGATTAATACAAGTAAAAAGAGCATAAAATCCACAGACAGCAGAAGAGCAACTGTAACTCTTTGAGGGGACTCACTGGGATTTTTCATCTTTCACCATCTCCTTGAAAGCCACTGACTTCAGGATGCCACCAACAACCAGGACGCCGCCTGCTATCCAGGCTACAAACAGTGCAGGGCCAAACGTGTATCTGCAAAGACAAAGAAGACATCATTTAAGTCCAGCATGCAAATAATATGGAGAATATGAAAAAACAAGCAAAAAAAGTATCTTTATGTCCTACGTGGGCATTCCTCCTCCCATGCCTCCCATGCCGCCCCCCATCCCTCCCATGTTGTTTCCGTATCCTCCTCCATAGTTGGTGGACATCCTGAAAGTGGCCACAATCTGATTGGCGTAGATAGACGCTCCTGCGATGCCACACACACCTGAGAGAAGTGTATAGAGCGACATAGACAAGAACTCTGTGATCCATTTACTCCATAGAGAAACTGTTAATAAATGCAACTCCTTAACAATCGTGTTTTTCACATTTCGGTTATTTGCAACCATACCGGCGATGATGAACATGACGCCGGCGGTGAGGCTCATATTTGCCTTGGTGGTGTCTGACATGCTGTTCATTGTGAGGCAGGTCAGAGAGAAAACTGATATCACCGCTCCGAGGACACCCAGCACCACACCCACTATCATCAGGGCTCGCACCGCCTGGAAAGCACCTAGTGGACAGAAGACACAAAGACATGTTATATTGAGCCTGATATTTCTGAAATTACTGAGAAGTTCATTGTATCTCACTCTACCAAGACGCTCTACGTTGCATAATAATCTGCGTCACAAGGGACATAAATCATGTGACAATAAGATTTATTTTTTGCATTTAGACCTCATATTGCAACACTTACATCCTCATAATCTCATGAAGCGATGATGTGAACATATGTGTTTAATCTGAGAATGTGACCTCTATTCTCTTACAGTGGGTGTGCTGTAGGAACCTGCCCTTTGCTTGTTGTTTGTTCTGTTTCTGATAACTGTGTTGACCAAGTCTCAGTGACCAGAAAGAACTGGTGCTAATGCAAATACTGATAGCAGTGGGCTCGATGCCGAAACGAGAGTATAAGGAAGACAGAAACTGGGAGTAAAATTTATTTAGAAATATTATCTGTTTGAATAATATCATTTACACTAAATAGTTGTAAAGATTAAATTATCTGATTTATTCTTTCAGCACCGTAGCGAGAAAAAGTCCTCACCGATTATTTTTTTGCACCAAATCAAAGTGTTTTAATATCTTTTATTAAACCATTCGATTCCTAATTTTGCCACTCACAATTTCCCTTTAAATTGGCTTTAAATTCAACAAAATATACATACATATATCTTCTCTTTCTGAATATTTATTTGTTAGATAACTTCACCGGAGTGATTTGATGCATTTGAGCAACATTTTTAAACTCAAAAAAAGTATTCTTGTACCTCATTTTTAGAGTTAAAATTGTTCTGGTCAAAACAAACCGGCAACGGCTGCTCATCCAATCATCCTCTTAGTTTTACATAATATTCTACAAATACCTGGCGTTAAAGAGCGAGACAAACTTGGCCTTCTAATTTGAGAAGAACTAGTTAGTTTTTTCTCGGCTCTTGACAAGTGATGAGAGAACTTCCTCGTAACTCTGATACTGGACTGTTTTGAAACTTTGTTACTTACTGTATCATTGATCCTGTGACCAGAGAAAGCTCATTATGTATTTTAAGAGTAGAAATGGGAGAGCCCAAACTTATTTTATTTCCTCAAAAGAAAAACGTGACTTATTCAAGAAGCGGTTTGTGTTTAATTATTTGAACCGCGATGGACTAAAACTTGTGTGGATGTAAGTCAACGGTGTCAGTCACTGGGGAAACTCTGCACATTAAAATATAAGAGTCTTGTCCTACCTGAGAAACCCAGGAGGCCGTAGAGCGGGCGACACTCGGTGAATCCTGAGGAAGCGGTCTCACAGTCCCGCCACAGTCCCTTGTAGGTGTAAACCGATGTCACCACATCCCCCTGCCTGTCCTTGACGCTCCATTTGTTCATGGCAGTTGCTGCGATGAGGGCTGCTGCACCAACCAAACCCAAAAAGAATCCACCATTTTGCAGAACTGAAGGCGCCATCGTTGTTTCCTCCTTCAGAAGTTAGGAAATATAAGGGAGGCACTGTGTGTGTGTGTGTGTGTGTGTGTGCGCAGGATGGTTTGTGCCCAGTTTAAATAGAGAAATACTTGAAGTGTGGCTGCATATGTAAAGGAGTTTAAGCAAAGGTGAGCAGGTGTGGGCAGAGAATGAGATTGGTCAGAGGGATGCTTTGTAGTGATGGAGGCGTTGGGTGGAGGCAGTTGGGTTTCACCCAGTGGGTGATGCAGCAGCATGGGTTGGGCTACCTTGTGCTGAGAGGTGTGGACACACTAGTGATAGGCGCACCTGGCACCGAAGTGAGAACTAACTGTTTGAATGTAAATACGGGAAACGGATTCACTGACTCCACAGGGCTTTAGGTAAACCGCCAACTGTTGGTCAGTGAGTGAATTATGCAGCCCTTTGCCACGCCAACACCCTCACACACTAACAAAATGATGCAGCACGGCCGCAAGACAAACATGCAAACACACAGAGATGAGGCAGCACTGAGTCTCTATCAGATCGAATACAACAGACTCCCGGAGAGGAAGTGAGATAAACACTTGACAAATGGAGATTTTTGACTATGACTTTATCGTGGACAGAATGTAAAAGTTCACTTCAGGCCTCAGCTGTGAGACACCAGTGAAGTAAAAGCTTTTTCACTTCCGCATGAAGGCCAGAGGTCAAGCTCAGCTACAGAGCTGCGTCCAGCTGGAGTTTATACATGTTTGTTGTTTTGCTCGAGAACACTTCTTTCACTTCGCTCGAAGAACTTTATCTTCCCCAGGTTGTCAAGTGAAAACCTTTAGACTGGGGGGGGGCATCCACGTGGGGATGCGGACCATGTCACTACAAAGTCCCCCATTTATGTCCAGCCAGGATATCTGTTGCATTTCTACCGTGTACAATTAAACAAAGACACAAATACCCAAATGACCCAAATATACTGATGCAGCATCAGTGGTCGGGTCCTTCCCGTTTAATAATTCTGCATCATATGGATACAGGACGAGCATTATGAATCGACATATAGAGAATAACGCCCGGTGGTTTCCGGGTGAGGACTCATTCCTTCTTACTAATTTTGAAATACGATTTCCATGATTCAACTTATCCCCTTATCACTCTGTCAACAACTGGGGAGGAGAGACGTTTCTATTCTTCTCTTATCACGAGCCTCACTCTCGCTCTCACAAACACAGACACACAACGAAACTCATACAAAAGTCGCCATGGGACTAGAGATTTTAATTTTGTAATGTTGGTCAGTTTGATGAACTTCTGTTTCTTGCGTCACATAAATATCTGTTTGTCTTTCGTGTCGGCTTTTGTTGTACACCTTATCGGTCTGCTTGTTTAAATAAGAGCGCTCAGGGGGGCAGGAACATGAAAACATACTTCCCCTAGTTATTATTACAACTGATGTCTAACATAAAATGGCATCTAACAAAAAACTACTAATCAGTAGATGTAAAAATAAAATGCAAGAAAAAATGTAGTGACGTGGATAACCCCAAACACAAACTGTAATATCAATTAATTGACTCAACTTCACAGCAACATTGTTAACTGACCAGTAACTGACTTATTATCCAAAACTGATGTAGCTGCTCATATAAAATGTTTATAACTTACACATTTCTTGTGGAAAGCTCCAAAGAAAAAATAAAACTTTTAAACAATGTTTTATGAAAAGAAATTATTCTTTCCACTTCAAACTAAACAAAATCAAAAACAGGCCTATCATGAGACATATTTACTGGTATGGGGACAAACAGGTGTTGCTGTCCAAGTGTAAGAATGTAGGTCTATGAATTATGCCTTTATAGGCCATGGGTAAATTAATATATTAAAAAAATACATGGGCTCTTCCAGGCTTCCAGCCCTCTAATTTCCTCAGCAGCTTTATGTTTGTCTGACTGCAGTGACATGGACATGGATGTCAGCTCGCCTGTTGATTTTGATCAATTACTTAGAATGGTTACACGTGAGCCTCGTGCATTTAATTTTAAACTGGTTTGAATTCATTATTTGGTCAAAAGAGTAACAAAATAGCCTTTTTACATTACTCCCGCAAATCTTTACTCTGCAGTCACACAAGGAGTGTAATATAGAGACTAGTGTGTGTTTTGGTGCTCAGTAGTTGGCTAGATAAACAGCAATTCATGGCATTTTGAAAAAAACACTTGATATCTGCAGAAACACTAGCCTAACATCCAGTTTTTCTGTAATATTTTGTAGGATGAAAAATGTATTGTAGCCCAGTTATTTTTGCTTCAGTCATATTATGGAGCGGTCTTGTGCGCTATCCAGTCTGTCACACACTGGAGCTGGTTGAAGTGTACGAGTCCATGGCGCTCTTGGTCATCCCTCCAGGGAAGAGAATATAGGCTACCTGAGGCTGTAAACTGGCAGCAGACCAGGCGCTACAGTTACACGGCACCACGTATCCCGGGCTGGAGGGGGACGGGTGAGTGTGGGTGTGCTGTCCGTGGCAAGCCAGACCCCCGATCCCTCCAGTCTGGTATCCAAACGTGTGCGCGCTGTAGGGCAGCGCGCCGGCAGCCAGAGCGTGCGGCATCTCCGCCATCCGCTGGACAGCTCCTGTGCTGAACTGCGCCACGGGCTCCAGCAGCGAGAAGGAAGAGGGGGAGGAGACGGGCGCGAGGAACGCTCTGGCTTTATCCCCGGGGACGAGAAAGGAGTCCATGGAAAATCCCTTCAAATGCTCCGCCGCGTCCCCGAGTAAAGACGGCAGCGGGAAAACAAAACGGTCCCTCTTCAGGAGACTCTTGGGTTTGCGCCGGGGTCTGTACTTGTAGTCCGGGTGCTCCTTCATGTGCTGAGCCCGCAGCCTCTTGGCCTCGTCGATGTACGGACGTTTCTCGGAGTCGGACAGCAGCTTCCACTCCGCGCCGAGTCTCTTGCTGATTTCAGAGTTGTGCATCTTTGGGTTTTCCTGGGCCATTTTCCTCCTCTGGCCTCTGGACCACACCATGAAAGCATTCATGGGTCTTTTGATGTGATCTAAAGGTTTTGCCATGTCAGAAGTTTACACATTAATTTATAAAACACACGCCGGTCCTACTTTAAATGAAGTCACCTCTCCAAGAAGCTCATGCTCGTCTCGTGCGTAAAAAGGAAAAGTTGTAAGCAATATTTGTTTTGTCTCTATGGTAAGAAAATAATTCCAAATTGACCGAAGCTTTTGCTACAAAGTGCAACGGTAAAATGCATAAAGTGCAAAGCCAGAATAGGAGTCACACAGGACCAAGTTGGAAGCTTGTTATGGATGATGCTGGGCATGCCAGACACTCATCACCACACCACTGTCACGGCGGGCCAAACCAATGGGAATGAGAGGAGAGCACTGTAATCCCCTCACAAAAAGTGACTGTACAACATTTCTGAGGGGCTCCCTCCTTCTCCCTCTCCAACAGTTTAGTCTCTCCAAATGTCTCCTGAGGCAAGTGCAGGCAGGGAACCAGTGAAGAGAGTAATCTGCACAACACACGCAGAAAACGAGGAATTATAAGATTTTGTAAGGGCTAAGGGAGTAAAATATGGAAGTTGTTTTGCACTGCTGCGCCTGACTGCCCTGTAATAACCCCTGTGGCTCATTTGCTCAATTATGAAGTTTGTTTTAGAAGATCTCAGAGGAAATTGCTGTTTACTGAAGTCATATGAAACTATCTCATAAAAACAGTTTTTTTTTGTAGTTCTAAGGTCACAGCTTCCAAACACACCTCACCCTCTAAAAGAAAATCTCAAAATATTGTTATTACTTTTTCTTGGTCAACTAATTATATTTTCTGCACGTTTTATTGTAATGGAGCAATTCCTTCAAAAAACAGACCTCTGGAAAACAACGACACCAAACTAAAATAACAGTCTCACAATTAGTACTGTTACATCGTTCTTTCGAGGAAATTACAAACCCCAAAAAATGAAATGTTACTGGTTTATTTTCCAACGTCTAAATGCTGTTTCAAATCCCTCACCAGTCTACCAGGAATAACTATTGGGGGGTTAAATACTGAATTCTGGCGTGAAATTGGGCTGAAAAGTTGTGAAATCAGGCTGAAATACACGTTTAATTGCAGAATGTAAAGTTATTAAAAAGTTACAGGGGACATAATCCTGCATAATACCCTGCATTAATTGAAATAAGCTTGGCTTCATCTTTTGTTGCAAAATCACTCCCAATATTTGTATTACTTATTAAAACTTGTCCTCAAAACTAATTCAACCATTCACACTCTCATTTAAATTATTTCCCATGATGCCATGCAGGTTTCTTATACATATCAATATGTTTACAAACGGCTCACCTCTCCCTCCCCTTACCCTAGAAAATCAATATTAATCATAGCCATAATTCACTGGCCCTGGGTGACTCATTGGTTGTCGCAGTTTTCATAATTACAATACCTTATCTGATCAAAATACACTTTGGCCATCTTGTCTGTTATTGAAATGACATTGATGGGGAAAAGCCTGAGCAATAACTTAACTATAAATCATAAACAGCATATACTGCATGTGTACACTGCTACTCACAAGATATAAGAGCTTATAGGTAAAAACAGGGATTGGAGTATATACTCAGGAAGCTCATTTTACAAGGAGGAAGCTTCAGGCACCTAAAATGGCTTCTGCAAAAAGGATTATTACCATGACAGACGCATGATGTGTTTCCCCGTAGACAGACCTGTGGCGGTTAGTTGAAGCTCTGGGATTAGGTTTTGGTAGCGGCGATAAACTTCGCTATCAGGCTACCAGCAAGGAGGAGGCCTTTATTTAATTTACCTCCCACAATCAAAGGCACCGCAGGCCTCTTCAAAGGCAAAGTAAATGGACATAAAAGATCCAGTGGTGCCCACTGCATCAGTGGCGGAGATGATAAGACGTTTTCAGGGAGTGTTATTCTCCGGGTTTCCTCGGAGCAGACGGGCTGGAGGGATAAAGTGATTGGCAGCAGGGTTCAGGCAGCTGATCTGTCTCCTCATGGCTGTGCTGTTATCAGCTGTGCTGTAGGTTCAGGCCTTCACACACAGGAGGCACCCACCGCCACACTGAGACAATGATTACCATCACAGTGAAACCATGTTTAGAGCGTTTTTTGACAGTGAGAGGAAAAACTGTCCGAGGACAACAACATGAGAGCACCTAAAGGGCAGTATGGAGAAATCTATTGCTGGCAAACTGTTACTATCATCTGTTAAGATTCAGTTTAATTCTGCTCAAAGCTTCAGCACACAGAGAATATGTGTTTTTGTGTACTCGTCAGTGTTTGGTGTGACTTCTAAAGGGCAGCATTTAAACTCTGGAGAGATGAGGGGGGAGAAAAAAATGGGTAATAAGAAAAACTGCCAGAAGCACAAAATGGCTGTCGTAATCCGGTTATCCCTCAGGCTCTAAAGATACTGGTCCTCTCCTTGGGAGTCTATCTTTTCTTCTTATGTCAAAACTGTCCTCCATGCACTCAGGTGGATTAAGGAGTCACACTGTAGAAAGAAATTGACAGGTACAGAAAGACCTGGGGGTGAAAAGGGAATGAAAGGTGACACAGAGAGGCAGGCCGGGCGCTCTAGCCGGGGGAGTGTGCCAACATCTGACAAGAGAAGAATCGAACAAGTCAACTTCATGCTGGAGAAGAAAATGCTGATGTTCCTTCCTAATTTACTGTATTGATTACCTGAGTCATTACTGGCACAGCTGACTACGTATCTTGTGAAATGTAGTTTCTTTCTTTGAAAATGGCTGATGTGTTGTGACAACTGTATTGTTCAGAGATGGTGCTGCATTATCTCACTTAGGTTTTGGGGGTTTAATGAAAGCGCCAATATTACTATTAGATTAGATCATATCCTGGATAGACTATATATGCATATCATCCACTCTATTGTTGAAAAATAACTGAAGAAAAGGCTCTTCTTCACTTTGGCTGTTGTAAACGTAGAAGGAGAAGCTTCTGCTTGATGATTAGTCCATCAAGAGAAAATGGATCTATCATATTCATTCAGTTGCAATTTTTTAGGCACAGATGCCAAATACTACCTGGTTCCATCTTCTCAACTATAAGGATTTGCCGCTTTTCTTTTACTATTTGATTGTAAATGGTACATAGTTCTGATTTGAACGCTATGACAAAACAAGCAACAAGAAGACGTCACCTGTGAAACTTGTGATGGGCATTTGATGATTATAATTTCTACTTCTAGCTAAGTCTCTATCTTGGTGAATGAAAAACCCTCTCATTATTCTCCATTGCCGTAAAGTAAATGGATTTATTTATAATACCGGTACCAGGAAACAGACCCCACACAACAGTGGTGACATCGAGTAAAAGGTCAGGGTCAGTTTTTCCCAGATACTGCAGAAACACATACATTTTATATTTTATACCTTAAAGTGCATTTTAATTCCTTTTCTGACATTTTACAGACCAAATAATTAATTGGTAATCGAAACATAACGTACAGATTAATTGACCTTAAAATTACTGTTGGTTGCAGGCCTATATCATTGTAAACATTATAATTAATTTACTGTATTATAGAAGTAAGGCAGACTTGATGAGATGAAGGTCGAGGTCACAACACCTTCAGGTCTGATTCACCGGATCACGTTCTCGTGCTTTGCTGCGCATCATGGTAAACCTCCGCATGATTTATAATGAAATGTTCTCATTATCAATACACGCTTTTATTTCATGAAAATCTGCCATTTGAATGGAGTGATTTAAAAAGAAGGAAACTTAACCTACACAGAGTGAACTGGTCAATGGGTTTGAATCTAATTATGTGGATAGTTCAGTGGCTTTCATACTTCAAATTTTTGTCATTTCAGCTTCAAGTAAATGCGCTGAAATCCAAAAACTACCCTGAAGTCGAACAAGAGTTTTTGACACTTCTGAGCAGCCCATTAGGAAACATTTCAGGGGGAAAATCCCCACGATTTTCACTGCTCTTGGGGGGATTTCACTAAATCTTGTGCTTATTCTCCTGATACTTAGGAAAAGTAAAGCGGTTTTAATAGCTTTCCCACTGACACATTGATGGTGGAATATACTTCGGCTCTGTGGCAGATAGCTTCAAACCCGAGAGGTTAAGAGAGAGAGAGGGAAGGAGATCTGCTGCCTGCCAGAACACTTTTCATAAGGCCCCATCTAAACTAAATTAATACACTTCCTCCAACATCTGAGGATAAACCTGAGGGCCACATTACTGTGGCAGCCCCTATCAGCCAGCTTGTAATACAACCGAGTCAGCAGTCAATGAGATACATTTGCAACCAGGCATTTGTCAGCGACTCAGCGCCACAGAGGCAGGAGATTTAAAATGTCCTGCAGTAAATTAAGTCCTGCTTGAAAAGTGAAAGGTGCCGGCTAAGCAGGCGGCTGCTTACTTTAAAAGGCTGGTTAAGGGGGTGATGATGGTGAGGCGATGGAGGGAGGAGGAAACTGAACCAGCAGCAAAGAAGTTATTTTTTTATGATTACAGCTCCAATGCATTTAAGAAAATGTAAAGACTGAAATAGTTATCTCTGAAGTCATGACATTTGACTTGAACGTGATCTACGTGCATGATCATATTACTGTGTTGTTTCTACATATGACAACTAACAGCCCTGAACTGTGGCCGACTATTAAACCGTCTGACACGAAAGTGATCTGACTCAGAGTCTGAGATATCTCTTTGTTCTGAGGGACACGGAAGTCAAGCTCAGAAGAGAATTAAGCTTTTTTAAGTCGGTATTTGGATTAATATCTAGTTTAAGATGCTACCTGAGGTTCACAACCCTGCCAATAATGACAACGCAGATAAACTCAGCTCTTGGCCTGATCACTGGGGAGAAGTGATTTGCTGTGATTCAGTGAGACACTGAGAAATAAATCTGATAACACCTTCACATATCAAAAGGATGACTTTAAGATTACAGTGATTAAAGTGAGGAATCAATTTGTGAGGTGTTTATTCTCTGCTTGCTTTTCCCTTTCAACAACGTAACTATTTAATGAAAAGTTATTGATAGAGAATCATGGCTGGCTTGTAATACATTTTGTTATTAATAAATGCTTTTCAGACCAAATCCTCTGAAGTGAGCTAACAACCTGAAAACTCAATTATTGTTTTCATTATCACTGACAATGCATTATTAAATGTTTTATTGACCAATAATAATATATTTAGTGATAACGCAAACCTTGTACAGCATTTTGTAAGGTGATGAGGTTATAAATGCACAACACCGACACACTAAAAACAACAATATGACCATCATCCTTTTCTCTTCTCTTCCACTAAATATTTTCTTCTTATGCTTACAGGACCAGGAGTGTTTTGCATGTTTAGAATATTTATTAAAATATATGTATTTTCCAAAGCAGGCTAATATTTACATTTTAGAACGTACATTTTTTATTAATTTTCTGACATTTTACCAGCCACTGGTTTCCTTTTATTTCTGTATCGCACTAGAAATGAGCTTGACAGGTATCCTAATCCAACACGATTCTTCTTCTTTGTGTGATGTTGTAAGACAGGACGTTACGGGGACCGGCTCTCTCTGTGCCTTTTTATTAGATCTCTTTAAGTCCTTTAAAGTGCAGTAAGCCAAAAGCAAGTCCATTTAATTCATGTAAATGATGAGCACTTACAATTTATTATAGAACCATTAGGAACAGTCCATTTACACACAGACATATTTGCAGTGGGTCATTTTAAAATGAACTGCATTACCCCAAAATGATCATGTAAATCTGACAAAAAGAATAAATAATAATGATGAAATAAAAAGCTGAATATGTCATCTATTCACATTCACGTCACCAGTTTTTGTCAGCATGTTTTTTTTTTCAGATTTTATAATTTTCTATTGCTTACTCTCTCTGAGGAATCGGATTACAGCATCTATTTAAAAATCATGACATTCATTGCCATAGCAGGGAGGTACAGGAAGAGGCGTTTAAAATATAAAGAAACTTACACACTGAATGCTATGAAGCCACACTGCAAATGACAGAGCATGGCGCCACTAAGAGGCTTATGGGAATAATGGAAATAGTGTAGCTCCTGTGGCGATGATATGCTTGCTGTAACAGAGAGGGAAAGAGTGGAATTTACCGAGATAACTCCTGGACTCGTGTTAAGCAGAGCAGTTGCTGTCCTGAGCCAGACTGAAGGGAGGGGAGCAGAGATGCTGTCACAACAGCAAGCTCAGATAAGCCCCTACTGGGTGAAGACAGAAAGGCATTAAGTGAGCATATCTTTAAGACGTCTGATGCTCCTCCTGCACCACTGGAGTGAGACCATGCACATAATAAGTATAAGCTGATGATTTAGACCTGGAGCATGTGACTGTTGTAAGCATGTTTTTCAGTTCTCGATAATCTGAAGATAAGTTTCCCCTTTCACATGTGATGTGGAGAAACAAGAACTGAAAGAGGCGTCGGACCCACAGAGCTCCTGTGCATGCACTACTTTACTTTATCCGCCTTGTATCTCATCTGCTAACATCTTGTATTTGGATAAACCATATATACAGTCTATGGGTATATACTTGATTGACACAATCTGTTGTATGAAAAAATACTGTAATAGAGCTAAAATTTGATTTTATGAGACTAAATCATCAGTTTGAAGTAGATGAAAAGGAATGTTGTGCAGAAAATAACACAAAGGCTTTTAATTAATATATAATTGCATATTAATAAAGCAATGAACAGAAAGTCAAAATTGTAGCGTTGCAAAAGTCCACTAGAGAGATCAGTATTTTGCTCTCTAGTTTATCCATTTGAGGAGTCACATCTGTGAGTCTACTGCTGCAACAATGCAATGAGGACATTCAGTACCGTCCATTCGACAGGAGTGCAATAAATCCTTTTACCTAGAGTAGAATAAAGACTGCAGATCAAGTAAAAGATAGGGCTCGTCCGGGATTTGAACCCGGGACCTCTCGCACCCAAAGCGAGAATCATACCCCTAGACCAACGAGCCACACAACCTTTGAGTCGAAGCATAAGGTATATATCGTTTTACCTTTGGTATCTGTCTATCTGATATTTGAAAAGGTGTGATTAATACTACAACGTCGCAGGATTACAAAACATTGGTAAGGAGGAACAGGGCTAATGCTAGTTAACAGTTATAACTAACTAACCTAGCTCCTGACAATGGAGTCTTAAGCTTACTGAAATAACGTTAGCTAACGTTTAGCTGAAGGAAACAGGCATCTTCTTTTTTATCCATGTAAGTTACAGCAGCTGTATTTACTTTAAATAACACAGCATGTTCAAATGAGCTGACACAAAAAGTTCTGAGTTCCCTGAGTATAAATTATTATCAGGTAACGGTCAAAACTTTATAAAGTTGCACTCACTTAAACTTAGCGCTAACACTCTTTAAGCAAGTCACCAATGCATTATCTCGTCTATTTAGCCCTGTGCCTTTTTATTTAATTTTACATTTTTAGATTTGAAAATAAGTGAAAAACATTACTCTTGCCAGTCAATATTACTCTACCCAGTCAGCCTTGGTCCCCTCTTTCAACCATCTACCACTAGTCATGGGAATTGTTCTCTGATTAACATTTGCCTACATCATTGCATGTAACATTACAGTTATAATCTACATGAAGAAATCATTTTTTCAATGAAATATATTCCTGTTTTAATTTAAGACTGCAATGTTTATTGTATAACTGCATGCACACTACCAGGAAGAGCCTGGGACAGAAGCAGCTGAATGGCATTCTGCCATCATTAATTTCATTATATTAGTTTCCTTTTGTGATAACTCAAAATGTCTTTGTTGTCCTGCCAACCATGTTCAGGAACTGTACTGAAAGTTGTGATAATGTTTGTTTCAGTTACACAACTTATTTTGACGACAGTTGGACATACGAACCATTCAGCCATCTTGTCCGTGCAAGAACATCAGGAAGGCCCAAGACTGGCTCAGCGAGTAAAACATTTTTAAATGTTTATTATTATGTTAATTAAGATAGTTTTACACCATATCCAACAGATATACCTTCCTCCCAATCTGAAATATTTCATTAATATTGTTTGTGAAAGGCAGACACTATTGACATATTGAGTCCAGTACCTGTAGCCAGCTGCAAGTTGCTTGCTTTCTCTCAAGCTGATGAATTTACAAGGTTGTGGAGTGAGAATTGGGGAATCTGAGGATGAAAATGAAATACCAAATAATAAAATGGCAACAATATTTCATTAACTATACAACCACCATAAAATATAGTGACAGTATAAATGAAAAAATTATTTTAGATGATAAAATAATCTCATACTCTTTATCATACAATCTTTTGTGAAACCCCAGGTTATGGAATTGTAGATGTTTTCCATTCCTCTCAGTGCGATGAGGATTACAATATTGCATCTTTATTAATTTATTTTATTTAATATGGTGCTTTGTTTGTGTTTTTAATCATAATCATATTTTAATCATATACAGAAGTGAGATGAAAGGTTGGGGTGATTTGTCCAGGAGTTCACAGAGGATCAAGATAAAGGTAAATGCTCCAGCTGGGCTACATCATAGACTGCGTTATTAATAATTCAGACTACCAAAAATATATGTTTTCTTCGGCCTGGAGTCCCAACTCCCCCCATGACGAATACAGTTCGATAAATATATATTTTTTAATGTGTATGAAAGCTGACAGTATAAACACATCCCGTCGCGCGCCAGCAGGCCGACCTTCAGCGCTTCCATCGGAGACTCCTCTCGTGCAGCGCTGCTCCTGCCGCGGTGCATTGTGGGATGTGAGCTAAAGGAAGCCGCTGCACCGGAATCTGAAGAATTCGCGGTGTCCGCCAAGTCCGCTGCTCACCGTCGGCTCGTCTCTCCGCTTCCCCCTCTGCGTTGTGCTTTCTGCGGACCGACTGTAAGGCAACTCTCGGTGTTTCTCCAGTTCCTCCCCAGGTTGTCTTTTCCCCGGTTTAACGTTTAACCGGCGACGTTACTGTGAGCTGTTTAAGTTCACATCCTGCAGAAGCTACTCGGCTAACATAGCTAGCTCCGTTAGCGCCGTTAGCTCGGTGCTTAGCTTTCATTTGGGCTCGTTAACGAGAATAACAATAACCATCAAAGTTGGGTGTTTTTAAAGGTTTCAGCACGTTTCACACCCACTGACTTTGTCCCGTTATGACGGCTCATTAACGTCAAACGGTTAACGGTTACGTTAGCTGACGTTATGTGTGAGACAACTACCGTTAGTTAGTGACGTCATGTTAGTTTTAGTTGGCAAATCTTCCCAAACTAGCTCCTTAAACCAGCTTGGACACGAACTTGTGTCTCATCAGCTGGTAAAAGTGTATACATGTACATGTGAGTCTTTGTGATTTAACGTTGTATCGAGATGGAGTCGGTTTCACCCAAACAGCCTAAGTGCAGTGGGTGTGTTTCTGTTTTAATGCAACACACCGACTTAACTATAACACAACAAACGGGCAGAAAACATGTGATACCAGTTTAGATTAATAGCACAATTACGGTTTAATGCCTAGTCCTCACACCATAGCGTTAAAGTGAGATGCAGCTGTTTCAGCAGGAAAGGCACTTTTTTTTGTGGTGAGACACACTAATCTCACAAACCAGACTTCCTGTCTCTTTCACACTCAGGCCTGCACATACGTGCCTGTATGAATTGCCTCCATTTCAGAAATATCCATTGTAGGCCAGAATTGTTGCAAAAGTTTCTCAGTATGTGATACAGTCTGTCTTTTCTCTCAGGTTTCACAAGGAGAAAAAATGTCTCAGGCCGACAAAATGAAGGTGAGTCTGTGAACAAAAACCAGATATTCTATCTGATAAGATACAGCACTGTCCTTCTAGACTAATTGTGGAGTTGTTTTTGATCAAAACAAAAATATTACCCACTGACTGCTGGGTCACTCAGGCATATATGCTCAGTGTGCCGCTCACCATGACTCACTGACGTAGATTTATGCGCGCTACAGGGGCCCGAAGGCAGAGCCACGACACACTGCTTATTAGGTTTTCAGTTATCACCTTTGCTGAAAGGGGGAAGGGAGGGTTCATACATCTGTGTGGCCAAAAATGAGCAAACAAAACAAGCAACATGTACCTTTTTTAGTATTTTATTTGACATCGTCACTGTGTAGTATTGCTGCATTGGTGGTTAAAAGCTGTCCAATTGGCCTACTTCTCATTGGTATGGCCTGTGGGAAAGGGCTGTAAACACTCACGAGTGATGAGTGTAAGGTCTTTAGCAAATAGACTGCAGAGGAGTCCCCGTAGCCCTCCTAAATATCCTGGCTGTTGGTGAACAGATGTCGCCTCAGTGCTTTTTACTCTAACACTAAACATGGGCTGTCATGTTGTTGCTATATTGATAGCCAAAAATAGTTTTAACTGAAGTAGTGAGTCTGTGCAAAGCTACATTCTTTTATCTTAAGTTTTAATTTCACCATTACCAAACATTATTTAAAAAGATTATGACTCTACTTTGCTTTTTTTTCTACAGCAAGGCCAGTTCACCAACCCTGAGACTCCAGGGTATGTTGGATTTGCCAACCTGCCTAATCAGGTTCATCGCAAATCAGTAAAAAAAGGATTTGAGTTTACGTTGATGGTGGTAGGTGAGTGTGTCATCTCTGTTTTTAAAGCCTTTTTTTGTTTTGTCCTTGTTTTGTTCTTGTCCTCGTGAAATGAAAATGATGGTGTATCTCAGTAAAAACAAGGTTAGTGTTCGACAGCTATAGTGAACATGGACATTTGAGGAATGTGTTTCGCTTTTTTGGCTCATGTGAGTTTGTTTTTGTGATTTAAATGTACGAGGGGATCTTGGCCATTAGCCTGCACAATATACAGTTGTTGCTGTCATATGCTGTCTTTTTGTAATGGCCTTTCTACACACCATTTTACAACTCTTTAATCTCCACAGTTCATTTGTTTGAGTGCTGAGAGTAAGCAAGTTGTTTTGTCTTTGACCATAAGTGTATTTTAGTGTGCATGAATGCTTTGGTCTGTAGAAAATGGCAGATGTCTCATCAGTGTAGTTGCTCAGCTGGCGTCAGTATCAGTGTAAACTCTTGATGTGACTGTGTGAACCTTCCTGCTTGTTGGTAAGGGGGGAGGGGAGAAGCTCCTGTGAATGCTGCTCATCCTTTTGCTTTAAAATAAACCAGAGAGGAATGGGCCTCGAGGGGCCTCGAGGGACTGATTCACACAGTGGACAAGGCCGGCTGGATCCTCTACTGCAAGAATAATCATTGAGTGCATATTTAATCTTTTGTGTGACTCAGGTTCTTGAACAAATCAGTGTTTTACAGTACTTTTAGATGCTGCAGTTCCAATCCACAGATATAAACAATATTTATATATGAAAATGAGTTATTTCTCCTAAGTATGCATCACGTTTTATGCTTACCCTAAAAAAAAAAACAGGTACCCTTTTCCACTTAAACCCCTCTTCCACATGCACCTGAAGCTGTAATGTAAATAATGCACGTTTGGATTTTCCAAACAAGACATTCTGGCAAATTGTCAGTTTAGGGTGTCGTAAAGACTTCCGTAAATCTTTTGTCATGGCTCGGGTGGGAACCACAGTAGCAGCATTCCTGAGTAAACTACACAAGCTTAAGGTTGTTTATGCCTCAGCATTTGTAACTCTGCAACCGTGAGACGTAAGAAATCTTGTTTATTATTAGGGCTGTCCTCGAACAAGAAATTCTTAGTCGCCTAACACGACATACGGTTTTGTCAACTAATTGTTTATTTGATTTAATTGACAGATCTTTTGAACTGTGTTTCTCCCCAAAGACTTAAACAAAATCACGCACGACTTTCAATCTTGTGTTTACCAGAGATGTGTTCATAAGTCTTTTGGAAATAAGTCATTCAGTATGAAAAAAATGATTGATTAGTCCGCTAATCGAATAAGAGGGAGAAGCCTGTTTCCTACATACAGTTTCTTCACTTTTGTTCACTGCTGTTATTTAAGCTAAACGGTTGCTGTAGTTTTGGGGTTTTCCCAGACAGATATTAGATGTACTGCGAGACTAAAACAACACTCAGTGGGTCTGCCAAAATCCATGTAAAGATATTTTTAGTCTGGTACAAGGCTTAATCATTGTCTTGGAATCAGACCATCAGTTTTAATTTAAAACGTCATCACACAAACTGTGAATGTTTAATTGTCTGTCCAACTGTGGTGTGTTTAAAGTAGCCCAACACCTATTGTTGGGATATGGCACCAGTTTCAGAGGCAACCAATCAAGAGTTTTTGTTAATGTTGTGTAGTTCATTCATAATCAGACCACATCAGCAGAGACATTAATTTAAAATCTGTTTGAAAGTCTTCAGTTTACAGTTTCTTCACTTAAGTGCAGATTCTCATCTAAAGATAGTTGAGATAAAAGAGGATATCCGGGTTTAGTTCTTGTTGCTAATGTTAGTGAAAGTGAAACTATCCAGTAGATTTCTTGACTTGTAGCACCTGAATACTGCTGACTGATTATGAGGAGAACACGTACACTTTCCAAAGCACTAAAGATGCTTAATAAGCCACCTGACACTGTTCTAGCAAAGATTAATGCTGAAATCAGATTCAGTATCATGCACTTCCGTGTGGTGCTTGGCCTACTGTGTGTCACAGGCAGATGTCTTGTTTCCTGCAGTACAGTGAGGAAGTCCTTTGTTCTATTCATTGAAACTGAACTCGGTACTAAATGAGGTTTGCACCAACAAGAACCTGACTGTGCTTTAGTTATTTTTAAGCGATTGCGTAATATTTATTCACTTTGCTTGTCATTCTAGTGTTGACTGCATGATGACGTTTCATTTTCCTTTTATTCTCTAAAGGTGAATCTGGACTTGGAAAATCCACCCTGATCAACAGCCTGTTCCTCACTGACCTTTACCCTGAGAGAGTCATCCCTGGAGCAGCAGGTAAAACACACATGCACTTAAGGATCCTTGTTTTAAACCACTTTGGGAAATCTGTATGTTTAAATCTATCTTTTCTTCCAACAGAAAAGATAGAAAGGACTGTTCAGATCGAGGCGTCAACGGTAGAAATTGAGGAGCGAGGAGTGAAGCTCCGTCTCACTGTGGTAGACACACCAGGATATGGAGACGCCATCAACAGCCAAGACTGGTATAAAATATTTTTAGGTTGTATGCAGAAGAGATGATGAGGTTTTTTTTTTTTGTGTGAACTACCCAGTGTCAGTCCTGTGATTAGACACTAACCTTTGACAAGGTTTCTAAAATATTTTAATTTGTAAGTAGAATCTGGGCTTTGGATTTTAGTATTTAGTGTCCTACCAGCACAAATGAGTCCTTGTACAATACTGTGATATGTAGTGTTAGATGTGACGTACATGTCTCTCTTTCAGTTTCAGCACCATTATCAGCTACATTGATGACCAGTTTGAGCGCTACCTCCATGACGAGAGCGGTCTAAATCGTAGACACATCGTTGACAATAGAGTTCACTGCTGCTTCTATTTCATTTCCCCGCTTGGCCATGGGTGAGTCCTGCAAAACATACCAGTATACATACTTTTCAGTTTGTAAAAGTTGCAGAGAAGTTCTTTTCTATTTAACTAACCATATTTTTTTATTCCCTCTACACTCTTTGCTTTTAACTATTTTTCCATCTCTCTTTGACCCTGGTTCTGTCTGTTTCCTGTCTTACCAGGCTGAAACCTCTGGATGTTCAGTTTATGAAGGCCATTCACAATAAGGTCAATGTTGTTCCTGTCATCGCCAAGGCAGACACGCTCACCCTCAGAGAGAGGGAGAGGCTCAAGCGCAGGGTAAGGACCACAGTCACCCATTGTTCAGGATCTTTTCCAGTTCTTGAAACAATCGGTAGTATTATGTGCTCATGGTCGCTGCCTTACCCTCCCAGGGCATTAAAATACACTTTGTACCTGAAGTACTATATTGAAACAGGGCTTTAGTTTAAATATCTAAAACCAAAAGGTAGATAAACCACAGTGAGACAAGAAGCGTCAAGGCGGACTAGTCAAGTGTTTTTGGTCAACAGATTTTAATTTTTTTTTAAATGCATAAAGTCCTGATTTAAAGTGGAAATAACGGGTTGTCATTAACAGTATGTAAAGGACATAACGGATAATAAAAGGTGATAATAACCCGTGTTTTGTTCTCGTCTTCTTTGTAAGATTCTGGATGAGATCGATGAACATGGCATCAAGATTTACCACCTTCCTGATGCTGAGTCAGATGAGGATGAGGACTTCAAAGAGCAGACCAAGATCCTCAAGGTAAACTGTCCACCCCCTGCCAAACGTTTTATTCCTGAATCAATAAGAGACGAGTTGGTGTTGTGTTGTTTTCTTACCACAGGAATGAGAGTTTGTTTTTTTTTATGGATAAAAGCATTTAGCTTTATATCCTCTAATAGAATTCCATTAAAGTCAACCAATTACTTGAGGGATTTGTTTTAAGTGTAATAATTTTTTATGTTGGTGATTGAACCATGACTACAGACCTATAAACTACTTGTCTTTTCCAGGCTAGCATCCCATTTGCAGTGGTGGGATCCAACCAGCAGATTGAGGCCAAAGGGAAGAAGGTGAGGGGCCGCCTGTACCCTTGGGGAGTGGTGGAAGTGGAGAATCCTGAACACAACGATTTCCTCAAGCTGCGGATCATGCTAATGTGAGTGGTAGAGGAGGCTAAATCTTGTTGCTGTCCTTTTCTTTACATTTCATGGTGATATTGAGTTACGAACCTGCTAAACTGTGTATACTATTATAATAATCTGTTTTCTCTCAAATGTTGTGGAAAGAAACTGTAGCTAGGTTGGCAAAGTTGTTAGTTTGGCAGGGGGCTTTATAATGCAATGAGAGAAAATCTACCCCTGCCAATAGCTTTTTGTTAAGGTGTAGCTTATTAGAAAAGGGATGTAGCCACGACAGGAAAGGAGAAAAAAAGATGGATCCTAACGACACTAGCAGTGTAATGTGGTGCAGACCAGTTTGGCTAAAATAAAGACATTGCTTATGTTATGGTGCTCTCCATATCCAGACAGCGTCTAACCTCTAGAGGTACAGTAAAGTTAAAATCTGCAGTTCTCCAAATGGCTGACTTTTCCACAACCCCACAGAACCCACATGCAGGATCTACAGGAAGTGACCCAGGACCTTCACTACGAGAACTTCCGCTCGGACCGCCTCAAACGGGGTGGCAGGTTGTCCTCCCATGGTTACATTCTGCCTCTGTCTCCTGCGTACGTACTTGTCTGTCAGCTTGCTTCTCTGCACCTCCCCCACCTCAAACAACAAACCTTTGATTGGACACACATAGGGTTAAAAAAACACCGAAATGCCAGTCAGGCACCACAGATTTTACAGTAGTGAAACCGAGCCAAAACATCCAGAGTTGTGTAGATGGAAGCAGTTACTAGATTAAAATCTGAATAACGGTTCATGTACTTCCAGTTTTTCTTCTGCGTTCAATTCATACGGTATACTGTTGTTGAACTAGTATCATTCTGTAGAAGCCGACAGTAGCGCTAACTCATCATCATTTTGCATGTTCCCTACATGTAGTGAGGCAGAGGTTAATGCTGTGGTCTCGTGGGTTGTGGTTTTACATGGCTAGTCGGTAGCTAAATGGCATGTACGGTTTGAGTATGCGTAGAGGTCATAAACAGGATTACTGTGTGTCATGTAACATAGTGTGGACATATCATCATTTAACACTCAATGTAGACCAAAAATATTCTTTTAGACTTTCTTCAAAAGCCAACCCAGGATAAGGCAGTGGTTTTACTGTCATCACATTGCCTCGCCATCTGTCCAATGATGGAGGTGGTGGACTGTTGAGGTACCGGTTTTTCATTTGGGGGAGGTAACACTGTTCCCCTGACTCTCACACTTGCTACTTCTCTCTGGAATCTCCCAGCTTTCATCTCTTTGTAGTTATTTGTTTTAGCTGCCCACTTTTCTCTTCTGCAAAGAAAAACTAACCCACTGATCCCTTCTTCGCCTTCTCTCTGTGGCTTTTGTAATGTTTGCCTAATGCTACAACTTAAAATGGTTCAACGTGCACTTTCAGGCATGGAGACATACACAAACTGCTCCGCTAACTCAGTCGTAATGCTTTAGAAATCATCACACAAAGTGATTTTACATTTATAATCTCTGACTTTGCCTTTTTAAATTAATAATACTTTAATCGCCATTCATTCTGCACAAATATTAAAAGTTGATTCTGTAGCGTGTGACATCAAAGGTAACTAAAGTTGTGTTGATGCAGAAAGGGACCGGAGCCGGAGGAAATGGACAAGGACATAATCCTGCAGGAGAAGGAGGCTGAGGTGAGATATTTCACATGCTACACCACTTTGGGCTTATTATAAAGAAATGCATGTTTCATGGATTGTCCTTCTCGATGGTCCATTTTTCGTGAAGGAATAGTTTCACATTTTGGGAAATACACTTATTTGCTTTCTTGCAGTGAGCTAGATGAGAAGCAGGGGGAACTATTTCAGTGAGCTTTAGATGAGGTGGTTGGATTTAAAAAAAATAATGTATGTTGGACATCGCCAGGCTACACTAACCACCTGCTGGCTGTAGCTTCATATTTAGCTTACAGACACAAGAGTGGTAGAAATCTTATCTAACGTTTATTAAGCTAGTGAATAACTGTACGTACCATCATTGTTGAACTATCCCTTTTAAAGATCATTCACTGTCCTAAAAGTCACAATTTTAAAAACTAGTAACAATTAAACATTTGTAAGAATTGTTTCTGTTTTCAGTGTTTTAATTTTATAATACTCATATTAAACTGGGAAATGATTCAGGTTCACAGTTGGTTTCAATGTGGGACCTGTTGTTTCTAGTCAATTATTTACAACTGACAGACGGGTATTCATGATCCTACATTTAGCAAGGTGCCTCTTGATCTCCGCTGTCTAAGTGAATGTGCTTTATGAGTGCAGTTGTTGTTGTTTCCCTGTCATACATGTCGATGTTCTGTGTCACACAGTTGAGACGAATGCAGGAGATGATTGCCAAGATGCAGGCCCAGATGCAGAAGCAGGGAGACGGAGAGGGAGACGGCCCCCATGTGTGAAAAGTCTATGGTAGGAGCAAGACCCATGGAAACACTCGCTTCTCCAAGCTAGCACACTTTATTTCCAGAACAACGGAACACCTAATTTCCTGCATTTGTATCTTAAATACCTAAATGTGGTAGATGCTGGTCTTCTGTGAGGCCAGGCTTGATTTTGGTTAACTTTTTCTTTTCTCTTCCACTGTAGGTTTGTGAGCCACTGCTCAAGTTTGACTAGAGAGACGGAGGATAGCAGAGAACGTGTAATCAAGTTATTGACTTGTACTGCTTGCCACTATTTTTATTCTAATCCTACATGGGATCTGGAGTCTTTTTTTTTTTTCTTTTTTTTTTTTTTTTATATACATACAGTTAAGTATATTCCAAAAGTGTTACATTTATATATTTTCACACGGTTCTATTTCTTTTTTATTTTGGTTTATTTTATTAAACTTTTGCCAGTTACTCAAATGAAGTCACGTTACCCATCTTTTAAAATGATGGCATATATCTTTGATACAAACTGTTACTTTTCTCTTTTTTTTTTAAACCAAAGTACTGCTGCTTGTAGTTCTAAACATCTCTAAGCATGTGCTAACTTTGCTCTGTGAAAGGGCTTCATTGGGAGAGTTGGCTATGCTGAAAACTAGCAGCAGAAGTACCTTTGTTATGCCATTATCTTGATATTCATATTATAAATGACCACACAGGCCTCCCAATAAATGGGGTCCATTCGCTCAGTGTTAATCATATTAGCCACCTCATCTGCATGCAACTCTCAGCCCCGTCTGGTCAAATCTTCAGGTGAATTTTCCCTCTAGTGCTTCGTTGGGATCAGCTTCTCCCTTTACTGTCAACGACGTATCCATTAGTGCAGTTCTCAGATCGGTATCTTTAAGTAAAATGACATTCAAGTGTTTTTAAGCTCCTTTTGAGTTTGATATGAATTTAATAAACTGTGACCCTTGACCTCTTACAGTCTTGCCGTAGACTTGACAAATGAAGGACGTGCAAATGAGGTGTGATGCCTCTGTTTGGTGCTTTCAATTATAATTCATTACTCCAGGTTTCCTCGACACTCTAAAGTGAAGTCATGTGCCAGGGATCATTTACTGTTTCATGTCTGTTTTCTTTCTTGATGCAGTGAGATTTATGAGGTACAAACTTTTACCTGTCCCAACTGCTGAGTACTTTGTGGTTTCCATGACCACAGAGATTAAAGTGACCTAATGAGGTCATTGTAGCCAACGTTTCCCTCACCAGCCAAGATGTGAGTTCTTGACATTCCTCTTTGTGCTGTTTTTATCCAATATTAAAGCACCAAATATTGTTCTTGATGCATATATTGTAATAAGTTTTATTAAACTTTATTAATCTCCTCTGTGATTTGAGCCTTTTAAATTATTTTTGTATCTGCCTTCACTGTCTAGTTACCAGGCGGAGTTACAGCCTGAAGCTTGTCCACGTCCTGATGTGTACTTTCAGTGAGATTAATTGCCTTTGACAGACAAAACCACTATGAACCTTGTTTGTAATTACAGTATAGTGTCTATATAATTTTTTTTTTTTTTTTTAGAAAGAAAATAAAAATGTTAATACCTTAGTTTAACAAAGGAAATTAACATTAGACATTCAAGAATTACATAATTATCATGAATTATTTCAATATGTATATTGATAAATGCTCCACTTCTGCCCAGCACAGTATAATGTGCACCTCCAGACTATACCATGTATAAAATGTCTCTGAGCATCAAGCAGAGTAAAACCAGACAATGGGACATTTTCCATAGACTTTATTATAGTTTTTTTTCTTCTCAAACTAACAGGTATACACAACGCTCTAAATGTCATGGCTTTTGTTTTAAATACTCTCCGCTCTTAAAGAAAAACTGTAAAAATATTTAATTATAACTAATTAAAAGATCTCTTGGGGGACAGGACTGGGAAGGGTGCAAAGATACGAGGGGTGGGTGGGGGGGTCTTCTCTGGTCCTTATCTGAGACGTTTGGAAGGTCTGGGAGACAGAAAAGGGAGCAGGGTTAAGTTACATCCAGCTGGGGTTTCACCGCGAAGACGGGGTGGTGTTACCATTTAAAGAAAACCTGGAAGAACAACATGAAATCGATTAATTGAAATAAATAAATGATGATGATTATGATAATAATATAGGTACATCACCTGCACACTCTCTCCATCATGTGTGTGACAAGGCGGTCGGAGATCCCCGGACAGGACTCTTCGGCCAGGTTGAAGGCGTTTTCAAGCTCCTCAATGGCTCCTACACCCCCACCACTCGCCCGCCGCTTCTCCTTCAACTGGTGGTAGTAAAGAAAAAATGGGAGGCTTCAACCAAACTAAATTTAATTTCAATTGTACTGTTGACAGTTTAAAACATGTGCACATATCAGTCAAGTTCTGTTGGCTCTTGTATGTACCGACTGAGCTACATGCTTTTATGCTTATTAATATATTCTACTTTAAAACAACTTCAGAGTATAAAGATCATGTATAATACCTGTGTAATATGGTATTTCCTGAGGGAAGAATAGAGTTACTCAGGGACTAAATTAAGGGTTAACTTAGTGTTTAAAAAAACAGTCAAGAAGTAACTGTTACCAAATGAAGATGTATATATTATATTATATTATATTATATTTATTGAACAGTTGGGCCTACCTCTCTGAAGATAGGTGTTACCAAAGCAGACAAGCATTGTGATTTGGGTTGCCTTTTCACCAAATCTCCTGACTGAGAAGAGGAAAAGGATGTTAGGGGGGAAAAAAGAAAAAAGATTTGACTGCGCCTGTGTGCTGTGTCTTACCTCTGAATCTGTGTGTGTGTAGCCCTTCTGTAACTTGTTCAAAGAGCTGGGTCTGACTGTAGGGAAGGTCCACATGGGACACGTATCCACATCACCATCAGCATCCCTGAAGGATGGAAGGAAAGAGATATTAAAACATGCGAGGGAAACCAATATGACCCTACTTTCACATAATTATTTGAACTTAATTTCAGAACATTCAGCATAAAGGTTACTATTGAGGACCATTTAAAAACATGTGTAACTATTCCCTATTCATCACAAGCAAGTACAGCTGACAGAAATGTTTAAAATAGGCAACACACAAAGGTTAATTACTGATACTACTTGGTGGGTACCCAGTTCTTTGAGTAAATCCTCCATTAATCATCCTGATATTCTCTAATACCTCAGTAATTTACCAACGTGGCTGTGAATAGATCCTTTGGGAAATGTAAATTCTTAAGTGTATCAATGTGTGTTCTTGAGACTGACATATCTGAGTCGTCAGAGCTGGATTCCTCCCCGTGTCCCTCCGACTTCCAGCGGCGGTAGCGGTCGATCAGCTCCGTCAGATAGGCCGTCTTCTTGGTGTAGCGTGTGATGAACTTGTGCTTCACGAGCTCTTTGGCTGTTGGCCTCTGTGCAGACATATTAGAAAGACATTCAGCGACTGAAGCTTGCAGAAGAATCAAAGAGGGATCACTTGTCTAGTTATAACGTGCTAAACGAAGCTTCAGTAAATACACCGTGATTTCACTTACATTTAACATTTTGGTGCGTAACAAGAATGTGATTTGGATTGGGTTTAAATATTTGAGAAAACGCAGCACAAATTATAATTCCTATTCAGAGCAAGGAATGCTAATCCAATAATATTTGGTTTGATAAATGATCAAAGTCTGACAATTTAATTTCTGATTTTATTTAGCCACAAACAAACGTGTTTAATCCCATTTTTAGTTCTGCTACAATGCAGATGAATGCAGGCAGGTGTTACTTACAAAACGAGGGTCTTTATTTAGACAAGCTTCCACAAACTCTTTGAAGGGCTTGCTGTAAGGTCCGTCAAGTGTGGGTGGTGTGTTTTTCGGGATGAGGAAAAGGACCCTCATTGGGTGTAGATCGGAGTTGGGAGGTTCCCCTTTCGCCAACTCAATTGCAGTGATTCCCAGGGACCAAATATCAGCCTGAGGGGGAGAGTGGCGTGTAAGTAAGGCGTTAACTTCACATACAGACACTGGAAAGTATACTTCCTGAACTGAAAGGGTGTGAATCAAATACTTCTTCCCATGCTGAAAATTCCATGTCGTGTCCTCTTATCAGTGCCTCCATCAATAACAAAACATTATCCCCTTGTGGGCTTAATGTTCCACCAAAGTGAAACATCTTTTCACCCAAAAGTGGTGGAAAAAAACAAACCTAAAGCAAGCGTTCGCTCAAAGCAGAAACACAGGGTGACTCATGTCCATCTCACAGACTTTGGCCTCACCTTGAAGTCGTAGGCGGACTGTTTGATAACCTCTGGAGCCATCCAGAAAGGTGTGCCTACAAATGTGTTCCTCTTAATCTGGGTATCTGTCAGCTGTCCGGCCACCCCGAAATCTGCCAGCTTCACTTCGCCCTGCTCCGACAAGAGTACATTGGCAGCTAGAAGAAAGAGACAGAAGAAGAAAGAAGACAGTCAAAATACAAGAATAAATAATAATAAATAAAAAGGCATCATGTTGTCCAGCATGAATGGAGTTTCATTTTGAAATAATCGTGAGTAATGAAGTGTTGTAGCACCTTATTTTAGGCCAATCACGCGTGACTTTTTTGAAATGCCAGAACAATAATTATTCCCTGAAGAGGTTTTATCTAGATCTCAGCATTTTGTATTTTGTGCATTGCAGATGGATGGACAAAGGGACAAAGGAAACTTTGCGGTCTCTTCCCCAGTTTCATCGTGGCGGAAACAAACGGCTTCACAGACAGAATCCATGAAGATAATCAACACAGTCTTCTTAATTATTAAGCTTGCTGTCGTAAAAATGTTTTATTCTCTAATAATTCTCAAAATGTAAGAGCACAACATCCGCTGCAGAGAACAGACCATTAGCATCTCACAAACACATACATTTAACACCTTCAGTACGTTGTGAGATTTCAAGCTCACAGATGCTGTTGATACATTTCTGCAGCTTGAAAGCATATTTCAGTGTGTGGACTCACTCGGTCCAGCATCTGGTTAAGACTGGCTATACATTTTGCTACCTGGCGGCTCACTTATCAAAGCATTTAAAAGCTTCAAATTAGCTCTGAATTGTGAGTATGATATTTGACTTTGTACCAGGACAACACAGTCAAATTATATGAATTCATATCTCTTAAGATGCTAAATGAAAAAGAGGGACTTTTATTACCTTTGATATCTCTGTGGATCTTCCTTTCAGAGTGCAGATACTCCAGCCCCTTCAGTATTTCCCTCAATATAGTAGCAATATAAGTCTCTTCCAGAGGCCCTGGACGGAGCTAGGAGGAGGAACAAATAAATCACAAAACTGTGGAAGTTGGGCGAAAGCTCCAACAACAGGTTACGTTTTGCTTCTCCAGTGTAAAAATTGCCAATTTTTAAATCACACTTTGTAAAATGTATAAAATATAGAGGTCTTCTTACCAGATCCAGAGCAGATCCTCCACCTAAATACTCCATGATAATCCATAGCTTGGTCCCCTGAGAGGAAAAAATACTTGATGAAAAACATCTGAAGTTTAAGATTTAAAAATACTGCTTTGCCTTGGACTATTTGACACTATGTCTGTGTCTCTAGGCATCTTCATGTAGATAACTTGAAATAATCTGTGTATGTATCCCTTCGTTATTTGCGTCATAATCTCACCTTCAGGTATGATCCATAATACTTGGTAACAAAAGGGCTATCGCACTGGCTCAGCACTGTGATCTCCTGTTGAATGTCTTCAATCTCGTCCTCGGCCTCTTCCAGATCTATAATTTTAATCGCCACCACCTCCTTTGTGCGGTTGTTGATTCCTTTGTAGACCTCTCCAAAGGAGCCCTTCCCAATCCGCTCCTGCTTGGTGAAGTACTCCTCGGGGTCCAACCGGGTATTCTGGTCCAGTGACAGCAAAGAAAGCCTTGAATTATTGAGTACATGCCACGATGACTGTGGAGGCTTATTTGTGTGTGTGTGTGTGTGTGTGTGTGTGTCTTGCCAGGCACTTGAACAACACAAGGGTAAACAACTTCACATATGAATGCTCTTTTATAAAAGGTTAATTAGATGTGACAGGAGAAGTTACATCTATCTGTTTGACTATACGATAATGTTCCTGTTCTCACTGCTGGAACATAAACATGATGGATGATTAACCTTTCTTATCTGTGTCATTACCTGTCTATTCAGTCACAGCGCATATAATAACTCACCCTGGCTCGAACTTTGTGCCAGTATGTAATTCAAGTGACACGACAAATAAAAGTGTAGCAGTTTGCCCTCTCCATGTTAGCAGGAAATGAGTGATGAGTAGGAGAGGAGGCACTTAAAGAAGTCAATACACTTAAAATGGTTTAATATGTACAATATGTGACAACTGCAAGTCAAAACCAATGCAGACTTGAGATGTTGGTGTATACTGTCACGAAATTTAGAGTTTGTATTTCCATGTTTTTGTCAGTTTGTGGGTGTCTTTGGCTCAGTTACACCTGATGCTGACAATGTCAAGGAGATGAAAACAAATATATGAATATATATGTGTGTGTATGGTAGGTTAGGTTTGATCACCTTGCATTGATGGCTTAGACCCCTACGCACCTATTCATGGAAAGCCTGACAGACATGGGTGTTGATGGGTGTTCGCCTTGTCTTGGACAAGAAGAAGGGAGGTGACAGTTGGTGAAAAGATGATTTCTGTACCTGGTTTTGCATGTCTCGAAGATGTGCCATTCCCTCCGCCGGCTGGACGGGACAGGGACAGCCGCAGCTCTCCCTTTTCCGAGCGTATCAAATGGTCCCTCCGGGTTTTTCCTCCCCTCTTAGCTGTCTAGGAAGCTAGCTAGGTGGCTAGCCAGCTAGATAAACACCCAGTCTGCTGGCTTCAACGGGGCTGTCACTCCGCGCTCTGTTTTCGGCCTCCAAGTCCAACGGAGGACCGAGGAGCCCGGCGAGACAGCGACCTACTGACCGAGGGACTCCATTGGTGTCGGCCGGGGGGAACAAGAAGATACAATGCTCCTTCCGTCTATTAATATTTAATTCATTTCAAGGAACGCTTAGCCTGTTGTTCATTTGAAGCTTGAGGAGGACAAAATAATGGCACCAGCCGGAGGGCGCATGCGCACTAGGGTTAAAGAGGGTGGAATTGTGGGAGCTGTATTTCTGAGCTTTGTTCGGCCTTTTCACTTCTGTCGAAACTTGGTGAACATTTAAGGAACTCAAACCATGTAAGCTGTACCTACTTTGTGTTTCTGATCATTTGTGTATAATTAAATCAAACCATGAAAACTGTTCCTACATTGTGTTTCTGATCATTTGTGTTTAATTAAATCAAACCATGAAAACTGTTCCTACATTGTGTTTCTGATCATTTGTGTTTAATTAAATCAAACCATGAAAACTGTTCCTACATTGTGTTTCTGATCATTTGTGTTTAATTAAATCAAACCATGAAAACTGTTCCTACATTGTGTTTCTGATCATTTGTGTTTAATCGATTTTAAGCAGAGTAACTTGACGCCAAGTTGTAGTTCAGCAGATATTGGATTTTGTGCTCACAGGCAACATGCTTGTATTGTCTTTATCTGAGTCTTATTCCATAAGAGACAACACATGCCCTGTAAACAAGCTATAATAACATTGATAAGCAAATGCACAGTGGATAATGCAAATTACCAGTGGCCCATAAACATTAGCTATATATTAGCTCTTGCAATGCACCTTAACAGTTTTGGATGTGGGTGTATTTTTATTGTAAACATTTGCACTAGCCTAATAACTGCCCGCTGCAGTAGATTTTTACCTCTAAAAAGGGTTTGACATTACACATATGCATAGACACATCTGCGTATTGACTGCACACATACCAGAATACTGTGCATCTTGCTGTTTCAACACAGCCCAAAAACCTGGTGGTCATAAAAACATTGTTGAATAATAGAATTTGCATCAACTGTCAGTGGTAGACATAATCACTGTCATCACCCACAATGGTCAAACTTTAGCACAGTTTCAGATGCAGATGTCCTTTCACTGACACACTGTTCATTTACAGGTAGTGAACCATGTGCATGGACAATGTTTGAACTGTGAGTGACTAAATAACGCCACATAAATCATTAAGTGACAGGGAGCATTTGCACCAGAGAAAAATCCTGTATGTCTTATTTTTATATTGCATTTTTTTCATTGTATTTTTTGGCTAGCTTTGTCATCTTTGTCACACCATCGTATCAGACCGTCAAACACTGATAATTATAAAATGCATTAACAGCACTTTAATTGTTGCAAATGGAGCAAGCCCACGTTTATTTACAATCACTCAGTGACCATATTTATTTTATTGAAGTCAGACATTTTTGGTTCGTAGAAATAGAAAGTCACATTTGTGTAAAAATCTAAAAATAATGATTCTCGATTTCATTGTTTCTTTAGAAATCGTTTGCATGTGTTTAAATTTCAAACTCTTCTCTCTGCAAGAAAGGAAATGTTGCATATTTGCCATTGGTCTGCTTATAATGGGTAAAGGGAATTACAGCTGGAATACACAATTAACTTCAAATCAAAAATAATAATATTATTATTTAGTATAAATAATAATACTATTATTTAGTATTAATAATAATCGCCGTATTTAGTATTAATAATAATACTATTATTTAGTATTAATTAGCCTCACACATTAACATTGTATGTGAAACAATTCCTATGGAAACAACTAATTTGAGTGTGAACCGTGTACGCTTGTTTTTAGACCCGGGTGCTGCCTGCTGCGGCGGCTCCGCCCGACTGACCTGTAGATCATAAGCTCCGCCCCGGCGGGCACGTGGGGTATTTATTTTCCTGGCGGATGTTCACAAGCGCTCCAGCTCGAAGCGGTTCCGTGTCGCTCGTCGTCCGCTCTGACTGACGCTGTTATCAACCTGCGTTTTGACGCGTGACCCCTCACACCTCGGTGCTGCACCCACAACGGTGAGTCCGGTGCTCACCGGAACCGGGACGTACCGGGTCCGGTAACGACAGGCGGTCAGCGCGTGCTGTGGTCCAGAGACCGCGAGCTAGAGATGAGCTACATGCTATGTATGGCGTCTTCATTCAGTGACATTGGAGCCATGTGTCAACAACCGCTCACTACGTCGCGTGTCATTTGTAATGTTTTAATGCGGCAGAGCGTTGAATGTTTTGTCTCACGCGAGGTAAAATATGATTCGTTAGTTTTGGCCGACGCACCCTGACTGTGCACACTGTCGTCGGGCTTGTTTGCCCTTTGACTCCGGCTAGAGAGTAACATTGTGACGTAGCGTTGTTATTTTAAATGATGTGTAACTAACTACTCAGATGCAGAAACATTTAAGTCGTTGCTGAAGACCCACCTCTTGTCTTTGGCCTTTGATTGAGTTGAGCTTGACACTTCATCGTCTGTTGTGCTCCAATTATTTTAATACTATTATGTGTTTATTGTTTTCTTTTATTGTTTGCTTCATAATCATTTGTATTTTGTCTAAGTTCAAATGTACTAGTGGTGCTTGGTGAATACTAGTAACGTTTGACGTTACTTGATAATGATACTGCGTTCAACTATAATCAGAATATCTGGCTGGCATTTCAGGCAGACTGGCATTCGCATCAGAGAGATGGCTCACATCCAGGGCTCACAGATATGAGCTCGGATGTGATTATTGAACACCCCTGTCTCTGAAGGTGCCGTCACTGAAGTGTAGCTTAAATGTTTACAGTCTAACTTGCACTCCAGTCTTACCTTTTTTTTTTTTGATTTGTTGAGTATTTGTTGTAGTAGTTGTTCAATTTCCTTACATTTGCTGTGTCCACAGGCCGGATGATGAGTGGGCCATTCGCCTCCCCCTCTGCAGAGGTGGCTGAGATGAACCGCATCCATTTTGAGTTGGAGTACACGGAGGGAATCAGCCAGCGCATGCGAATCCCTGAGACCCTCAAGGTGGCCTCAGAGAACCAGACAGGGTCTATGTCACTCCAGTATCCCCTCCCCATACACACAACTCTGATGCAGGTGCCAGAGAGAATCATCGTAGCAGGTGAGGACAAGAAGTTTAAAGGGTGCACGGCAGAGAATACCCTCCACATACACAACACTGTACATGGAAATCTTAAAGTGAGGTGCACGAAGGGCAACACACTGTTTAAATGTTTTAATGTCATTGTGACCTCCTACCACCAACCATTTTTATTCAACTGTGACTCTCCTCCTTACTTCCTCCACAGGTGATGAGGGGGACCTTCAATTTTCTCGTCCACGAGACTTGGACCTAATTCAATCCGTCCCTCCCATGGACCTTCTGAGCATGAAGGCCCCGCCACGTATCCTCACTCTCTCCGAGCAGCCGCTGGACTCCCTGGAAACGGAACAAGCTGCCACTTCACAGAGCAATCCCATCCATGCAGTAAGGCTCAAATTATGGTCTTCATTCTGTGTTTCCCATCACAATTAATTTAATTTACTAAACTTGACACTGATCCTAATGATGCTATCCTATTACACTGTCATGTGTTATACAATTATAGGAAGGTAGCAGCCTGGAGTTAAACACACAATGTCATGAAACATGGCACTTTACATTTACAATAATACTCTTGTGGTATCAGTCATTAGTTACATCAGTACGTTTTGTTAATTAAAATATTGTAGATGCAGTAACATCTTGAGTATTAGTCAGATTAGGTTGAGGAAGGCGTAAGGCCGTGAAGTTCGAGCGGGAAGCTGATGATTTGAAGGTTATCTGGTGAAAAACAATATCAAATTCAAGATGGAAATTCCCTGAAATCGTCACCGAAATCATGTAATGTCAATGTAAAGTAGCTCACTTTGAAAGGCAGCCAAAAAATAACACGTTAGGTTAAAACCTTTTTTAACTTTTTGTGTGAGCCCTTCGCAATGTAAAATGTCCGTGTCATTCATAGGTCCACTTTCATGCTCGGTCTCGACGGGAACGCAGTGCCAGTGAGAACATGTCTGGCCGGCATAGCGGTCATTTTATCAGAGGTGATCTGAGGTAAGCTCACATCTACAGCTGATGTGTTTATTGCAACACTACTTAACAGCTGCTACATTTTCATTATTATTCATTCACTTGTTTTGTTTAAAAAAAAATCTTATTTCTTTACCATTTCTCCCCACTTGCCTCTCTGCCAGTGTAACCCCTTCCCCTTCTGCCCCCCCAGTCCGGTTGTGTCCCCCCCTCTGTTCCCCTGAGGATGCTAACATCAACCTGTTTACGGCTGCGGGGTTCCTTTCTTATATCCAGTCAACAACACGTCGGGCATACCAGCAGGTCCTCGAAGTGCTGGATGACACACACCGCAGGTCATTTCTATTTTCTTTGTCCTTGTATTTCTCAGAAGTCACTCTACTCACAAAGTTTCTCAGAACAAACAGCTGGTCATGGTTGTGTATTTCTAAGAAAATTCATGAAATGAGGACATTTTATAGAAAAGAAGTACATGTTTGTCACAGCATTGTTACCTTTCGGAGAACTTCTCATTGTGGAGGGCTGTGATGGAGGAGGAAGGTGTGGAGCATAGGAGTTTCTGAAGCAAGGCAGGAAAACAGGACAAAATGTTCTCGATAAATTGCACATGGTAGTAAAGCGTTGCACATGAAGTTTGTCTGATCCAATTTTTAGATATGACTAAACAAAATAACATTATGTACAAAGTAAAATTTGAAGCCCGTTTATACTGTTTCACAGACTCAACTTTCATAATTTCCCTTTCCTCCATGTCAGTCATTCTCACACAAAAATGTGCAGAATTTCTTCCCTTCAATTTCTTCCTTTGTCATTTATAGCTGCAGTACACCTTTGAGCCACGTGAGGGAGCCTGAATGTTCGTATTGTTGTGATAATTGTAGTTTACTAATAACATTGAATCTAATATGAAAGACTCGTGTACATTGTTTGTTTTACTGATGAGAGGAAAAAAGACTTAACTCCACCTAAATGCATTTATTTGGTCACATTAATAAAGTATTTAACAAATATATATGTTTTTACCTATTCAAGATAATTTAAGGTGACGCGGAAATGGCAGTAAAAATGGTCAGAAACGTTAATTTAACTCACGATTTATAGATAAGGCGAATTGGGTCACTGTGGTCTGCAATTTTTTTTTTTAAAGTGTGTCCCTAGAAAAACAGTTTGGGAAACACTGCTCTATGTGAGCCAAAAACACTGTTCTAGTGGAGGTACCTGAAGGTGTCAGGGTCATGAATGGGACACATCTTTGTCATTAGCATTATGTTCTTGTCCGTCAGCCTTTTTCAGGGGAGGAAATGTGTGTTGGATAAAGTTCTCTTTCAGGAAGGTTTCTGTAGCTATGCAGACAGTCCCTGAGTTAGACTCATTTTAAGTATGTCACTGTTGTCATTATTCTAAAGTGAGATGTGTTGATCTACACAGAACACACCTGGACCTGGCTCTGGATATAAACCCTGACGAGTCTGGCTTAGTGGACGCTTCCTCGCTACGACGACAGGTAATATACCTCGCACACCCACGTGACTAACTGTCACTAACAGGGGATTCATGTGCTTCTCTTCTTCTATGGTGTGCATACTGTGCCTGTTGTGAGTATTTACCAGCCGCGACAGCATGTGGATGGTATTGTTTTCACCATGTGAGTCTGTCTGTGTGTCATCATTACAAAACGTGGCCCCCGGAGACAGCTATTGTAGCGGGAGCTAGCACAGAGCGGGTTTGAGCACTTTCCTAGGTAGTTATGTGTCTGTGGACAGATTTTGTGAGATGCCCCCTCCTCACTTTACACGTCTAGCCCAATTTGGTGTTGCGGCTGGTGTGATCCCATCTGTCTCTAGTTTCTCCCATTTGTTTTTTTTGTTGTTTTTTTTTTAGGTCTAAAATTCACAACTGATAGTACTGTGAAGGCGTGCTGACACAACAAGCTTATGCATCTCATAGCAGGCTGCTTACAAAGGATGCTGGCAGAGTAGCATGCAGCCAGTGATAAGACACAGCTGGGATTTTAGATACTCTGGTATAAATAAACAAAAACAAATGCATTACAAATACAAGTACTAATCATCATCAAACTGCCATGAGCCAGTACGAAAGTAGAAAAGTTTTTCTTTAAAACTAACAGCATTGTTCAACTGTTGCGTCTGTAGTTATGTGGTTTTATGTAAGTTTGTTTGATGTGCTGTTATTTCAAAACACATAATTTGAAAAGAAGGCATTCCATCAGGTTCTTCATGTCTGTTCTTTTTTTGACATTGTCTTGCAAACCTTAAAGTTAATCTTAAACCAGATAGTGGTAATCATATGTGTATATACTTTGGCAAATCTTAACCAGGCCCAGTACAAGTGGTGTTTTCACCTTTTTTTTTAATTTATTTTTTTTAAATGGAGAAAAACTGTTTTTGTGTTCATTCAGATTGTGAAGTTGAACCGGCGTCTGCAGCTGCTTGAGGAAGAAAACAAAGAACGCTCCAAGCGAGAGGTGATCCTGTATTCTGCTACAGTGGCATTCTGGCTAATTAACACCTGGATCTGGCTCCGTCGCTAAGATTTTTGCAAGACTGAATCTCCCAAAACACTGGAAGCCAAAGCAATTCCTTGTTATTAGTGCAACCATCAAAATACAGTATGAGACTTTACTACATCTAAAGGCCACCACGGGAAACTACAAGAACGTTGGCAAATGTTCTCCAACACAGTCCTCTGTGTTTTATTGTAAATGCTATATTGGGATTTCACTTAGAAATGTCAAACATAGCGCTGCCAAGAGGAGACCTGAGGCAGTTAAACATAACCAAAGTTTTCCAAACTGATGATATACCTATGTTTGGACCATTTACAAAATTTCACATTGGCTAGGATTCAGAGCGTCACATCGAACTACAAGTTGGCTTTGGTCGGGTACAACAACACTAGAACGAGAGGTAAAGCTAAAGTTAGCTTATCTCACATTCAAAGATTCATCTATGGATTTAATTCCTGTGTAAACTGGAAAACAACTAACGGGACAAAGCACAATGACACTACAGCTGGATGTTTACAAAGTGTCAGCAACTACTTCGGTGCGGTGAGCTAAGTTTTTCTTTGTTGCAGCAAAAACAAACTCCTAGTTGCCATATTTGGCTAAAACTAGCTTCAACTTAGGTTGCTGTCTGACAAATACGATGTCAACTCTGAATCACTGTCAACGTTTCAGTCTGAAGTTTCTCCGCCTCTCAAATACTGCACTGATGTTCACTTATATTTAGTAAAACTAAATGTGATACAGATAAAAAAAAAAAGAATATGTGGGCCAGTTAATGTAGCAGATGTGTGTCTCGTATTAATCGTCAAGAAGTGCAAAACCTCACTGATGATTATGGTTGTTTTGTGCAAAGATTACTGATTGCAACTATTTAATGCACAGCAACAACCGATGTTACAGTGATGCCTACCATCAATCATCTTTGTGAGAGTAAACACAACTTGTAAATGAGACTTTTTAGCTTCAGGAAAAGAATCGTTAGAGGGGGAAACGTGGATCTACTTGAGCGACAAATGTTTGGGGAACCGAGCCCAGAGCTTCAGACCTGACCTGCCTGGTCTGTTTGAAATTGAGTTTCATCAGGTTTTATCAAAGTAAGAAGACTAAATCTAGAGATGCCATAATATTCACCCTGAATGTCCTTTTGAGTTCTGCATCCCCCAACACATTTGTATAAAGTACTTGAATGCTCTATTGTTGTAAATGTTGTAGTCTGTTGTTTACCTCTTTGGCAGTGACTTGCATATGGATTCTGTTATGAGCTTGACGAAGTGTCAACAAAAATACTAAGGGCAGGCTACTAAGGTACCATCTGTGCCATGATCACGTTTCCAAAGTTTGAATTTGTTTTTCCAGAGAATTTGAATTAGTTTTTCACTAACCTGACACTAAGCGACGAGACTAAAAGCATGGACTATGTGGTTTTATTCATCATACAGTGTGATGTAAATCTTAGAGCTATTGTCTGTGTGATCATGTGTAATAGATGGCTATGTATATAAAATATTGTTGTCATTATGTTTCAATAATGAAATGAGTGTTTTTCATGGAGGTTTATTTATCACATGTAATGCAGAGATGTTGCAGTAAACATTTATTTGTTGCGGTACCTTTTACTTAAAGCTGGAGTTTAAAGTGAAGTATTTTACTTTCCCTGTAATGTATGAATACATTCAAGGTTTGTTAATAAATGATAATTCCCTCCGGAGCCCTGTTTCTGTCCAATGCTGACCCCTACTGCTCTCCCAGCTGGTGTGCGACCTCAGGAGCAGGAGGAAGATGATCCGAGGACTTTAACTGGACGTCGTTAGAGAGAGAGAGAGATAGAGAGATATATTGTGAAAGTAAATCAAAAGTCAATTTATACGACCGAAGATCCTCCACGAACGGCGATTAATTTGGCTCAAACGCAAGCTGCTTTGTTTCCGTGTGTTCTCCCGGAAGTGTTCACAACAGAAGCAACACAATGGGGATCACCAAACTGGCCGATCTGATCCGCCTCGATGCGGACGGAGCGGTTTCTCATAAGGACATCGAGGACTACGCGGGTAACACAGCTGATCTTACATCGACCTCTTTGTTCCGCTCGGTTCATCCGTTCGTCACATCAGACGGGGAAGAGCTAACCGCTAACTGACGTTAGCAGGCGGTCACGTGACCACGAGTCGGCTTCACGTGAGCAATCTGACGTTACCAAAACCTCGAATGGGGTAAAAACAACGTGACGTCACTGAAACGCGTCAGGTTCATTAAGATATACACATGTGAAACAAACTATCCTGCATAATCAGTAATTTTACTCCTGCTACCAATATTTTTATGACACATTTGTCACTTTAACTCTTTTCACTTGTGATACATTATTTATGTCCTGTGGTATTACTAATTTTACTCAAGTAATGCATCTGAATATTTCTTCCAGCTCTTCTAAAGTTTTAAAACCAATCAAAAAGTTAGCAACCTGTAAAACGTATTTAATGATATGTTAACTAGTATTAATAACTGTTTACTATGTGTTTGTACCTTTTTTTTAAAAGGAGTCATATTAAGGACACACAGCCTGAGGCGTTACCAGTCTGAGGAAACAGTCACTGAGGCATAAAGCTCATCATGATTTAATGTAGCTATATACACTCAAATCTGCATTACTGCCAAATAATCAATACTGCTGTTCAAAACTTTTTTTTAAAGACAGAAGATATTGTGCATACTTTTAATTCCTTGCATTTAAATGAAGTATAGTAACATTGTTTGCATAGTTATGTGATGGACTGAATGAATAGGAATATTTTCCTTTGAAAGAAAGTGGATTAAATATGTTGAGTTATTCATAGAACCATTTAAGTACTGCACTTATACACTTATAGTATTGTCAGTAAAATTTGACCTCAGGGTCAAAGTGGACATAATAGACAGGCCATTTATGACTACATGACAATTGATGATCATATGCTGCTGATGATGCTGGTGCTGTGTTACACCCCACAGGAAAAGTAATCGCACTGGATACCTCTATTGTCTTGAACCAGTTTCGTTCTGCGACACCTTCACTAAGGTGAGCTCCTTCATGACCTGTGAAAGTAGATGTTTTGCTAAATGGACTTCCTCTTTCTCCGACCAGCAAATCATAGTTATTGATTCCTTATTTCCACCCCAGTTTATTGAGTATGAGAAACACCTTTAAGTAGCAAGGCAGTCCAATATAACAGCCCTGCAATCACTTTGCTTAAAATGCTCACACCACTGCTTTGGCTGTTTGTGTGTTCACTTAATTTGTGCTTTTTGAGGCTGCACTTTGTGGTTGTGTTATATATGACTGCATTATACTGTCAAATGTTTCGAATATCGTTATCAACTAATTTGCATGTGAGCAAAAATATTAGAAGCACCTTTATAAAATCATGCAATCCGACACGACCACAAATTACAGCCATGAAGCTGAATCAAAACCTCTGACACAATCTCAGCAACAATTAAAATTATTATGTTTAACAACGTTTCTATCTTTTGGCCAGTTTAATTTAATTTAATTGTGTGAAATGTCCTTTATTTCTTCTCTGTAGCCCCCTGACAGGTCTTTTCTTCCGCACACTCACCTTCCTGGAACACGATATCAAGCCGGTCTTTGTGTTTGACGGGAAGCCTCCTGAGGAAAAGACAGCTGTTGTAAGTGACACCTTTGAGACTGTGTCTTTAGACTCAACATGGCCCTAAACACATCTCCCTGGTGTGTCTATGACAGTCACTGCTCAGAGAGAGACTAATCTGGATGCTACCCTCGTGCTCATAATGGCCGTAGAACTGCTCTCCTTACATGTAATATCTAAAATGAGGAAGTGAATTCAATGGGCCAGTGTGATATTATACAGACAGCTGACACCTGTAGTGTGATACAGATGACCCATGCTGATCGAAGCTCCTGTTTTTCCTGCAGCTCGAGAAGCGAGCTCAGGCAGCTGGTTGGAGGTCAGCCAACTTCACAGGTGCAGGTACATCAACACAAAGAGAAGTTGTTAGTTATAGGCTTCATTACATTCTGGAGAAATATACACTGTGAATATTATTTGAACATCAAGTCTTCTAAAGTGAATCTTGACTCTTGTGCTCCACGCAGCGTCATCCCAGACCAAAGATTGTCTCCAGCTCCTGAAGCTTCTGGGTGTACCTGTAATCCAGGTACAACCTGCTGAATATATGTCTTCACATTTCTCTCACCGTCTCTGTCCTTGCTTCATTCACTTCATGCATTTTCATTTATATCTCCCTCTCTTTCTCTCGGTCTTGTGCTCCAGGCTCCAGGGGACGCTGAGGCTCTGTGCGCATGGCTGGTGAGAGAGGGGACTGTGGACGCTGTGGCATCAGAGGACATGGACACACTGCCATTTGGAGCCAATATTCTAATTCGCCAGCTAAACGCCAAGAAGGACAGGTAAGAACTGGACAATTAATGTGTTACTTTCAGGATATTACCGAAGTTTTCTTATGTTTGAATCCATTCCTTTGTCTTCAACACATTCATGCTATGCTGGCAATTTTTTTACATGGTTTGTATGCTCGGATATATTTTTGGTAAAATAACTATTTTTCTAAAGTTTTCTGGGGCTGGTGTATTTAAGTATTCCTCAGAACCTCTGACGTCTAAGACTTGAAAGAACATCAATCCATTACTCCTTGTTTTTAACAGACTCAGAAGCTCATTCAGTTCGCGACTACAGAGGCCTCAGTGTTCTACTGAATGACTCAAAGTCTTTTATTCTAGCAGTGGTCAGATTTTTTAATGAACACTTTTAGATAGTTTTTAGATGTAACATCTTTTTAGCTGTTAATAATGTTATCAAGCTCTTTATGGTGTTATTTATTAATTTAGTCTTTTGTTTGTTGTGTGTCTGAGTTGATTTAGTGGCAAATGAGTTTCCCCTTTGGGGATTAATACATCTTTCTAATCTAATTGATTCATTGTAGCTTTTGACACGAGGTGATCTGAAGTTGCTAATCCGTGGTGATATTGATGTGTTGACATCACTTGAGGCTATGAATCCAGTAGTCAGACATCATCCTGTCAGCCTCAATTAATGTTGATGTATCGATGCCAATACGAGGGATTTCCTCATGTCACTTTATTTCCAAAAATCCAATCTATGTCTTTTAGCTGAAGGCGGACTGTGAGTTTTCTAAACTGATCTAATGTTGATCTATGCTCTTCTTCTTCTTTACAGTGAGGTTGTTGAATATTCTTTAACCAAGCTGTTAGAGAAACTAAAAATTAGTCACGAGGAGGTGAGACTGAAACCTTTAAAGATGTCTTTGAAAGCATATAATAGTAATAAATATATCATAATTCATAATACCACTTCCCAGAAATACTACAAACAAGTCCTCAAACTTTCCTTCTTTTGCAATTTTCTTCCACCAGTTTGTTGACCTGTGCATTTTGTTGGGCTGTGACTACTGTGACAAGATAGCCGGTTTGGGTCCAAAGAGAGCTCTGACATTGATCCAGAAGCACCGAACTATTGAAAATGTGGTTTTGCATATCAACAGAAAGGTAATGCCTGGACAACCAGTGGTCTTTGTTTTTCATTCTGTTTTCATTCTGCATCGCAAAATAGTGTAAGACCTGATAAGACACCAGTATCCGCTGCCTTTCAGGCCCATCCTGTGCCACATTTCTGGAAGTACAAAGAAGCACGGAAGATATTCTTGGATGCACCACAAACAGTAGCTCCTGAACTCACCTGGACTGAGCCAGATGAAGAAGCCTTGGTTAGGCTCCTCTGTCACGTCAAATACGTGAAGTACGTACTTTTTGCTTCAGCCCACTTCACGTGCTTCTCTGTCTCTTTTAAAGATGGTTGTGACTGAATACGTGTTGATGTGTTTTTAGGGAGGACAGAGTCCGTCGTCGAATGGAGAAGTTCCGTCAGACGCGGAAAAGTAAGCGGGAGGAGAGGGAAAAGGAGAAGGCAGCAGGAGGTAGCAGGCAGTCTCGCATAGAGGACTTCTTTAGAGTTACCAGAAAGAGGATGCCGGTGAGCTCAACATAACAATCACCTACAAAAATATATATTTTAATTTAAGGTATTTTAAAGCTTATAAAATGTATTCAGAACATGATAAATTGGAGGAAAGCTATAATGATTCAATTTACTAAAAACTATTAAGAAGTATCTGTGAAATATTTTGATCATGATTTCTACTCTATTCAAGTCAGTTATGACCTGAAAAAAATCACTATTCCACTTCATTAGTTCCAAATGTGGTGTGTTGATTAGTCTGAATAGTTGTCTTTCTTCCTCTAGCCCGTGGAAGCTGCAGACCCTTTAAGTAGCAAAAGAAAGAGGCCAAAGTCAAAATAAGCCCGGCAACATCTCCCACTTGCTGCCGGCACCATTCCTCCATCCAGGTTTGTAGATTTTCAGTTTGAATGCTTACTAAGCTGTCTGCCTGTCCAGACATTTCAAACCATGAACAGACAATCCTGTGATCCAGATCTTGAAATTTCTGCCATGAGGTTTTTTTCTTTTTACATCATGCTTCATTCCTGTGCTGACGAGAACGTCTTGCACCTTCAACATCCATGTCAGTGACTAAATTCTATGTATTTTGATTTTTATCTTCTATCACACAAATAATTGACAAACTTCAACAGTTCCAGAGGCTGCAGATTTACATTTTGAATCATGGTTTTGTATTGGGAGAAAACTCCAAGTGCCTTCTTGTCACCTCATAATTTAGAAGAAGCGAAAAGAGGCGTCTTTAAGTCTTTGTCTCTACTTGGGGCGGATCTTATCTTAGCAGCAGTGTCTGCAACAATGCAGTTTACTGAGCAGTTCTTCAGTGTATCCAGCAGTTTCCTGCAAAGCTACCAAGACGAGAAGAGAGGCGGTGGACGGCTATGAAAGGGAACAGTGTGATCACTGTCGTGGAGTCCTTCCCCCACGCCAAAGCTGGAGACAGTGGACGCCTCATCACCAGATATTCAATGAGCACCTGTTGTGAAAAGGGTGCCAAGGCAGGGACCAAAGACTTGAATTTCAAAACATGCACTAAAGTGGTATCAAGTTAAAAAAAAAGAGATAGCGAGATGTTTAAAAACCATGTGAAGAAGAGTTTGTATTTGGGAAATATTTGTAAATACTACAGTGTACTGTATGTTTAATATTTTGTTTTTATATGTAATGCTGTTGGCCATTTTTTTTTATTAAAATACTGTTGAAGTTGTATTTGTTTGTGTGGTGTTCTTGTGCAAAGTGTGATTGGGTGGTGGTGTGTTTTCATATCACCATTTCTCAATATTGTTTTCTGACGTATTTCCGAAAAGCAAGTGTTTCCTTTAATCCCACTACGAGGCGTCATTCCAGACCAACAGATGGCGCTTGTGCTTGTAATGCCGGTTTATTTCTCACTTTCTTTCCGTGGAGAAGAAGTGTTTGTCAGTCGCCCAGTCTCCCCGGCTAGAAGGTGTTTGGCCGCCGCCGCCGCACCCGACTAGTCCGCCCTGAAGACACCTTCCCTGTCCCAGGTCCCCTCCACCAAACCTCCTCCTCACCCGGGATACCGGACCGCTACTTTCGGCCATGGCGACAAACTCGAAGCGAAAGCAGGAGGAGACTCACTTGAAGATGCTCCGGGAAATGACGAGCCTGCCCGCGAATAGGAAATGCTTCGACTGCGACCAGCGCGGCCCGACCTATGTCAACATGACAGTGGGCTCCTTCGTCTGCACCACCTGCTCGGGAATCTTGTGAGTTTCTTTTTGGCCTAAAGTGTCTTCTTTATTGTTAACAGTGTCCACCACCGACGAGGGTGAGACGCAACTCCCGGTCACGGTCCGGGTCTAGGTCCGGGTCCACAACTGTCTTGGCGGTACTGTTAGCTCGTGAGCTAGCGTTAAAGTCAGGACAGGTAACGTCGGTTCTGCCCTCGGCCGTTAGGCTACACACACGTCGGCCGTTGGGCTCCACACCTGGGCCGTTGGGCTCCACACCTGGGCCGTTGGGCTCCACACCTGGGCCGTTGGCTCGGGTGACTTAGTGTCGGTAGTTAGGTTTGTTCATAGCTGTACTTCAACGTGATAAGACGTGATGTACAAACACTGAGGCGGGCAGAGAGGGTGGTTCAGTGACTTATTGTCTGTGTGCTCATGGTTAGCCCAACGTAAAGGTCCATGTACCTAACGGTGTTTAAAAACAGCACGTCATGGGGGAACCTCCTCTAGTTGAACTTTAGCTGGATCTCACACACACTCACACACTTCTCGATAATACGCACACATCCACGAGATAAGCAAGAACAGGGTGCGTCTCTCAACTTGGGAGGATGAAAGACGAAGTAGGGCACTGGGTCGTCTGATGAAACCACTTAACGTTATTCCTCAGAAACGTCATTATGAAATCATAACCAGGAGTTAGGCAATGAACCCGTTTAACGTCCCACTGCCATTTACTAGTTGCTCCATGTGTGCCATTTTTGCTGTCACTGTGTTACATGTGTTGCAGTGCCTTGTAGCTGTATATGTGCAGTATTTACTCATTTAGTTGTGAGCTAGTTGTCTGTGCGTGTTGATTGTATTATTAAATAGTTTGCATACAATGTAAGAAACGTTTTAGCTAAAATGACACTGCTAAGACCAGATAGTGTGTGTGTTATTCCTTGCAGTTGAATGAGTATTTGCCATTATCTATTATTACTCTGTCCAGAATAAGGACAGGAGAATGTCAGTAAGGAAAAGTGAAATTGGTTTAATAACTAACTTTTGAAACTTTAGAGTGCTGGTATCAGTTTTAATACTTAAATCATTTACCCCATTGGACTTTTTTATTTTTATTTTGCTTAATGAACTCGCAATGGATTGATTTGGCAACAAAAAGTGACACAAACTAAGTTAAGTACACATGTAAACATAACAACAATATGTATTACACAAGTATTCACCCTGTTGAAATCAGTATTAGTTGAGGCACCTTTGGCAACAGTTTTGGCCTTGATTCTATGTGGACGGGCCTGTATCAGCTTTGCACATTTGGACACTGCAGTTTTCCTTCATTCTTCTTTGCCAAACTCTGAAAGCTCTGTCACGTTGCCGTGAATAGCAATTTTAAAATCCTGCCATAAATTCTGGTTTGGATGGAGATCTGGACGCTGACTTGGCCACACCAAGACAGTAACATTGTTGGTTTTCAGCCATTCCTGTTATAGATTGCTTCAGGTTTTCCTCCAGTATGTGTCTTGAGTGTCAGACTTCATTTATTCTCAATCCCAACAAACCTTCCTTGGCCTGCAGCAGCATCCCCAGAGCATGATGCTGCAATCTCAGGCCTTCATGGTGGTGATGGTTGGATGTGTATTGGTGTCATCAGACCATAGAACCCACATCCCCCATGGCAAACACTAACCCAGGTGTGTAGTAATTTTTTCAACAGAGGTTTTATCTTTGCCAATCTGCCATAAAGCAGCAACTGGTGAAGCAACAGTTGTTGACTGCCCCGTGTCTCCCATCTTCGCAAAAAAGCTCATTCGGACCCTCATAGGTTGAGAACTGCGGCAGTGTTGAGAGTCTAGGGATAAAAGGCCCCTTTGGCACAAACATGTGATTTTGTGCTCTATAAACAAGCAATGATTACATAATCTTGTGACAGATTTGTTTACGGTGCTTTGTCTTCATGATTTAGTTTGCGTTAGAAAAGTAGCTGTTGTACCTTCCTGCTACTTAAAGTGTATTTAACATTATGTCTCTTGTTACACCTTGATTGACATGATTTTAATTTAGCTCACTATGTGATCTCCTAAAACAGGTTATAATTACATTCACTGTGATTCAATGTTTTTAAACATTGAAACTTGAAGTGTATTTGGGTTGACAGCTTTTACTAAAACTAACACTATAAATATGTATAGTTGTGATTCCATCTGTCACTAATAACAGTGAGCACAATATCGGCCATTTGCAATTTAGATCTTGATCATTTCTAATTAAATTAACAGTCACAAATATTTCTGAATTAACGTGTGCCTTATATTTCGATGTTGTGGAATTTATATTCACAATTACATTCCTCGAGATTTAAACCAAAAACACGAAACCCCAAATCTAGGGTCTTTTAAAAAAATGTTTAACGAGCAGTAAATACCTACCTCTGATATTTTGTTGGTTTGCATTTTAGAAATGTCTGTCAAATGTTTATACTTGCACTTATTTTCTAACATAAAGAACTCCTACAAGAAAATAAATCAATACATCTGTGGTTGGGTTTTTGTTTGCGCCTCTCATGTCACATGAACAGCACTGGAGTTGCATCCTGCTCCTCTTGTTCTTAAGCTAACAGATGCCTCCTCCACCCACAGGCGAGGACTGAACCCCCCACACAGAGTGAAGTCCATCTCTATGACCACATTCACACATCAGGAAATTGAGTTTCTACAGAAACACAGCAATGAGGTATTAATCACTGTGCACACGTTACAACAAAGGAATCCGCTCCATATTTCACGTTTTTTTTTAAACAATATTTTAAGTCATTCTGGCTTTGATTCTGAAGCATCTTGGCATTTTTCTGAACCCTGCATAGTCAACTTTATTGGCTTTCCTCTCTCCCCACTTTTTTTCCTCCCATTTCTCGTCATCCCCTCCCCCTTCCCTTTACTTTCTCTCACCTCTCTCCCGGCTCTGCCACCACCCCCACCCCAATCCTCTCTTTACCTCCCACTCTCCTCATTCCTCTGCCCCCCCTGTAGGTCTGTAAACACATCTGGTTGGGCCTCTATGACGACAGGACATTAGTTGTTCCAGATTTCCGAGAACCCCAGAAAGTAAAAGAGTTCCTTCAGGAAAAATATGAAAAGAAAAGATGGTAACATAAACTTATAGATTTTTTTGTTTGTTTGTTTGTTTAATATATGTAGTTTTGAGTATAATCTGTTATAGAATTATTTCAGATCTTCATCCTTTATCCATTGTATAAATGGATTAATGGTTAAATTGGGTAATACTTTATTCTTATGTGCATACAGCCTTATTTAATGTAGTTGGGAACTCAAAGGTAATAAATGCTAGAGTGCTAAAAAGTCAATCTCAAAAGTTCTGTAGGTTGTTCAATAATACTGGCAGTATTAGCTGTGATGCAAACATTGCATCACAACTAATACAATTTTTTTTTTGGTAATTATGGATTTGGTTAACCATATGTTTTAATTTGATAGCATGCTCTTCATTGTCTAAGAGCTTCTATTTCTACATGTCACTCTCCTCTTTTACTGCAGTTTTGGTGGAAAGAGAGCACATTTGATTTATATATTTACCTTTATCCCAATCAGTTCAATCAAATGATTACCTACCTACTTGTTATACTCACATAGTGCCCAGTTATAAAAGCTACTTTTATCTTTTAGTTTTTTTTTTTATTTTTTTTTTATAAATATCTCTACATCTGTGGTGTTGTTATTTCATGGATGCCTAGGTATGTCCCTCCAGACCAGGCAAGAACAGTAGCAAGTGTCCAGGCCTCCGTGTCTGGCTCCTCAGCTAGCAGCACTGGTAGCACCCCAGAAGTCCAACCCCTCAAGACCCTGCAGCTCAACAGGACCCCACTGCGCCAGGTAACAGAGATGCACTCTGAGGCTCTATTTGTCCATTAGATATGCATCTATAGTGTATTTTGGAATTTGGTTGGAGAAAAGTTTTAACTCTCAATTATTAGTCACCAGGGCAAGGTCGTTCCCAGGCGCATAGCGCTGCTCAGGAGAAGAAGTTTGACCTTCTCTCAGACCTGGGAGGAGACATCTTTGCTGCTCCATCTACTCAAACTTCCAGCTCCCCCAACTTTGCCAACTTTGCACATTTTCCAAGCCAGTCAGGTAAGATAGCTTTCTCTCAAATGTCCTATAAAGTCCAACCTTTTACTCAGACACTTAATACAGATATGTATCACTGTTTAGCCTTTGGTTTGTCATCATCCCATGCATTGCCTTGCCATTGTTTTTATTTCCTCATTCATTGTATGTGTTCATTTTTCCTTGTGTATGGCTGCAGCACCTCAGGGTAATTCAGATACCAACTTTGCCAACTTTGAGGCATTTGGAAACACTACAATTCCATCCCACCTGAGCAAGTCCCCCCCCTCAAAGTCCTTTTCATCAGGTACCCCCCTCCCCTCCATTGTCTTTCCTCCACCCTATCCACATACACTCACCCTCATCTCAGTATTTTGTTTTTCCATTTCTTACCCACCGTGTCCACTGGTCAAGCTCTTTCTGTATTCAGCAATCCGATATAGATGCTAAGAGCATGTGCTGGTCATCACTACTGTTGAAAACTTGATGGAAGCACATTCCTCTTGGATAAGATTTTAGTTTTTTTAAACTTAAATCTTCTTAATTCTTAAAACATGCTAAGTTGTTAGTGATGTTGAGCACACACACACCAATACACCCTTTCAATTTCTCACGCTTTTACACAACAACATACATACATACATACATACATACATACATACATACATACAAACACACAAACAACATGCGTGCGCATGTGACACTGGATCTTTGAGGGTTTTTTTTCATTTTCTCCTAAATTTGTTGAAAGGGGGAGGTGTGCCGATCCCATCAATGTCTAGTGCCGTCCCTGCCCAGTCCAACCATAGAGAGGATCGCTATGCTGCTCTGGCTGAGTTGGACAACGAGCTCAGCTCTTCTGTTCCCGCATGCAGCAATGTACCAGGGTGAGAGACGGGCACACACACAGTAATATTTTATTAGCACTGCTGATACATTTTAATTTTACTTTTAATTTAAATGAAAAGCCTGTCATGTGTACTGCATGTCTTCAACATATGTAAAAACATTTATTCTTCTTTTTCTTTACAGGAACTTATTTGGACCAGTGCTTGGTTCATCGCCAGCCCAGAATCCACCTGTGTTACCCAGCATGCAGCCTGGCTTTGGAGGTGGTTATAGTGATTACTACTAAAGTGCTGCATTAAGGAATTAAAATATATTTTCAGAGCTGTACATTGTATATACGTAACTTGAAGACTCATTTAGCAAATTCCTCCTGCATTTCATCTAGCCGTCCCATCCACAAATCCCTTTGTTGCTGCAGCTGTTGCCCCGGAGATGGCCACCAACCCTTTCCAGGCCAATGGCAGAGCTCCAGCTGCAGGTGTGTGTGTGTGTGTGTATTTAAAGTTGAGTGTATTCGATATGGCACATTTTGAATTAGACATTTGTGTTACTTTGATGTAACCCAGTTACATTGTCAAGTAGCTTTGTGGTTTGCCAAAGAATCTAGAATTTACTCCTCCCTGTATGTGTGTGTTGTGGGTGTGTTTGTGCATTTGTTACACACACATACTGCGTGTGTCTCATAGCCTCGTTTGGCACAGGCTCTATGAGTATGCCCGCCGGCTTTGGGAATGCATCTTCCTACTGCCTCCCGACCAGTTTCAGCGGAAACTTCCAGCAGCAATTCCCTGGCCAGGCTCCCATCCCTTACTCTCAGCCTGGGGCCTACCACCCTCAGTCCAATGGTTAGTGGCCTCCCACGTGCCTTTGTCCTCTTACCCTGTTCCACCTGTGCAGTACCTGTCGGTGATTTAGGCCACATGTAGCATTTTCCTTGGCATGAATTTTATGTTAGCTTTATCTACATGATGGCCATCTGCATTGTGAATTGTGTTGCTGTTGCAAATTAAAAGACTTGTCAGTGGCAGCTATTGCACAGTAATAAAAGGTTGCATTTAGGGTGAAAAGCTTTCGGGTTCTGCACTGTACAAAGCTGTGGACCAAAACCACAATGAACAAATCGGACATACGGCTCTATTCACACCTGAATGCAATCTGACATGCTGGGCATAGCTCTCTTTTTACAATCTTTTTACAGTTTTAGTCCCTCATAATTTAGTTCTGTGTATCTTAGACTCTTTACAGCCTGCTCTTTATGGCCTGTTGAGCTAACAGTTGCAATGAAATATTGTCATTACACATTGCTTAACTGCTAGAGAGAGAAGACTCAACCTGTAAATCCCTGTCTCTGTATCCCCCCTAGGCCCTGCATTCCCAGTGTACGGTCAGAACAAGCCGTCCATGACGCCCTTTGGGCAGCCCATGGCCGGCCCTGGCATGTCCAATAACCCATTCATGGTGAGCATGCATTGCCTCTTGTTTCCCCAACGTTTTGGGTTAAAGAAGGAAACAAAGGATGTACTCTGTGTGGGGCTTTATCAGTTTAAGAAAACAACTGTACTGATTTGATTTCACTGAAAACATCGCTATTTATAACATTTATTTTGAAGAGATAATATTTTTCAGAACGTTTTTTGTTGGTGTCTTAAATCTCCTTCCCTCTCTTTCAGGCTGGAGCCCCAGGCGGCTCGTTCCCATCAGGGGGTTCAACCAACCCCTTCCTGTAGCACAACTCCCAGTCTTTGCCACCAGAGGGCAGCATGCAGCACATATTGAACGCATACCTTCTGTCACACAATTAGTGGCAGTGCTTCTTTTTTTCTTTTTTTTTTTAAGAACTTCCTCTTTTTTTTTTTTTTTTTTTTTTTATAAAAAAAAAGTTTACAACACTATGAAGGAATACAAAGGACTATATTGAACACAAAGGGACTGTTATAAGGGAAATGTACTGTTTGGACTATATACAATACATTATATGCTTTTTATTTTTTTGTTTATGACTGTAAGCTCTGTGCATATCATTATTTGTAATCGCAATTAAGTACATGTTATGTATAACAAATACTGAGTGAACAAGGGTGAGTATACACATACCTTGTGGAAAAAACCCCACTCCAAACTATCTATGTAGGTAAGGGCATAGACTTTAAGATTATTCTCTGGTTGAAATCAAATCCATCATCTCTGGTTTGAAGCAACCATGAAGATGCAGGTATTTCACTCTCAAATGGGATTCATTTTTGTTATTTCAGGATAATTGTGCTTTTACTGGAACTAAGGTGCAAAAATGTCCTTTATTAACTTACAAGTTGCCTGTAAGCCAAACCATGTATGGTTAAATGAGAGTAATATCCCATGCAGGTGGATGGGATACAGCATTGATCCCGGACTATTAGACATCCTTTTATTATTATTGCCAATATCTGTGAAATTGTGGGAAAAAAGGTCGGGCTTTTTCTAATTTGAAATATGAATATGTAGCCAGCATAGAGTTCACATTTGTTTTAGCCCACTGCCTAAAGGGACAGGTACGTTTACCAGAGCACAAATGGCGGAAAGAGACAAGAAGCGCAGGCTTCAAGATGAGTACTTGTCTATGTCCTGTTACCCCTCCTAGTCTATAGATATTGGTAAATTGTTAAATATACTTTAAGTGACCTCTCTTATGTTTTCATATACACACTATATTTTAGGAATATGGTCAAAGCAAAAGGAAAGACTGTTAAGAAAGCTTCAGGGCTGTGGGTGTGACCCAAATTGGGTTGCGTCCAAAGTGAAGTTATTCACTTGTCCTCTTGACCGGTTTACCAGACCCTGCCCAGACAAATACATGTTCAACATTTTAAACTACATATTTATGCAGGATAACCACAGCTCTACCTGGCTTGATCTTAACTAAGGTGCTGGAAGTATCAAAGAGTTCAAACTGATAGAAGAGATATCCGCACACTTAGATCTATGCAGAGTACACTTTATTAAGTATAAAGGGTCTCTTCAAACTAAATATTTATGATATGTTAGTTATGTTGTATTCACTACACTCCCTTAACAACTGTCTTCTTATTTGCTTTCTTATTAAAAAGCTTATGGAGAGAAGAACAGGATGAGGAAAAATACGGATCTTCTTTCAGTTTGCTTTAAATTAAGGCAGGGAAAAAGAACAGATTAATTTAGGGATTATTACATTACAGGATCAGCCTGTGACTGAACCAGTGTTTCATTTGTGCCACCAATGACTAACAATGAATTTGACCATGTGTTTCTTGTCTTTACAAGAATAGGTAAGTAAATGTGTACATATATAAATATATGTATAAATAAATTAAAAGATTTTTAACTACAATCTTGACTTTGTGTAACTGTCTTTTGATGATTCCACCAGAGAGGATATTAAATGCACTCTGTTGCCATTTTATTAGGTACATCTAAGCAGATGGGTGTTACTAATTGTAGGAGCTATTTATTTGATGTTGGTATTTAGTTATTTTATTCACAAGTAGTATTATTTATTTACTCTAGATGCTTGCTTATTTAGTTTAGATTTTTTTAGATATTAGGATAGCTTTTTCTTTTGATAGTTTTTTGTTCAGTTTAATTATTTGTTGTTGTCTAGGTATACTTAGTTTTTTTGTTTGTTCATTTTTTTTATGCATTGGGTAACACTGTAGGCACCTGGGTAGGTATAGGATAGGCAGGTACAGGACCAGCATGCACCTGGGTAGGTATAGGAGTAGGCAGGTACAGGACCAGCATGCACCTGGGTAGGTATAGGAGTAGGCAGGTACAGGACCAGCATGCACCTGGGTAGGTATAGGAGTAGGCAGGTACAGGACCAGCATGCACCTGGGTAGGTATAGGAGTAGGCAGGTACAGGACCAGCATGCACCTGGGTAGGTATAGGAGTAGGCAGGTACAGGACCAGCATGCACCTGGGTAGGCCTATGGTGTTTCACCAGAGCAGGAGAGGCAGCGATAGGAGTTACTTTGTTCTTTTGTTTGTTTACTTGTTTTGTTTTGATAAATAAATTATGAGAAAAACGGAATCCTGTATGGACAATACATTATTTTGCTTGTGTAAAACACAAACACATTTGATTCATGTTTGTTTTGGATTTATCAGACAAATGGCCACCACACTGATATTATGTCCATTTAACTTATGTCAATGAGAGTAGGTAGACTATTCTAAACTTCTCTCGGTATCACACACTATAACCCCACGAAGGGAGAACGTGCTGCAGGCCGTTGCGCTGTTGCCTTGACAACGAATACACTTTAACATGGCGTCCCCTTTCACGATGTTTGAAGCGTCCGGACGAGGTCCTCCACCCAATAATAACTTTTATTACCTCGCTGTCACCACGTCAGATGTAAGTATTGATATTTATGACCCGTGATTCATTACCGTGAGTTAAAAACTACAACTTTTAGCCTTCTGTTAAATTAACGTCAGCGAGCTGTTTGATGCAACTTGTGTTTGCAACGTCAACTACCGTTAGTTGACGTTAAGACACGTTTTCCTTAATTGCAACAACCCGTTGGATCCAGTAACCACAGTAAGTAAAAGGTAACAGATCCCCAGTCCCTTTTTATCAACGTTAGATAAATGGAGCGTTAAATAACCGGATTACGGTGTTTAGGTTTTAGGGTCAGACTAAAGAAATCTGCAGTGACCTCGTTGGCTATCAAATAAAAAAGGTCACCACCTGATTGCTTTGTTTTAGACGCCTGCAATAAAGTTTCCAACATAAAGGCCATTTATTTCTTACAGTTGTATCTTTTCCAACATAAACAGAGAACAGACACTTTGTCTGTCATCATCAATTTCCTGAACCACAGACTAAAATAAATCATATCATTCATTATCTCATAAACTCTTTGCTCCTGGCTCTTCAGCAACAACGGTCACCAGTGATCCTTCTGATTATATTGAACTTTTTGCCTAATTGACTTTCGGCCCTACGCCCCTCAGTGGTGGGAGGTTTAACACAACAAAACAATAACAAAATGGCTCTCACAAAAGCCAGAAAAAGCTGTGTTTTACAGTTTGTTAAAAATATCTAACACCAGTGATCCTTTGAATGGTCACTTCCAGGTGATCTGGAGATGGTGGAAGATATCTCCGAGGATCGTAGACCGGTTCTCCAAGCCTGGGGAGCTGAAGGAGTCTCACCTGGACTTCTTGGACGACACTTGGCTGCAGAGTAAGGACTTCATGTTTAGGACTATCTAGAGCTAAACACACGTTAACCTCAACTGTTTGGTTTTTATGCAATGAAAAGGGTCCTGGTAATGTGCACGCTGGCTCGCTCACACTTGAATAGAACAGATCGTTAATGTTATTAAACATCACATGTGGTAGGTGAGGAAAAAACAGTGAGTAAACCTTTTTTCATTGCAGATATTTTGACTTGTCATATCAATATGATCTGAAGATTTTGTGTTTGTGTATGACAAGGGTACTTAAAATAGAAACCACTCACTGCTTTTGAGTTCACTCTAAAAAAAAAAAAAAAAAAAGTAGTTAACTGTTGGTGGTTCCTCCATAGTGGCTTTGTGCCAGTAATAATCACGGGTTTGTGTCTGTTTTGCAAAGAGATTAAAATGAGGTTACGTATTGTATCAACTGCTTCAACACTTTGGCTTTGACAAGCCCCGATTACATATAGCATATTTGTTAGCACGCTTTGTCAACACTAGACCTGTACAGAAATGTATTACACAGTGCTTCAGGTATTTATCGCTTCATATTCAGATAGTGTCTTGTGAATATTGTATGTTAGGACAAATTGAATGCTTGAATATGGATGACATAATAAAATAATGGGCTTCTTCTCAGGTGAGGTCAGCATGGTTTTCGGTTGTGAAACCTTGCAGAACATCAAGGATTTGTGCCAAGGCCAGTATAATTATCTGGAGCACTTGTCTGACACCCTACTTCTGCGGATAATAATTAATCTAGAACTAGAGGATGTGGGTCAGCTTGGACGAACGTCACGCAGGTTCAGTAAGGTGAGTTCAAGAGACGTACAAAAAATAAACTGTATCCTGAGATAAGAAACATTTACTCTGTTATTTAAGATTGCACCATTGCATTTTGTCTTCTGACAACAATATTCTATTGTTAGATTGTTTTGCTAAATTGGAAATTATATCAATGCAATAAAATCCCCTCTTATGTTTACTGTAATATTACTTATACTAATCCCTTCTGCTCCTCAGCTATGTGGGTCAGAGGAGTTTTGGGAGCAGGCAGTGCAGCGGCGCTGCAACACCGTGTCGGCCGAGGTGGCGTCTCTGGCGCTCGTTTTGGGCTGGCGCAGCATCTTCTTCACCAGTAAGCTCCAGCTGCAGAAGCTGATCAGCCGCAGGAGGCTGAAGGCTGAGGAGCCTCAGGAAGGACAGGTCTCTGACCCAGATCCAAAGGCAGAGGAAGCTCCTGATGAAAGCTCAGAGACAGACCAGACATCTGGTTCTGCGGAGAAATCCCATGACCTGATACCAGATCTATGCCTTGGCACTGATCCTGGTACTCGCAGTGATATTGACCCTGACCTTAACCCTGAATCAGAGGCTCGCGCTGATTCCGGTGTGCCTGTGCCTTGCCAACTGTTTGAGGACATCAAGACCTGTGTGGTGGAAACGCCGGTGTAGAACAGAGCCAGACAAGACAATGAGTTAATTCTTTTGTCAAATATTGTGGAAGCCCTGTGTTTCAGGCTTACTGTTGGATTGATATGCCATTTATACTCATTCCTCATCCAAAAAGGAGTTGTGTATTGATTATTTGCAGAATATTATCTTTTATTTGTTGAATGTAAAAAGAAACCAGAATGTTTGATCTGTTTATTGAGTTGTCAGTCCTTTACATTATATTTGGGGACATTTTCATTAGTGCCACGACTTTTCTGACTTGGGATACATTAATAACAAAAAATATGATACATGTACATATTAATTGTTCATTGTATATACAAGTTGTTATGTACAATATTGTAGAATGTAATATTTTATTTAATATACAAAATTCAATTCTGCTGGCTGCAGCTTGTCATTAATGAAACCTCAGTAATTGCCACTTTACAATGACACTCAACTTTACTTGAGGGGACACAAACATGGTAATTTATTTATGTTATAATTCACTTAAATAGGTTGACTAAATACCGGATCATTGGTATCGAGCAGACTTCTCAAATAACACGGTCTTAATTCAAAGCTTTTTAGGAACGGCTTTTGGTTGACAAGTAGTCAATTCCTAATTTGTTCCTCATTTCTTAGCAACTGTTCAGGATTGCGTGTTTGTTATTATTAAGTGTGACCGCAGACAAACTGTTATGTTTTTAATTGTTTAAATAAAAACAATATAAAGTTGAGATCGACACAGTGATCAGAACTGGTATAAAAATGTGTCTTTGAGGTGGGAAAAATAAAATTAGCTGTGTAAAAATGACAATACAAAGAACTGTGATTTATGTTTGTAGGTACGCTATCTATTTGAAAAGGTCAACTTGGTCAGTAAGAGTTACATCATGATCTGGATTCTGAGAGGACACAGATAATGTCTGTGAGTTTGATAGGATTAAGAGTGCAGTGCACACAAAAACCACAAGCCCCTAGGGGGCACATGCTGCCAGTGCTAATGGTCTATCCTGTGCTCAGCTCATATTGACATCATCAGTGTCTTGAGACAGTTCGAGCAGGGATTAACCAGGTGTGAGTAGCAGCCACCTGTGATACTGGCCTGCACTGTATCTACTTAAAGGGACATTTCACCACTACTTCTGATTGTATGCAGTCTCTGCTGGTGAATTCTTTCAGCTCATCATTGTGTCCAGAGTGCTTATCCGTAAAGTTTAGGAGTTCCACAAAGCACTTCCATGACCTCTAAAATATATTCCCAGCTAGGGGGAGCAGTTCACTGCCCTTTTTCAAAATAGCTGGGGCCTGCCAGGAGGATGAATAATTACAGATAGCCACCTAGAAGTCATATTCCAGGGAGGCAAATCATTCAAATCACACCCCTACAGCTGTTTCACTCTGAATTCACCAGTTCAAGCCATCCTCAGCACCTCACCTGCTGTGCTCTAGTCAGTCAGTCTCCCTTTCTATGAGAAGCAGTCACATTGAGGGGACCTTTTCATTTGCCAAGTATCTGCTGCCTCTCCCCCTGTACATCTCCAGAGGCCACCCCAAAACTCAAATTCTACTGAAGCCCCTAGGCCTCGGCCAGTCCTTTGAATGGCTCAGTTGTGACAGTTAACGTGAGCATGAGGCTATCGGCTCCATTACTCAGGCAATATTTATGCCGCATAATCATTTATATATTCATTGGCTTCAGTCTTCTTTTCATATCTCTCCGAAAATGTATTGCACTGCATCATAGGATGTTAGTTCCGCCCCTTGCCTCTTTCTGTGGAAAGCTTGAGAGAGGCCATAATAGGATGGAGCCAGACCACGTAAAGACCCCGTAGTGAACCTTGTGCGAGATGGGATGAGTATGCTCTGCTCATCTTAACCTTTACTTCCTCTTCAGGCCAGGCTAATCCTCACAAGGTTAAAGGAACAGACCGCTCAAAGAGCAAACATCTAAAGCAGAATAGAGAAGAGGAGACATAGCAATTCCTCTTATGTATGCATATGTACCTCTGCTCAATTTCTCAACAACTCTCTTTATCTCTCTTGCCACCACTGTATCACTTCATCCCATATTGCATTCTACAACAGTTTGTTTAAAGCTGGTGCCTAACCCATTTCTTGAAGGTTTTCAGTAATTTGTGATTGGTCCACAATGACGATTGCACGGCTCAGCAGGGATCCCACAGAGTCACGTGGGAGCTCTTGTCTTACCCCTCTTTGCTTTACCTGACCTGGTGAAAGATGAAACCTTTGACCTATTTTCATCTACTCAGGAGGCTTAAGTACTTTGCTGACACTATGATCTATTTAAAACATGATTTACATTTGATATTCATAGCCATCTCTTTTACTGACAAGATGCTTTTTTCACTATCAAATTTTGAATCTTGAATTATAGTTTGGTGAAATATTAGTAAATAAGATGTGAATTGAATTACAATCTTTTCCATCCTTCAGGTCACCTTTTTTTTTTTTTTTTTTTACTTTTCTGAGAAATCCAACCAAAATCAACATTTCACTGAGGAAATTGTGATCTAATTTCAATGATTGCTGTGATTTTTTTATTTACAAAAATATTTACCCACTTGCACTCTGACCGCTGTGTGCGGATGTCTTCTTGGCCTTTAAGTCAAAAGGTCTGGAGCTCTCTGACGCCAAGCAAAGCCCTTGATCTTGTGCAGGGCACTGACAGCTTGAGACCATTTGAGAAAAGATTAGCTAATATTATCTGAGGTTTATCGCCAGGTTTATCGCCAGGTTAAAGCTATGTGCCAATTCACCAGATTGCATTTGTAAAAATGTATTTAATTATTTATGTACTTTTCACACGCTATACACTTTCAACACAAACCTTTCCACCAAATATAAGCTACAATCTGAAACAACATAAAAACGACTGAAAAGGTACAGGTAGAAGAAAAAAAATCTTATATTACCTTCTCAGAACAAATAATAGAAATGGTCTACCACATATGGTTTGCCAATGATTTTAACAACCTTTTGTGTATGTGAGTGCATGCACACATCAAAACACACACATACACATACAATAACAAAAGACTCAACACAAATGTTACTCATCAAACTCAAATCATTCAATAATTTGGTCTGTATCCCTTTTCTGGGATTCAACAAACTGAAATACACATCTGATTTAATGTAGTACACGCGTACTGAGTTTTAAAATCAATCATACACATAATCTTTTTAAAAAGTAAATCAAGACATAAATGCATTGTTGTCCAATATCGGAAATACAGTAGAGATCCCCACACGCCAAATATAAGTTTAGATAGCTCTAATCCACATGTCTATTAAACAACGACTCATTGTGAAATTAATCAGTTCATTGATGTGTAAAATGGTATTTTGGATCACATTATAAATATGACAAACATTTGGCAAATATCTAAGAACATGTACTCTTTTAGTAAGCCCAACCGTAAGCATCTGTATGCATCTAAATTTGTATTTACACACAGTTCACTCTATTCTGATGGCCTTTACAGGTACATTTTGTTTAACAGTACTTATATAATAATAATGTTAAGTAGAATTTTTGAAATGTTCAAAGTAGACATCGTAAAGTGGTGGCCACTGATTAATGAGGTTAAATGATGAGAATGAAACAGCAGACAGATTCGAAGTAAGCTCTCTGAAGTACCTGCCCTGTTGAGTCTGGGAGGAGGAATGAGAAGAAGATGAGGATGCATATCATGGCCCATGGTTTACTGTATTGACTTCAGTGAAAGTATTGCATCAGTATTCTGCTCAATGTTTCATATACAATCTTATTATCTGTTCATATGCTACAATATCTTATGTATGCCCAACAAAACAGGACTGTGTTACTCCAGTTCCCACAACGTTCTTTAGAGGACCCTTTGACAGTTGTTAAAGTTGTCTTTCTCGTTCCAGAACATTTATGCTTCTTTTTGAGTATTTTGTGTCTCACCATTAAAATATATAGTCAAAGAACCAATTTGACCACTGTTAGAGACGACTGAACACCATGAACAAATATAGAGGACTACAAAGCCTCTTAGGACAGAGCCCGCTTACGATTCCCTTTCCGTGCACAGCCTCCTTGAATAGTCCACACAAAGATCCTTAAGCCAAAATCCCTCCCTGGTATTTAATTCTAAATGAGTAATTACTGGGTGTGTCAGTGTGTCTTTAGCTTTGCAGGTAGGCTGGATGAAAGAGCTCATTTGCAAGCTGGCTCTGGAGCGAATAGCACTCTCACACAGACGCAGACATTCTGAAAGCCGCTGAGGGTATCCGTGGGGAGCCACTGAAGAGCCCAGTCACTTAGGGGGGACAGACCACATACAGCCGCCAAGATGTGTGACATGGGGGGACTGGATAACCTGGTGGCCAACACGGCCTACCTGAAAGCCCAGGGTGGTGATGACAAGGAGATGAGAAAGCGACGCCGCAGCTTGGCTCTCCCCAAGCCTGACCAGTGTGTTACATTACGAGCTTCCCTTGACAAGGATTTTACATCGCTTTGTGAAAGGCAGCCTATTGGCAAAAAGTTTTTCCGTGATTTCCTGGCAAATAACTCTGAGTTTAAGCTTGCTGTTGATTTCCTTGATGAGCTGTATGATTGGGATCTGGCTGAAGGTGCAACAAAAGAAAAGGCACAGAAAAACATCCTCAGCAGCTATTGCAAGGCTGACTCCAAGTCATTCCTGGCCTTTCTAACTGGGGAGCCTCTTGAAAAATGCAAGACTGTGACAGATGCCACTTTTGACGAGGTGATGAAAAGCAAAGTCCAGGAAGGTGTAAGAGATTTTCTGAAAGACAAACCCTTCACAGATTATCAGGCCAGCCCATTCTTTGATAAATTCCTCCAATGGAAAGAGTATGAGAAACAGACCATCACTGACAAATACTTCTATGAGTTCAGAACTCTTGGAAAAGGAGGCTTTGGAGAGGTAAGCATGCAAACTCATCTACATATAATTTTATAAAGTCTGTTGAAATATGTGTGTAGGCAAATAATTAATCTTTTAACGCTGCTTTTAGTTGCAGGACTACCCCAGGTTCCTTAGATGGGATGGTATACATTTTGAAAATATCTATTTCCAACATATTTTGTTTAATATATGCAAAAAAGTGAGAAACATTACATAAAAAGACAATATCTATTCAACATCTTTTGGAATTGTAATGATGGTGCTACAATAGAGTATTATGGTGCATGTCATTGTTGTTCCATTCTTAGGAAGATGTTGATAGAACTGTCATAATTTAAATACTGATCAATAGAAGCTTGTATCGTCAGGATTAGGGTTAGGGTTAGGTCAATTGTAATTGAGATACATTTTTTTCCATTTCAGATATGAAGATGACAGTAGAACATGTAAAAAAATAACAACTAATAATATGAAATAATTCAACTGAAAATGTATTCAAGTGTGTCTGTTTCAAGACAAACCGCTATGTAAATCTATCATCGAGCAGTAATTAAATTTCAGGGATAGAGAATAGTAGTATGAGTTATTTTGTAAAAATAATTAAAAGATTAGAGGTTGATAAGAAATGTCTTTAGAAAATCAGAGGCACATTTATATCTCGTAATGGCACATGCAGAGGATTCACAATCGACCCCTGAGGAACCCCTTTTCTGATTCAGGCTCTTGACAGCAAGCCTGACCATACATTCCAAAATAAGATAAATAATAATAAATAATAAATACTATTCTAAAAATGTAGAAAGCAGTTTAGACACAAAAATGATTACAGTAATATTTTAAAAAGTATATTGAAATCAACAGTGAAGTCCACTTTACTTGACAAAAGAGTTTTTAAACTGGACAATAATTTTTAAACTGCAAATTTGACTTACTTAGCAATACAATACAGGGGATACATCTGATCCTCTGTCTACAGGGAGTAAATTATACCAGAAGTAAATGTTAAAATTAATAAATGTATTAAAGAAGTGAGTGACATATATAGAAAAATACGGCGCCAAGAGACAGCTGGCGAGTGTCAAGCTTGGTTGACTTCCTGAACCAATTGTCTTGCCTTTACTCCTACCAGTGATTATATCTAGGTATTACGGGTAATTATATAAATAGTTAATGAAATATGTGGTAATTTAGAGTATCAGTCAAATCAATTATTTTGGATATACTTTACTAATACTGAAACAGATACCGTTTTTTAATTTTTTAACAATTTTCCTAAAGAGGGCTTTTCATTCATTAAACTTTCAACAAGAGGACAAGCTACAATGATATTTTAGTCGTCTGATCAGTTAGTGCTGACTGTCAGCTTGATACCAGTAGGCCATGCTTTGTTTCTTTGGAAAATGGATTCCAATAAATCAAAGGAGAAAAGTCCTCCGTTTTAACAAATAATCTTTCTCCAGGTGTGCGCTGTTCAGGTGAAGAACACAGGCCAGATGTATGCCTGCAAGAAGCTATGTAAAAAGCGACTGAAGAAGAAGGGTGGTGAAAAGATGGCCCTTTTGGAGAAGAAGATCTTGGAGAAGGTTAACAGCCTGTTTCTGGTCAACTTGGGCTATGCTTATGACACAAAGACCCACTTGTGCCTTGTGATGACCCTGATGAATGGAGGAGACCTCAGGTACCACATTTACAATATAGGCTACGATGGCAAGGGTGTGGACAAGGGAATTGAGATGAATCGCATCATCCACTACACAGCGCAGATCACCACGGGTATTATGCATCTGCACGAAATGAATATCGTGTACCGTGACATGAAGCCGGAGAACGTGTTGCTGGATAGCTTTGGCCAGTGCCGACTTTCAGATTTGGGTCTGGCCATTGAGCTTGTTCCAGAGAAGCATGTCACCCAGATGGTGAGTACATTTACACACACAAGGTTGAAAAGGACATTTCTAGTTGTGAAAACATGATAAAGTAGTTCACTGAGTACACCAAGTTGTACTGTCAACGCCTTTAGGATGCTGTTAACATGAGAGGGCGTAGCTGGATGATGTCAGCAATGACAATGGGACTCGTACAAAGGTTTTACATCATGGTGAAGTTGCTACACTAAAGGGTTATCTATTATCTATTAATAGATCTAATCTATTATTTAAATTCTTTGAAGTTGCATACATCAAGGGCAAGGGCTCTCCCCTGATCTGTAAATCAACAAGAGTTTAGTGAAGTCATCATCTATATGGTAGACCACTGGTTGCTGGGTGCTATATGTACATCTCCACCCTGTTAGTGTTCATTGGAAGATGAGGTTGGAGCTAAAAACTGAACTCCGGCTTGGACAGGCTGTCCATCTTGGTCGGGTTTTTACTTTAAATCCGGACAGGGATTACAAGATTGCTTAAAGATCTGTGCAATGAGTCTTTGAATCTATTATGTAACTCATTTGACCCTTTAGCAGCCAGATTATAGCCTGGCCATTGAGAGGCCACCATTTTGTGAAGGGACTATGTCGGAAACCTTGGAGGTCCAGTGCTTGTTGAAGTAGCAGTAAATGTAAGCTGGTTTCCTTCAGCAACTTGGTCGAAGATATTTAGTTATTTCTGTGGATAGTGGCCTCAGGTGTCCTCAATTTCTTCCCATGACACTTTATAAAGCCTGTTGCCTGTAAATCCTCTTCTTGCCTTGAGAAAGAGTAACATAGTTATCATGTCATCGATGAGTTCAGTTTGATGTCACACTTCATTGGCTGTTCAAAAGAAAAGGTTGACAGTGGCAGAACATCATTATGGCCTGTAAGGTTAGTCACTGAGCTTTAAAAATGTGTCAGATATTTTCAACTATCTTTTCTTGCATCATTAACTCATAATTCCTACAGTACTTCACACCTCATCTGCATTAACCCATGGATGACCTGAAAAAAAAGATGAACATTTTGCATCAGGGTTTCGATGGGACTTACTTGAGGTAGCAAAGAGTAAGCTGTGGGCTCCATGAAAGTCCAGTAAGCTCATTATCCAATACTCCGATGCTCCTCAGCCAGCCAAAGTGACTGGGCTAACCTCAGGCAAGGCTGGCTTTGGTCCCCTAATCTTCTTAGTGGGCATTACACAAGTCTGTCCCTGATGAGATTGACAGATCCAGGTAAAAACCTATGCTGAATATATTTAGACATGTCGGTTTGCAAACAAGTTGACTTTAACCAGGGGCAGAAAGATTTGATCTGATCTTTGCAACTAAGATCAGATTAATCATGGTGATAATTATGTAACCTGTATGATCATACAAATAATTTTGTGTGCAGGTCCATACATTTCAGATGAGCAGAACTAGTTACAAAAATCCTCCAGGAAAAGTTAAAAATAATTCAGGGGTTTAGTAGATTTGCATATTAGGTAACATGTAAGTAAGTATTAGGACGTAAAAGTTTTGCATGCAAACCTGCTTAAGTCTGGTCAATGAAGTTGTAGTATCATGTCTTCACTAATCAGTCAGATAGGTCAAGTCTTGTCACACTTGTTTAAGTCAGGAACAGATTTTGAAATACCAAGTGTGTTTAGTGATCACAATCGGTCTTGGAAAAGATAAACAAAAAAAGCTTGTAAATGATGCAGTGTCTGATGCCAACAGTCCTCATAATACCAATACAACACTTAACCTGTAACCTATGAATCTCCTAAAAATGATTTATGTAACAGGTTTCCTCAAGACTTACTTGCAGTAGTAAAGGATGAGCTTTCGTCTCTATGCTAGTTTGCGGTGTGTATGCATGCATTCATTATACATGAGAGGCTACATGTTGGCTAAAGCATCCAGAAATGGCCAGAAATGGCCAGTCTTTATATAAGAGGCTGGACAATTTAAACAACAACTGGTCAATGTGTAGACACACACGACTCTTGACAGGTAGTAGGCTTAGCATTAGGATTAGGGATGTAGGTGAGGTCATACAGAGAGAGGGAGGGAGGGAAGGGAGCAAGGATAGAGTAAGCAAGAGAGGGAGAGGTGAACGTGACACAAAGGGAGACAGAAAGAGAAAACTAGAGTAAAGCTTTAGTAACCCAGACAATTGACCTATTGTCAATCGGGATGCATAAAGGCTATATCTCACCATATATACCATATAATACCATATATTATGAACTACTTGCCTTTCACTTCACCGTACTCTCATCATTGCTTAATTATATAAAAGTAGAATTCTCATATAAAACACACTTTGTTTTCTAACAAGTAAAACATGTATTAAAACGATATACAGATGCACCTCATATTGAATGCCCCCCCCCCCCCCATCTCTCTCTCTCCCTCCTTCAGGCTGGTACTGGAGCATACATGGCTCCTGAGCTCCTGACCAAAACTCCATACAGGACATCAGTGGACTGGTGGGCTCTGGGTTGCAGTATCTACGAGATGGTGGCTGGCTACACACCTTTCAAAGGCCCTGAGAGCAAGAAGGAGAAGGTGGAGAAGGAGGAGGTACAGCGCCGCATTCAAAATGAGGAACCAAAGTGGGAGCACAAGTGCTTTGATGCTTCCACCAAGGACGTCATCCAAGAGTTCCTCAAGAAGAAAATGGAGGAGCGCCTGGGCATAAAGTAAGTGGTTCTTCTACTCTTTGAATTTATAAGTAAGCCATGGGCAGTTGGTGTATGTGTGTGTGTGTGTGTGTGTGTATGGCTGCACAAAGTGGTTTAGTGAATCTGAATTTCTGCAACATAGTGTGTCTGACATTGTAGTTTTGAAACTACATTTTTCTCTCTTTAGGAACAACATGGAGGATCCCAGGAAACATGACTGGTTCAAGAAAATCAACTTTCCCCGTCTGGAGGCCGGACTGGTGGATCCTCCATGGGTCCCCAAGCCCAACGTCGTCTACGCCAAAGACACCGACGATATCGCAGAGTTCTCAGAGATCAAAGGCATTGAGTTTGATGGCAATGACAATAAATTCTTCAAGGAGTTTAGCACAGGTGCTGTAGCCATTCAGTGGCAGCAAGAGATGATCGAGACTGGACTGTTTGACGAGCTCAACGATCCCAACAGGAAAGAGGGTGGAGGAGATCCTGATGGCGATAAAAAGTCTGGCACGTGTATATTGCTGTGAGAAGTCACATGTTTGATATAATTTACCAGTGATAACATTCAATACATTGTTTGTTTTCTCAGTCAGATGCACACCAATATTTATGTAAAAGATGGAGCACAAGCGTCTTTGTTGAGAAGGATGTACCATTCTTCTCTTCTCATCTGCTTAAGGCGATGCACTGCTTTCGAGGCACGTTTCGGTAAATATATGAAGGGTGTGAGGATGTATTTTGAGCATCATCTCTCTGTTTCACAGCTTTTCTTGCAAATATCTAATGATGTAGACTTGCAACCACGTAGAATGCTAGGAGTAATTTTTACAACCTTTTCATTAAGGACATTAGTGTTAGATTAACAGGTTAAAGGCCTTTGTGCCATAAATACTATGATTAGAGGAAACTGTCTAAATCCAAACTGTATGAGGAATACATTTTTTAACAGTGTTTGCAGTAGAATTACCAGCTGAAGTAATGCTGTTGCATTGAATAATACGCTTTAAACAAATTGGAACAAAGATGTAGTAATATGTTTTAGTATCCTCTAGTGGATAGGGTAAAAGTTACAGCATTTCATAGCACTCCCCCACCCTCCTATATGCTGATGATGCCATCATACAGTCACACTCTTTCTTCAGTGAAACATGTGTCAGAGATAGTTTTAGTGTTTAATATTATATTTTATGACCCTAAACCTCTTAAATAAGGATGATCACTGCATTTACATCCAAGTGGTTACTTCCTGACCAACATTTCAGTTTTATAAAAACTATAAAAAGTACTTGTATGTATTGTATATAAGGAAATACATCTATCTATCTATGCACAGAGAGAAAGGCAAATATCTATGGTACTTCAAATCTAGGATTTATTTGACAGAACATGATACTGAACACCTGTTCACTAAGTCCCTCTACTGTTGGTGCTATGAGGCTCCACTTAGTGAGACTGTTTAGCCCTGGGATGCCGAGAGAAGGATGAGTGCAGAAACAGCAGTTAATTGCTGCATATGAAGGAGAAACATTTAGAGTTGGACAATAAATTCCTGTACCAGGAATGTGCAAGTTGTTCTGTCCACGGCCCTGAAACACTGTGATACTTCAGGGCGCTTTTCTTAGTTTGAGATTAGTGTGAATCACTCAAACTAGACAGATCCTGAAAAAGAGTCCACTGTTGTGGTGATTAAGCTGAGTATAGAGACTTGGGTTAGTTCAAAAGAAAATCCTTGTAATTCTTGTTTACTTGTCTCAGGGTAATTATTTGCTTTAAGTTTTTGAATTTCCAGATCTTGAGAGTTGAGTTTTTACAGGTAATGTTAATAAGATAATTATATACATGATATATGTACTTGTAAATATAACATGAGATGAATTGCTACTAGAAAATTGTCAGATGTAAAACAATCTCAAATCATTGAATAAATAAAAATATATGACTTTTACAATGTGTCTCCTCCCTGATTATGAATATTTATGTGTTTTTCTCAATTTGTTGTATACTTGAGGCTTAGCAAGCACATCTACCACCAGTGTCAAAGAATTCCCACAATTATGCCACGTTACGCGTGTTCCTGTGCTATATATAACCACAGAGAAAGTGTTGCTGAGGGCTCTGGCGTAAAACCTAAAAATATCAACTGCATTAATCCCTTTTAGGATGCTGACTACAGCCAGGCGGTGCGGCAGGCTACCGTAAATTGGCAAGTTCAACTCTTAGCTGATAAGGCGATAACCAGTGTTATCCTTGCGCCTTCTTTGCTTAAATCAGCTTCAAATCCCTGAAGCATCTCAATGTTACTGCCAAATGACGGGTCTGAGCAGAAAACAGAGCTACAGTGAGGAGCTGAGAAACATTATTGCACCACATTTTGACATTTTAGTTTTTTTTTCAGGAAAGAATGCTATATGAATAAAATTAAAATACAATTCTAAAAATAAGCCAATTGTTTGTGAGTGCTAGAAATACATACACAGATACAAATGAGAGATCTTTCCTGTTCAGAATTTAAGTTTTAAGAAGTTCCAACATTTCCAACATTTCACTCTTTATTTCCTAAATAAATACAAATTTATCCAAGGTATTGGTATTTTCTTTGTAAATATTTGTTTACAGGGTTCGAACACAAGGACAGTACGTTTTTAGGAGACACTAAGGTGGATTGGCGCTGCAGTTTAACCCTGAGAGATTATCTCACATGTAGCAGGACTCGGGTACAGAGACAGTTGACAGTGAAGGACAGAGCTGCTGCTGCCTCGAGGCGCTGTGGGAGCTGGATGGATGGAGGTGCTGTGTAATCACAGCAGACAGGTGTGATACCGACCCGATATGTTGTGACTTCTACAGCCAATGCAGTCGCTGTGGGAATATACAGGTGCAACCATACACACAGTGATGAGACTATAGTCTGTGTTTCAGTAAACAACCAAATAATTAGAAATATAACCAAGTGAGTATACTGGGTCCATGCACCTGACACAACTAGGAACCAGAGGCTCACTGACTTGTGTCGTCAAGCCACACTTCCACGGACACCCAGCTCTGCGTGTGTTCTCTCTCGCTCCCTCCTGTGGCTGCAGATCTGTGCTACAGGGATGGTGAGAGTGTGATTGAGCTGACGCTGATCAAAGGCGAAAGATTATCGAGACACGCTCTAAATCAATCTGTCGGTCTTCTCTCTACTGTGAAGTTATAGAGCATCATTAACACTTTGAATTAAAATTCCATTTTACATCAATATTTAAAAATGATTTTGTTTACTATCATTCCAAACAGAAACCAGCAGCGGACAGTGACAAAGTACAATTACTCTAATACTGGATTTTTTTTTTTCTACATTTCTGAGAAACGTATTGTACTTTTTACTGCACTAATGGGCGAGAGCGATTTATAGTTATGTAAAGTACCTAACTCGATTATATCTGACAGCTGTAGATTTTCATTGAAGGTTCTCTCTTCGACATTCAGAGTATTAAAATAGCAGCAACAAACTATTTGCTATGTTAAGATGTTGGAGTAATGAAGCAGCAAATGAAGCTCTGCGTCTATGTGTCTTGTGATCGTGTTTCTCTGTGATTTGTTTACATAGCTGGGCCACATTGTTATCATGCAGGACAGGATTAGGTGTATCGGTTAAAGTAAAGGTTACAAAAAAAGGATACAGTAAATACATCACCTATTTACAGATGCATTTAATAGAAGCACATGGTTGAAATATAGTGAACCAACTTGATAATACGTTGAAATAAAACATTTCATTACAACTACATTAATGAAGTGAAAACAGTAACCTCCATTCATGTTGTCCAGGAAGGGAGGAGGCAGAGTGAAAAGGGAAGAGACGAAGCAACGGATTAGTGTGTGCATCCGTGTATTGGGCTATACATTCACAGAGCTGTATGTACATTCACAGAGCTGTATGTACATTCACAGAGCTGTATATACATTCACAGAGCTGTATGTACATTCACAGAGCTGTATGTACATTCACAGAGCTGTATGTACATTCACAGAGCTGTATTGTATAATTATGATAATACTATATCTAATTACGCATGGTAATTTTAGGACCTACGTAAAATACCTTTTATTAGGGGAAACTGCTTAATGCTGGCATGCTGTTGGATTTAAAAAGCAGTGTTTGGCAGAGGCATATCTTGAGTTCTGGCAGTGGGATGTTTTTAATTCAGGTTCTGTTGGCTGACGGGCTGGTTTTGTCACACAGACCTGGCAACCCCGCGGGCCCTTCAGTGCGTAGTGGAGCCTGTGCGCCTCCTCTTGGCACCGCTTCATGCAGCAACCCGACCGACCACGTCACTGCAGAAGCCAGCGCCCATTCTCTGGTTCCCCTTCAGGTAAACACCGAGAGCTCTGTTTGTTTGGACTGTTAGCATATTCATGTTGAGAGCCATGTGTGAAGGATATAGATATGTAACATACACAAAACATACAGTGCATTTTTAAGGATTAAATCAGTGTCTAGATAGGGCCCCATGTCATATTTCAGATTTCTATGAGTTGTTAGCAGTTCAAACTGCTTTTTTCAAGCAGTTTTTTTTTTTTACTGCCCCATTAATTATCTCATGAACACACATGTTTATCTTGAGACCCTTTGTAGGCGGCATGCATGACCACCAGGTTGGGAACAACTGACTTAAACTTACTACACCTTGATCAGCTACAGCAGAATTTTTTTATTTCCACATTGATGCGTCCATACTATTCATTTAATAATGTATTATAATATATCAGTTATAGGGGCATTTCTTTTGAAGTGAAAATTTTTACTTTTCTGTATTTTTTACTCAAGTGAAGGAGCTGAATATTTTTTCCACAACTGACAAAAGCTACAAATAAAAATACACAGGACATTTTATTTATTTTTTTTCAAAATCACTTTTATTCCACAATTTATTTAATCAGGTCTTAAGGCACCCTGAAGAGATGTTACAAATTGGTCTTTCAAATGCGGGTTCCTTTTAAGACTGTGTAAACATAGCTTTGAATAAGATAATTTCCTGTAAATCTTTGCTTAAATTATTTCTTTACAGTGCACAGACATTGTGTTTTGTGACAAAAATACAGTGTGAATTAAGTAAATATGGTAGATAGTGTATATATACATTGAAGAGTAATAGATTGGCAGACAATCAGATCAACAGGCCGAAGAAGAGAAAACTAACAAACAATCTTTGAGACCCAGATAGATATACAGATCACATAAAGATATACAGTACATAGTTACAGTGAACTTTTTATTTTTGCAACGCTTTCCCAGTGCCTCTTTACCTGAAAAGCATTTTTTTTTTAAACTGTACCTTTTTGTGTGTGTGTGTGTGTGTGTGTGTGTATGTGTTGCCTCAGCCACCATCACTACGCAGCACCCTGTGAGGTGAAGCAGGACAACTTATCTAGTCCTGAAGGGCTCACCCACATGTTGGCTATTGCAGTGAAGAGGTGAGTAAACAGGAAGACGGGAGGACAGACAGACAGACATGCAGACAGACAGACAGCACAAGACTGGGTTGTGGCTACGCAGACCACAACACAAATATCTATCTATAATTCCCTAAATATGATAAGGATCACAATGTATTTATATGTAGAAAGGGACTTTGTAATTGGCATTTCATATACAGGGATACAGTGGCTATACTTGATTATCAAGGTACGTTCCTATGAAGTCTTTGTGATGTGATATGTGAAATACTCTGGAGATGTGTTTGGAAATGTTCTACTTTCTCAATTATACTATACAGCAAGATAAAAATCCTCTCAACACCAGCAATAATGCAGTCGTTCACACAGTTTGGAGAGATGAAAACAACACTCTCTTCCTGACAGCAGAAAGATCTATAAAACATAAAAAAGTTTTATCAGCAATTACACAAGAGCTCCAAATGGCTTGGTTGCAATGGCTAAAAGTTATCTAATCACATCAATACTAAAAATAATAATAATGATAATAATAAACTGAGTGAAGAATGAACAGTGCAACTGGTGAATGAAAGAATGGATGGATGGGGTCAGGAGCAGAACCTGTGTCTTTGATCTTTGAGGAGATCGTGAAGGAAAGAAGGGTCAGAAATGTCAGCAAAGCAACATTCAATATCTGTATCTAACCGGCTCTCCTATCTACATCTAACTGTTTGGCCATATCCCCAAAATGCCGTCTTTGTGACATATCTAACACTTCCTTCTTTCTCAAAATTTGAAACATAATTCCTTAGCAAACGTGGCAGCTTCTGCATCTGGTTTCCTTTCAACAGCTGTCTTCTCTTCTACTCGACCACCTTGATCCTGAAGGTAATACGACCCAGGAACTTATCCCTTTCGTCGTTGTTGCGGAGGTCAGAGCCCTCGACCCTGCACTCCACCGCCAGCTCCTTGTTGTAGTCGTCCTTGGTGAGCAGCAGCTTCACAGCCACAAGGGGCTGAACGTAGCTCTCCTGCATCAGGAAAGAGACAGCCGCCTGTCAATAACACATCGCGGTGAGTTTGTAAGCGGACTTGATCTGACCGGGGATAAATACTTACATGGGCTTTCTTGCCGTAGTAGGGGAAATACATCTTATCAATGCGCCCCTCACTGGGGAAATACTGCATTTGAATTGGGGTGTCTCTCTGCACAGAAGAACATGTGTTAGTCCATGCAAAGTATACGTTAAATTAAATGCAGCTTATTGTGGTAAATTAATAGCAAATGAGACATTTTTCCAAGATCACGAGACAGGACTTGAAAAAAAGGAAAAGCAATGGCCCTCTGTTTGTTAGTGAGGAGATTGAAATGAAGTAGAAAACATGTAGTGTTCTGCGTTAATCTGCAAAAGGACATTTGTGGCTGAAAATTGTGCCTATTAGATTAAAATGACTTGAAAATGGCACTAGGATGGGTTTAGAGGCACCTGCATAATGACTTGTTACATAATAAAAATGTGTTAACACCCCTACTGGCCTTATCCTCATAATTTACATATTATCTTACCCTAAAGCCGTCAGTGACAGCATGCAGAAAGAAATCGGACACAAAAAAACAAAAAGAAGGAAAAAATGAAAGATCAACAGAAAGAAAATATTGACAGTTATGGTCATCAGGGATTTTTTTTTTTTTTTTTATATGAACGAAATGAAAAGAAATACACATACGAGAAACAAAAACATGTAGAGTATAGTGTGGAAAAATTGTTTACTTTTACTGTGCAGTTGATGTAGGGATCCCCACGGGGCTTCAGGCCAATTATCTAGGAGGTGAGGGAAACAGGAGAGGTTGAGACTGTGTCGAAAGGCTGCAGCATGTGCGGAACCAAAATTAGAAATTAATCAAATCAATCATTTATTTTTGGAACTGTCAGCAGCCAAGTAAACAAACGGAGATTAGAAGCTGTGGGAAGGAATGAAAGGTTAAAAGACAGAGATGAAAATAAAAAATTGTACATTTGTAAAGCGATTTTTCAAGCGGATTTCTGGGAGTTGGAGTTACCCTGTTCATTTTCAGTAGCACACAGGGTTTTCCCTCAGAATATCCAAAGTTGGTGTCAGAAAGACCAGAGCAGAGACTCAGGAAGCCCCTCTTGAAGAGGCAAGCTTTCTTTTTCATGTCCTCGGTGTTGTCCTGCAGAAAATACTCTCCTCGGGTGCAGTCCACATTCTTGTCTTGCTGTGAATCATTATATCCTGGGGGAGAGAGATGAACAGAGATATGTTCAAGTTAATGGAATGAAAGATTGGAAAAAGATCCGTGAGAAATGGAGTGGAATTTGTTTTATTACATCTGGCTTTCAATTCGTTTTAATATTAATTTCTTAGTGTATCAGTGGGAAGTGCACTTACTTTGCAGGAAAGACTCCAGGTGCTTGACATACTCTACATACTTCAGGGGGTCAGATTTGTTGAATGTCAAATCCAGAGCATGTGGACGAATCACCAACCCTGCAACAAAGACAGAAGGTAAATAAACAGAGTAAAGTTGTAAATTATCCCCAGCAGGAGAATCAAATGCACAGCTTTCATCGGCATTTGTCTCGAATTACAGCTGGACAGAAAGCATCATCTGATCCAAACAAGCTCCACTGCTGTTACCACACAGGAACAGACATCAAAATAGATCAATAGAATTAGTAGCTGCAACGAAGCACATTATTGTGACAGCATCTCATGGGTGCGACTATGAATAATGAATGCCCCGAAAAGCAATACTGCCAGTTATAGTAGCTGAAAGCCCCGTTCCTCCTTTGTGATGTTTGCTGAGAGACACAAACCTGGATAGGGAACCCGGTCTTGGTACTTCGGCACATAGTCATCCAGAGTGATCAGCAGCACCCACATGGTCAGGGCGAACATGCCAGCCAAGAAACAGTAGAACACCAGGTAGAACAACAGGATGAGGGCTGGAGCAAGGTAGAGGAGCAGAAATAGAAAAGAAAGGTGACATAAGGACAGAGAGGGGTCATGTATAATTAATTACAAGCTTTAACCACACATAATCTCAGGCAAAATTCAGATTTCCTTCTTCTGTGTGCTGAAGACATTCTCATTTGAGTGTACATTCCCTTTGAGAGAAACCATTTTGGATCAAGGTGGAAATGCTACTTGCTGCTAACAAATCTGAGGCAATTTTTTCACTGGAGACCCTTCAGTTTCAAATCCCTCAAGATTTAGGGATGATGCTGCAGTGCTGAAAGCATTTGAAGCCTCATGTATGCACAATGCAGGGCCAAGAAAAGAGACACAGTTATGGAAACATCTGACTCAAAATGGTTCACCACCATCCAGCTTGCACAGCACGGATGCCCTCTAAGTTGACCAAAAAAAAAGAGAAAAAAAGGGATGGACCCCTCAGCTTCCTGTTGTACATCCCCCCTTTCTCTCATTCCTCTTCAACAGTATCCCACAATGCACCTGCCTAGTGCTTGAAAAGGAGAGAAAGAGGAGAGAGGGAATCCCATTTGACCTTGACAGGCATGCTAATGTGGGCGGCCATGCAACTGCAATAGAGCATCCCACTGCACAGCAGCACAGGGGCCCAGGCAGCCTGACAGCCCGCGCCAGCCTATAGGAGCTGGCTGCTGGAGGGAGGGTGGTGTGTTACTCCCTCACTCTGGAAATAACTGGGGAATCATTACATAAAATGTATGGCCTGATCAGCTATGGATACAGCTCAGGAATGCTGTAGCACACTCCTCAGATCTGATTAGGTAATGGGGGGTCTTAACAGCTGGGGTCTGCACTGTGAATACAATTTCCTGATAATGCTATTAATGCAAATGATACATGTTTATACCCCCCCCCCCCCCCCCCGCGCCAAAAAAAACAACTCAGCTGTTATGATTGATCATCATCTGGTTGATCATTTGTGAGAGAGACTGGTGAACCCTTTTAAATAGCATCATTGGTGATCCTGTTACAGGCTTCTCCTTTACACCTTCACGTAGGCCTATGATGGCTCCTCCGCTAATCCAATATCTATATGGCAGTCATTTTAATTCATCCACGCAGAGACATATCTAGTAGGCTTTATAATCAGGGGGCACGCATCTTTAAGGCTGCATCTGTTGGCTGCTGTGTGACGGGGATCCTTACCCCAGCTGCTTGCAGTGCGACCCATCACCTCCCCGTTCCTCGGGTTGTAGAAGGAGTCCTTCCAGCTGGTCGCATTCTCCTGTTTGGCCGGTTTGTCCTCGGTGCTCGCCATGGTGATACTCTTTTGGTCCAAAACGCGCGGTAACCTTTTTCCTAAAAAAAAAAAACGCAGAAAAGGGGAGCTGGCGATGTAATGAGGCGAAGAAGCCGGCGAGGCGGCGGTGAGTGGAGTGGGCAGCGTAGAGAGAGGGAGAGCCGAAAGAGAGAGATGCTCTGGTGGAACAAAAAAAAACGAGAAGGGGAAGGAAAGGAAACCGAAGAAAAAAAATCAGTGACGTCGACGCAAGCCCCGCCGTGGCATCTGATGCAGTGCGACCAGATGGATGTACATTGGCTAGTGACGGAGAGACGCACGGAGACGCACCGTTACGCGCACAAATTATAAATAGCGCGCACAATACATTTCCTATCGCACATTATAGTATAATGGCGACATGTGTTTGGGAACAGGCTGGGAAGTCCATTTTATATGAAGTGTCTACAGGATGTGGGATCCTTCAGTTCCTAAAACAGTAACGGTCGCCTTCTATGGTATCACAATAATACTACACGTCGTCCTGATTTATCACAGTTCTTCACAGCAGCTCTTCTGCGCAGCAGTGGGACACGTTTATTCACCAAACCTTTAACCAATCCTACAGGATACCAGGGTATTTAGACAGCAATGGATGCACTCATTCAGTCTAAAAAGCTCTGGTTTAGTGCACACACACACGCACACGCACACACACACACACACACAAACATACACACACGAATATGTGTGCGTGTATGTGCGTTTGTTTAGAAAATGCGGTTATTTATATATATGCCAGTGATCAGCATACTTGAAGCCCATGAGGATTTTATTTGTGACTGACTGGTTGAGCATAGATATTTGGAGCATTGGCCAATCCTTGTTGCTATGGCAATTGAGCATTACTGAAATGTGTGTATGCACGCAAGAGTGAGTGTGAGAAAGAGAGAGTAAGTGAGGGAGAGTGAGAGAGAGAGAGAGAGAGAGAGAGAGAGAGAGATATGCAGTAAAGCCTGCATGTCTGTAAACAGACAGATGTGTCATAGTTAACGGAACATTTTATCCTCTGGAGTAAGGCAAGGAAGTTATCTTATTACATAATAGTTTTATATTCATATTTAATAAATAAGCTTCCATTGCACAACACATATATTTAATTTTATGCATATCCTAGTCTCTGCTTTGCCAGTCTGTACACGTTATGCAGGTTGTGCCAATGACTGAAATTAACTGAACTGAGAGAAGGAGTTAGGTGAGTAGGCAGCAGCATGACTGACTGAGACGCTGTCAGAAAAAAAGTAAGACAAAAGCTTAACTTCCAACCCCGGCCCTCCAGCGAACAATCTGTCTCACAGAGATTGAGGAAGGAGAAGAGGGACTTACATAATGACCCTTGATGTCGAGTTCAGCTCGTGTGGGGGAGGGGGACTGGAGTAGTGGTTGCATTGCATCCAGTTCCTGCTGTCAGATTGAATTTGTTGCAAGGCAGAGTCCACTACAACTCATACAATGCGGTACCGGGCACAAAACCAGCACACACGCACACACACACACACACACACACACATTTTACTGATTAGTGTGAGAGCTGGCAGCACTGATTCATGGGCTAGTCCTGTCTCTCTCACTCACTCTACCACATTTTTCTCTGCGAAGTCATCCCCCTGCAAGCCAAACCCACTGGCAAGAAACTGCCCTTGTTTGAGTGAGAAAGCTGAGATTGACATCTAGAGTAGAGGAAGTGTTTGGAATGCGGGAAAAGGGGGAGGGGGGTTCGGTGGGGTTTGATACAGAAAAGATGTACAGTATGGATCTGTGATGTACACAGAACGTTTTCTCTTCCTTCTAGAGGACAAGCACACAATCCTCCCATTGTTTAGGAAAACCCCCTTTCCGTGCACTCAATTAGCGCCCCCTTCACCATACCAGCACCATGAGCAGGGAAACACACCCCATTTGTTCTCAGTCACTCCATCCGCAAGCTACCATAGCAACCCTCACAGTGAGGTTGGTCCCATCAATGGGAAGCCATCCCTACACTCATCCCACCGCCTGTGCTTCTGATAATTCCCCAGGGACAAGACAGCAGCATTTCCCCAGAGTCCATGTAAAACCCTTTTGGCAGCATCTGTTCTCTCACCATGTCGGTGACACGTTCTGTAGCCAAGAGTCACTCAAACCACCGCAAGCGACTGCTGATCATTTACCATGTTTAATGCTCGCTCTTCAGCATCATACAAAGTACTTGATATTTTCATGCAATTTTGTAACAAAATGTATGATCACACAGATGTATAATTTGTTATGTCTCAGCGGCTTGGGGACGGCATCTGCCATTCAACAACTTAATGAAGTACAAGTGTTAGAAATGTAATGTCAATTCAATCTGAGGTGTTCATTCTTGCATTATGCATAATGTCACGTTGCATAACAAACCCCTTAAAAAAAAAGAAAAAAAACAGCAAGTAGAATGAATCTAGAATAAGAATCAGAGATTACATTTGCTTAGTAATTCGTTGGCATTTTATTATAACGTGATTAGAATTTGTAACTTTGATATCACAGCACATCAGGTCATGTAAAAGACTTGAGTCAAAACATCACACATAAACATGACACCATGTACACCATGGAACAATTCAATGAACAAAAACTAATAACTGAAATAATGGTTAAAAAACATGGATTGACAAGAAATACATATTTTGTTCAGTACATATTTATATCCCTGATCAACTTGTTTAAACAACAGAACATTTATCAAAGCAAAATTTGTAATTTATTTGTAAGCGGAGACAAACCATACGACAGCTATTACAGAAAAGCTTAATCTTCAAATCCCCACATACCTGAACAAATCCTTCACAGTCAACTTAAACAAACACACTTTTCTTATTTATTTCCAACAGAGATGTGAGGCAAGCGGCAAGAAGCATTTCTGACAAGGTGCTAAAATACTAAAGTCCAGTAGGGTTCCCTTACACAGAGCAAAGCATATACTATGAGTGTATGTTCCAGTCACATTTAAACAATATCATCACATTTAATAATTGTATTTCCTTTGAGGACAAGGGCTATGTAGCTTGCAGCTAGAATTTAGGATTATAAAAATAAAGCTACTCCAGATTTCCAAAAGGCAACATGTGTGACTCTAGAGGAATAACATGTCCTTTAAATAACAAAGAGAAAATACTGTTTAATCAAGAGAGAACAATTATGTTAAAAAGAAAAATACTAACCTTTTTTTTAAGTTGAAATTTTGCTTCCTGTTTAGAGCTCTTTAACCTGTTTTTCCTCACGGTTAAGGACATCCATGATTTCAAGCCTTAATATCATGTGGCATGCAGTTGCTATGGCGTTCATAAATTAAACAGCTGTAAAACCAGTCATTAGCGCCCCCATGTGGGAACATGTACAAATATTATCCCAGCTGGATAAAATATTGGAAGAAGAAGAGGCACCAGTGGCTTGAGATGTGGAGTGAAGGAAGGCTGAGGTTGCTCGGTGTGTGATGAACAACTCAAGGCTGTGAAGTTTGCTGACGGCGCACAACAAATCACCATCACCAAATCATTGAGGTACTATTTCTTTGTACAGTCTAAGATTTACCCTTAAATTAGTTTAGAGAGACAGCTGACGGCTGTTATATCTCAAAACAGTTATGTTGTGGAAAAAGGTCCGTCTGCTTTTCACATGGACTAAAAACTCATGTCTCCGTCAGACCTAGGATGTCCCCGTGTGCATCCGGTGTCAAGGCTTGTACCAATTCATGGAGCGTCGGAGAGCCCTCTCCCAGCTCTGGAGGACAGGGATGTATTCCCGACTCGGGCTGCAGTCGCCACCCTTGGGTGCTCTTTGGGGCAAGAACACCTTGTCGGTGCTCTGCAGCTTCTTCAGCTCTTCTCTGGTCCTCCAGAAGCCTGCAGTCACAGTGGAGGACAGAGGGAGACTTGGGTCAACTACATCAACACAAACCCTTTACAGTGACCCGCGTAGAACACAAGAAGTCCCATACATTCAGAATGTGGCACTGTGAGGGATGAAAACGAGTCTCAATGGCTGAAAGTGGTGCAGATTTCTGTTTCTATATCACACTTCTGGCTTCTGATCCTCTAAGAACTAATGTTTCTCACATGATTCACATTATTATTCAGTCATCAGCACCACCTGCTTCTGGCCTGTTCTAAAACAACAAGAACAAATTCATCCTCTGTGTTGAATTTGATTAAGCACTGACTAATGTATAACAATCTAATTACATAATGTGAACAAATAAATGGAAAACTGGTTACATAACAAAGAGCATCATTTCAGTTGGATTCTTCTGCCGGTGCCAGAAATAAAAATAGGGCTTTTGATCATAACTTTTCAATGCAACTCAATGTCATGACCAAGCGTTGTGATATTTTTAGAGAAAGACAAAGAACCATATTGAAAGTAAAGAGTAATATTGAAGTGTCTAACTTCTTGACAGAGCTGCTTCTCCTAGTCTTTGTGCCGAGCAGCCTCTCTAAGACACACAGCTTCACGCGGCTGGCAGTTATACCCTTAGAGAACTGCACAAATTGAAATGTTTCGAATTTGAAAAGCATACAGCGTAATGTACATTTCATGTGCAAGTTATTGTCTGCGTACCTGTTCCAAGTCCAGCGACAAAAGCAGCCCCTAAACACGACATTTCGTAGTGTTGGGGTCTTGCTACCTTTCTGCCAAACAGGTCTGCAGTCAGCTGTATGACAAAGTCGTTGGAGGAAACACCGCCATCCACCCTGAGACAGACAGACAGAAAGATGAATGCACTCAATTACACTGAAACTCACTTAGCTGGAACAGTATCAGAGAAATATCCACCCGTAATGCATTGACAATAAAAACTGAACTGCATTAGCAGAGGCTGGCTACACGGGAGTCCACTCTGTTACGTCCGATATGCTCGCTGAAATCCAAATCCTACAATCACATATTGCACCGTAAGCTGGAATATCAAAGGGTTGTGAGGTGACGATTGATGAGCTGAATGCCTATGTTGAGTCTTTCTGCAGCAAGCTTACACGACTACAATCAGATACTCGTTAATTCACACAGTGGATAAGGAGAACGGCACCTGATCTTTGTGATGGGAATGCAAGTTTCTCTCAGCATCGTCTCATATAGCTGCTTGTTGCTGAAAGAGTAACAGCAGTACAAGGAGACAATATCAGTTGGCATGAATGAGAAAAGAAGGTCAAACAGGAAAAACGTTTAAAAAAAAATGACTCACCTAAAGGCGACGGACTCCAGAATGGCTCGGACCAGATGACTTTTAGTGGTAGACGGTTTGAGGCCCATGAGAGAGGCACAAGCTTTGGGATCATTATGAGGAGCCTTTGGTTAAATAAAGTATACACACAACCTGTCAAATGTCTTGAAGTGAAAACCAGACCTTTCATATAATGTATGAAAGGGTCCTCAAGTGAAACTCAACAGCTTCTGGTCAGCAAGAGTGCAGCTACACTATTTTACAAGTATACTACATGTAGCGCTTGATTATACAATGATTAGAAAACATTAGATAACGTATTCACATGCATGTAAGCCACAAACATGCAGGGCAAACACTTACAAAAGGCCAGTTCACAATGGAGGGCAGAGAAAAAAAAGAGACACAGAACCGTGTTACACGGAGACCAAATCAAAAAAGTAAATCCATGCCTGTATTTGTAATATGTGCTAAAGTGATTACATATATTGTTTTACTTTGGTTGAATATGATTGTGTACACATCTGCATATAAAAGTAAACAGATAGTTATTTGACACAGATGGACTGACATCGTACACATCTACCTGCAGGCCACTGAAGGAAGGAACAAAACACACTCCGTCTGAGTCGCTGACACTGTAAGCCATGTCGCTGGTCTCCTGGACGTCAGAGAAGAGCTCTGCAATAACACACACACACACACACACACACACACACACACACACACACACACACACACACACACACACACACACACACACACACACACACACACACACACACACACACACACACACATTTCACACACGCCCTCTGAATCTGCCTGTCACTAACGTATTCAGAGTAAAAAATGTATAACTTTAACTGGTCCCCAGCATTGTGTTTTTTGATACAATCTTATGAAGCCCTTCAACTACCGGCCACAATTTCTTGTAAATAATAGGAAAAATAAATAATCATCGGAGCTATTCCGCACTACTCATCGCTCACCAAGCTCCTGTGCCCATTTGATTGCAGTGCCAGTGTCTGCTGCATTGCCCTCCGCCAGGTACACCACCTCTGAGCCAATCTTCCAACCCACCAGAGGATACAGACCTACAGAGAAGTAAACGTTGGCATGTAATGTGCCTGTATGGACAAATCTGCATGAAATAATCTTATCATGTGTATTTTGCTTTACCTGCTGTGGACGTATGCGGTGTGCTCCCGGTGTTGATGTCCATGAAGGTGCCCGTTCCCATAGTGATCTTGACATTACCAACGTCAAAGCAGCACTCTCCAAACATGGCTGCCTGCTGGTCCGCCATCTATGGCAAAGGGACAGAGGAAGCCAGTTGTATGCTGTGAAAACAAATCACTTAAAACCTGGAAATGTCTAAAACACAGATGGTGTGTAATAACCCCCCCTCTCCCCCCTCCTTTCAATAACTTATTATTCAAAATGGGGCATCTCTCCAGCATGAATTCTACTTTCTGTTAGGTAATCATCCCGTCAAACATTCCTTGCTGATGATTACCTAAATATCTCGGCTTAATTTACAACATAATGACGGTGATATAAACTTGGACACTCCGGCATGAATAGAAACAAAAGGTTACAACCAATGTGATTAATCATCAGTCATAATCACACAGATAACAGAATGTGTGAACCCACAGACCTCGACAACTCACCACTGACATGATGGGAATGGACACTCCGAAGATGGACGGGTCTGTGGAACCAAAGTCATGGCTGGTGCATCACGAGGGAGAGACCAGAGACAAGGCATCATGTCACACTCTTCATCCACAATCATTACAAAATGATTACAAATAACATATACGTCTTTCAAAAGGCATTAAATAAATCTGACACGTCCAATCAGACATTTTTGAAGCAGCTTTTAAAAAAAACCTCTTCAGATTGGTGTTTCATATGACTTAAACAGGAGTTTACCTTCACTTAAGTAATGGTTCCTATCTTTTTTTGCTTGAGACCGCTTAATACAAAGCAATATGCATTGTCGTGAGCAGTTCAACTGAAGAACGATTTAGTTTTAAAGGCTTGAAGAGGTAAAAGTATACAGTATTTCAGAGAAAAAGAAGATCAAAAGGAAGACTAGAAAACAGGCCAAAAAACATAATTTTGTGGAGCAGAACTTTTTTCTTATTTCCTACCGTAGTAAATATCTCGCAACACGTTAAATTAATCTCACAATCACTTGTGTGAATCCCGACCCCCAGATTGGGAACCACTGACTTAAATGCTGGTAATTGGTTCGTAATTTGCTTGAAAACATTTTTGTTATATTTGTTGAAACTCTCGATACGTTCTGACAGCAATCGATGACTCAAGTGGTCTGACAAAAAAGAAGAAAATAATCCAGTATCTGTGTCTGTAGCAGGACTGTAACAGGCCGTCCAATCATTTCATTCAGTCCAAATGTAATGACTGGATGGGACACCTGCCTGTCTACCAACCTGCCTGTCTACCAACCTGCCTGTCTACCAACCTGCCTGTCTACCAACCTGCCTGTCTACCAACCTGCCTGTCTACCAGCCTGTCTGTCTACTAACCTGCCTGTCTACCAACCTGCCTGTCTACCAACCTGCCTGTCTACCAACCTGCCTGTCTACCAACCGCCTGTCTACCTGCCTGTCTACCAACCTGCCTGTCTACCAGCCTGCCTGTCTACCAACCTGTCTGTCTACTAACCTGCCTGTCTACCAGCCTGTCTGTCTACTAACCTGCCTGTCTACCAGCCTGCCTGTCTACCAGCTTGCCTGTCTACCTGCCTGTCTACCAACCTGCCTGTCTACCAGCCTGCCTGTCTACCAGCTTGCCTGTCTACCTGCCTGTCTACCAACCTGCCTGTCTACCAGCCTGCCTGTCTACCAACCTGCCTGTCTACCAACCTGCCTGTCTACCAACCTGCCTGTCTACCTGCCTGCCTGTCTACCAACCTGCCTGTCTACCAGCCTGCCTGTCTACCTGCCTGTCTACCAACCTGCCTGTCTACCAACCTGCCTGTCTACCAACCTGCCTGTCTACCAGCCTGTCTGTCTACTAACCTGCCTGTCTACCAACCTGCCTGTCTACCAACCTGCCTGTCTACCAACCTGCCTGTCTACCAACCTGCCTGTCTACCTGCCTGTCTACCAACCTGCCTGTCTACCAGCCTGCCTGTCTACCAACCTGTCTGTCTACTAACCTGCCTGTCTACCAGCCTGTCTGTCTACTAACCTGCCTGTCTACCAGCCTGCCTGTCTACCAGCTTGCCTGTCTACCTGCCTGTCTACCAACCTGCCTGTCTACCAGCCTGCCTGTCTACCAGCTTGCCTGTCTACCTGCCTGTCTACCAACCTGCCTGTCTACCAGCCTGCCTGTCTACCAACCTGCCTGTCTACCAACCTGCCTGTCTACCTGCCTGCCTGTCTACCAACCTGCCTGTCTACCAGCCTGCCTGTCTACCTGCCTGTCTACCAACCTGCCTGTCTACCAACCTGCCTGTCTACCAACCTGCTTGTCTACCTGCGCGGATTCTACCCGTGCACTCACTGCACATAACCTGTCAAGCAGCTAGCTTAACAAAAGCCATGTTCATTGTTGATGTTCATTGTGAATTATTAACGTTCATGATGATCGCTTTGGAGGAAGTGGCACCTGACGGGAAATGTTAACAGTGTTGCCTACTTTCCTCGCTAGATTTAGCAACTTTTGGAGCTAGAGCTGCTTTCATTGGAAGAGTTGGCAACACTGGCCTGGGTTTTTTGGTTGGATTTTTTTTTATCTAACACTATCTTTCTCAAGATTACCAACCCTAGCTTTAAATTGTTGTATCACTTCTGACATCTTGGAAATAGGTCGAAAACATAGAAACAAAATTAATAAATGGCAAGTAAATAAGTGGCAACTGTAATAAAATGTATGCATTTATATTAAAATACTTTTACTGGCTAAGGCATGATTCAAGTGTTAGATGGAATTTGAAGAAAATGGTTGACTCACCCTGTATTTTCTATTTTGGGGAAAATAGAGAGAGGCAGAGAAACAAGAAAGCTGAGAAAGCCACTCCAGCACATCTGTGAAAAAAATCACATTACAGTGAAATGACGAAAATAACCTCGCACCAAAAACAGAAATAAACAGTAAATAAACAGTAAATAAACATGACATACACCAGACCTGATAAGAGTCGAAAATTCCTGTTGAACTGGCATTCGAGTAGTCTGTGGCGTGGACCTGCCCTAAAAAGATTCAGAAATTAATATTTCACAAAATCCCTTTCCAAAAGGTAAAAAAACAACCTTGTATGAGCTCCCAGTCATTTTTCAACCCCTCCTCTCCCACAGGAGTTAGCTAAAACATTTCAGCCGATCAGTGATGCAACAGGATTGGAAACACAAAGAACATTCTTTCGAGGTCTTAAAATCCTGTTAGACAATGTGAAATGCAATCCTCTGGACAAATTATATAATACTGTACTGTTCTCAAATTACATTATGCTCATAGGGAGACAACATTCACATGAGCTTCACAATAAAAATGCACGCCCACCTTTCGTGAGTTTGAACAGGAGCCAGGTGTCTACTGTTCCAAAGCAGCAGTTGCCTTCAGCTACAGCTTGACGAACCTGGAAGAAGAAAGAAACATGATGAGGCTGACGAGTGAGGATTGTGCTGATAATATGATACGGCCTCTTCCTGTTTCCTCTAATTAAATGCATCGTTTTTTCTTTTCTATAATAAACCCTTGAACACCCACAGCCTGGGAGGCCTGCTCTCGATGTGAGTTTCTGTCAGTTAACTGGGTTCAATTTTATTTTACACACACACACACACACACACACACACACACACACACACACACACACACACACACACACACACACACCTGCTTGTAGTGTGTTAGGGCCCAGACGAGGCGGAAGGTGACATGTTGAGTGGAGAAGACAATAAGACTTGCTGCAAGCGCCCGATCCTGCCTGGTCAGGAAGTGGAGCACCTTCATCGTGCCATGGAGTGCCTGCAGTTGTCATGAACACAATCAAAGCCATATTGAATGAAGGGACTTGATATTCAGCAATGATCCCTCGGTTGCATTCAAATAATTTATAAGTTCTAGTATTTCATCTTGTATCTTCACTTCCAAATGTATTCGCTAAAAGTACATGACAGGCAGAGATGCAAAGCAATAAAAGACTCACTTTCATTGTGCAGGAGCTGTTCCAGGATTTCACCAGGTCTGCAGCCCTCTGATCCTGCCAGCTGATCAAGTTATGGAAAGGAACCCCAGTGTTCCTGTCAAAGTGAAAGAGAGGAAGTAAAATGAACCTCAGATGAGCCACGATGGAAAATAACTATATGAAGGCAGGTTCAAAATGCTTCTTTGAAGGTGATTTTACCTGTCCCATGTTGTGAAGGTGCCTCGTTGAGTGGAGATGCCCATGGCCTCTATTTGACGCATTTGTATTCCTGCATCTATATCATGAGCCATTAAAATGGATATGGTAAGAAACAGGACAAGGTTTTTTAAATAGGCACTCACACATTGGGACTATTGTTTGCTTTTTAAAGACAGAGACCAATGTCCAGTGTAGTATCCTGGGTTTAATAAACTTTCCTAAACCGAGAACAGAGTTCAACAGACTTTTTAAAGATAATATAAGATAAAATCAATTCAGTCTAGTCAACTGTTCAAATTTGCATGGAAAGATATTTTTTTCTCTATTTAACAGGATTCCATAGTGTTTCTATTTATTGTAGACAAAACAGTATGTTGCACCTATTAATGGTGTTGATTATTGAAGTGCTGCTTATTGGATTTCACTAAACAGTAGCCAGGTGTACCTTAAGAACTGTGTAAGTTAGTATTCGTTCACTTTGAAAAAATACAGAAACAGACTTTTTAACATTAATTGTCAAAGGGTGGGCCTATTAACATGTCCAATGACTCACTATCCTATGACTTCTTGGTATAGTTGTAGCAACAGGAAATGGTGCAACTGTACCTTGCACAGCTCCTTTGACCACAGTGATAAACCCTTCAAATATTGCATCTGGATCCATCTCCACATATCCTACTTCTGGATACAAGGGAACAACCTGGATAGTATTACCAGAAAAAGAAACATAAAGATTAGCCTCAAAATAATCTAGTTTGTGTAAATCTTGCATAAAGACAAGGATGAAAGTGGGTGATGTACTTGAGAAATGTGAAGCCACATGGATAGCGAGAGGGGGAAGAATACCTTGGTGGCGCATGATCCTCGGACATTTGCCTCCTTGTCATAGATGTGACATCTGATTGTTGTGGTCCCGACGTCCACTGACAAAATGAAGCATTCCGTCTTGAAACCGTGCCTCTGACTTCCCATTGTAGAAACGTATGTCCTACTATTCCTCAAATCAGTCCCACAACCTCCATGGTCAGCTCATATTGGTTATGTTTACAGCCTGAATGGATGGCCTGACCTGATACCTTATCTGCATTAGCTGAGTTGTCGTGCTGAGGCTGCAACGTAACCTTTGGACCACGTATTCTTTGTCCAGATCCAGTTCTACCTGTTTTACAAGAATTACAATTATAATTACAATTAAAGAGAAGCAGGGTTGGCAATGGAAATCTTAGATCTCAGGCTCCCTTCAACAATGCTCATTTAATAGGTATAAAAGAAGGGTAACATAATACAGCCCACGACTTACAGTGTAATTACCAGGCTCTTACTGTGTAAGTCCCCTTAACTTACAGGGTACTATTGTTGTATGAATCAGTACATATAAATTCTTACCAGTTCCTACAGATACTTAAATGTAGGTACAGTGGAACAAGGGAGTAACAATTGGGTACTTTAGAAGAAATAACTTATACTGTAAGTATTTTGTAAGTACTGGGCACAGTACCCTACTGGTAAACAGAGCCAGTTGGCAACAATGACACCCTGCAGTACCTCTTAAGTAATTATGGTAATGCTTAACGTATATCACCGTTGTAATGTGCTATCAAAACATAATATACTAATAGATGATGCCCTTTGCTCATGGCAGTTGAGACAATAATTTCTTACAGGTAAGCTACACCCACAGCCCAGATATGTATTATGCCTATGTCTACTGAGGTGCACAACTAGGGAAGGCAAACATTGTCATTCAAGGACAAACGATTATAATACAGTATTGTAATTACAAAGTCAGAACCAGGTATATGTTGTTCTTCTTACCCATTACTTACACTGTAACATTGGGGGCGCGTATACTTCATGCGTGTATAACAAAAGAGAAGAGGGGAACAATATATACCTTGTTGTTGTTTGTAATTACAAGATTGTATTCCATAGTTGTAACACATAAGGCTGTAACCCTGTAACACATGAGGCTGTAACCCTGTAACACATGAGGCTGTATGAGACTGTAACACATGAGACTGTAACCCTGTAACACATGAGGCTGTAACCCTGTAACACATGAGGCTGTAACCCTGTAACACATGAGGCTGTATGAGACTGTAACACATGAGACTGTAACACATGAGACTGTATGAGACTGTAACACATGAGACTGTAACCCTGTAACACATGAGACTGTAACCCTGTAACACATGAGGCTGTAACCCTGTAACACATGAGGCTGTAACACATGAGACTGTAACACATGAGACTGTAACACATGAGACTGTATGAGACTGTAACACATGAGACTGTAACACATGAGACTGTAACACATGAGACTGTAACCCAACACAACAACCCTGTAACACATGAGGCTGTAACACATGAGGCTGTAACACATGAGACTGTAACACATGAGACTGTATGAGACTGTAACACATGAGACTGTAACACATGAGGCTGTAACACATGAGGCTGTAACCCTGTAACACATGAGGCTGTAACACATGAGGCTGTAACCCTGTAACACATGAGGCTGTAACACATGAGGCTGTAACACATGAGGCTGTAACACATGAGACTGTAACACATGAGACTGTATGAGACTGTAACACATGAGACTGTAACACATGAGCTGTAACACATGAGCTGTAACCCTGTAACACATGAGGCTGTAACACATGAGGCTGTAACCCTGTAACACATGAGGCTGTAACACATGAGGCTGTAACCCTGTAACACATGAGGCTGTAACACATGAGGCTGTAACCCTGTAACACATGAGGCTGTAACACATGAGGCTGTAACCCTGTAACACATGAGGCTGTAACACATGAGGCTGTAACACATGAGGCTGGCTGAAGTTGTAGTCGACCAACTCAAGAGTCGGTTTAAGCTAATTGGCTACTTAACGCTAGCTGTAATAAAATAACATTTTAGCGGTCAGCTGAAAATAAAAATATTCCTTCATATGCTTTTTCTCTCCTAACATGATTCCCCTGTTCCCCAGATATTTACCGTAGATGTGCTCATAGCCGTGATTCGTACACTGAAGTGTCACTCTGTTCAGGGGAGAGTCCGAAAGTTGCTGGTGAATCGCTTAAAGCGAAAATCCCTGTGGGCACCCGTAGTACAGGATGCGTTTGCGCATGCGTACTCCGCAGCTCAAAAGGATCGCATGCGGATGTTTTCAGCCCCAGACACGTGTGTTCAGCGGCTAAGACGCGTTACGATCTCGTGGCGTTGAAACACCGACTATGGCAAAAGCAAACGTAAGAATTACATTTCTTTACTTTTACATGAACCAGGCTCCAACCTGCACCGGGTAGATGTTTCCAGGCTAAACATATTGTGAACGGCGGCCACAAATTAACACTAAACTGGTGATTAACAATTACGCAAAACCTAACCAGCACTGTTTCGAATGTGTAGCTTGGATTACATCAATTTCGATGAACCTTTACAATTTCAAGTAGTTACCGAGGAATAAAAGAAATGTGCCTGGTTTAAATGTGATGCTTAGCTGCTTGCATTCACGACACGTATAATATGAATATGTAATGGTTTTTCAGGCTACAAGACGTAGTCAAAGACAAGGCCAAGTTGTCGATGTAGACGAAGTGGAGAAAACTGGTAAGTAATTTCTTTAACAATTAGAAAATTACAATAAATGTAACTCAATATTATAATAATAAATGGACTCAATAATGACTAAAGTTATACAATTCAATATATTATTGTTTCAGATACTGTCTCTTCAAGTGAACACATGGTTGGTACAGAGAAGGGTGCTCCTAAAGGGGCTCAGGATGAACAAGGTACTGTACACGGCCAATGCATTACACAAGATGTCTGATTACATTTCTGAGCTGTGCCAGTAACAAAGCTGCATCTCTAGATCATCAGATGGACACTGCCATTGAAGTAAAAGGAAGTGCGTCCACTGTGACTATATCCTGGGACAAGAAGAACGAGGAAGGAGGAGTTGCAAGTGATCCGATGATGGACAGTGGTAAGGATGCTTATAACAATCAAAAGTTACTATTTAAAATAAAAGGAATATTAGTTCTCCACTGAAAAATATTAATTAATTTTGCAGGTGTAATGTTAGTCTTTGTTTAAATCTTGAGGATCATACTTACTTAGAAAGCAAATAAATAAAAACATTTATAATCAAATGGTATGTTTCTTGTCATTTAAGTTGCAGGTGTTAGTCTAAACGCTGATGTTACTCCACCTTTATCAACTGTGAAACATTCACTCGTTATAGGCTTCAATGGAGGATGCAAAACTGGTTTTCACTGTCTTTTAAATCAAATCATGACTGTTTTTGCCTCCACAGAGGGAGCGCCCATTGAGAGTGCAGAGATGGCTGTAACAGAGAGCGATGGTGTACAAAAGGAAACCAATGGAGGGGAACAGATGAAAAAGACACCAGGTAAGGATGGTCCCAAGAGTTAATGAGTAGTCAGTCTGGTCTCAAATGATGTGTAACGGGATGAGTCTCCTCCTGGCACTATAGAAACACATTTACAATTTGAAACTCTGAACATTAATTAAAATCAGCAGTATGTGTTGTGGCTTTCAATGTTTTACAAATGTATACTCAGAAGATTTACCAGAATAAGTACCAAGAAAGTGAGAAGGAAATAGAAATTGTGAACATTACCATTTCAACTCACTTTAGTTAGTGATGATGTACTTGTAACATTTTGTAATCGTTTGCAGCAAAAGGGAAAAGGAAGGCAGGCTCTGCTGTTGAGGCCACCCCGCCAAAGAAAACGAAGCTCCTCAACGATGGTATGAACTCCGAATAAGACAGACTGCTAAATGCTTTGTTCTGTAAGGTGCCTTGTACTCTTGCCCTCACACATTTCACTCTTATTTTGTTGTAGGATATTGTCTTTATGTTGGCAACCTGAACCACTCCAAAACATTTGATGAAATCAAAACTTCATTATCAAATTACTTCATGACACAACATGTCAAGGTTGAAGAAATCAGAATGGACCGGTCCAAGTGAGTATGCTGTTTAACGTTTTTACTGTCGGGTCCCTTTGGGCAGGGAACCCTCTCGTAGGTGCATTGGATATTGTTTCTCATTCATTTCGAGGTAATATTGCTGCTACTTTAAATACTAAATAAACTGAAGTAATGTCTTTCTGTTGTAGAAAATATGCATTTGTAGATTTGGCTTCAGAGATGGACTTGACCAAAGGTTTGACATTAAATGGACAACTGATGCATGATAAGCAAATGAAGATCGCCAAAGCGAAGGTCAGAAGTGAGGACCAGGTGAAAACTCCAGCAAAGACCAAAATGGGTAACTCAACTACATATAATTGTTTTATCACACGTTTATTTAAATTCCATGTAACTTGCCATTTTAGATAACGGTGCCGCGGTAGAGCTTGTATGTTAAAACCACAAGAAGGCAATTGATCGTTGAGTCTATAAAACTAATGTACATTTCAGTTTTTTTTTTAACTGCTAAAATAATGGATTTATGATGTAATGATCTGGGAATGTAAAACAATGATTGTAAAATATATTATTGTCCAAGGAGGGGGTGGAAGGGATAAAGATTAAATGTCTAACTTGAGTACTTTTCTGTGTTTGGCAGCCAAAGATGACAAATGCTTGTTCCTGAAGAACGTCCCGTACAACGCAACAACAAAAGACATTCTGAAAATCTTCTGCCAGGCCGTCGATGTCCGGTATCCTGATGGGACTGAAGGGCCAACGAAAGGGTGAGATTAAAAAAAACCTTTGTTAACTGTACAATGGTGTCCAAAAAGATTACCTTTTTTTTAAGTATTATATTTAATAATGCAGTAGTGATGATGATGATGATGATCTAAAAATAAAAACATGCATTGATTGGATATTTGTAATAAATACTGAATGAAATTTCCTTATTTTTCAACAGTATTGCCTTTGTGGAGTTCAAAAATAAAAATATTGCTCAGAAAGTATGGCAACAAAATCAAGGAGTTGAGATTCAAGGCCGGGTTTTGATCGTGGACTGTGCTGGACAAACAAATGCGAAAGCCATCAAAGCTAATGCCGCAAACGGTAAATCACTGAACCTTTAGAAATGTGCTGTCGATAGATAACCTGATACTTTAGCTATTCAATTGTTCCTTCAAAATATTTTGTACATCAGTCAATTAAATCTGGATTTTGCAATTTCTCTGTGTTTACAAAAGATCTCTCTTCTTCTTCGCAGCTGGTCCAAATACAACCTTATTTGTGAGCAATTTGCCCTTCAATGTCACAGACAAAATCCTCAAGAAAACCTTTCAGACAGCTGTTAGTATCAGCGTACCTAAGAGCGATGGCAAACCAAGGGGGTAAGAACATGTACACTGGTCGTTTTTTGTTTTTTTTCAATGAAGAGTATTTACACATTCTCAAGAAACATCTGTAATCCTTTGCAGGTTTGCGTTTGTCGAGTTTGCAGCTGTGGCAGATGCTGAAAAGGCCTTGGAGTCATCCCAAAAAATGAAAATGTACAAACGGACTCTCAGAGTACAGTTCTGCCAAGTGCGCTCAAAATCAGTGCGGGAACAGGGTATGTAGGATTGTTCATATACTGTTCATGTAGGTCTAATATTCAATAGCAAAACATACATTTCAAGTGTTTCTAACTTCAGTTTTTTATTCGTGAGTAATGAACGCGTGTTTTTCTTTAGTCCAATCAAAAACACTGATTGTGATGGGCCTTGCCGAGAAGACGACCGAAGCGACTCTTTTAAGTGCCTTTGAAGGGGCTTTACGGGCAAGACTCCCTGCAGATAAAGATACCGGAGTTCCAAAAGGGTGAGAAGCCTAAAGTTATCTTTTTATTGTCATAATTGTAATTGTTAATGCTTTACACTGAATTGTTTTGTTACATGTTTCTCAGGTTTGGCTTTGTGGACTTTGAGAGTGAAGACAACTGCACAGCTGTGAAGGAAGCCATGCAGGACTGTGAGATCGAAGGCAGAAAAGTGACTGTGGCTTATGCAAAATCCCCGCTTGTAGAAGCTCCTGCGACACCTGGTAAACAGCCTGCAGCTCCGGCAGCTGGCGGAGATGGGCGCAAACGCAAACGTCCAAGAGGCAAAAAAGGTAACACTTGAGTTTAACTGGTGTATCAAATTCTCATTTTTTTTTTTTTTCTTTTTTTTTTTTGCCAGTTTCAAGCTGCGCCAATCAATGGTTTTTCTTTCTTTCTTTTTACAATAAATTAAAGGTCTACTAGTAATGTGAAAGTGTTTGCTTTTATTGGTGAACACACAATTTCATAAACAGTCTTAGCATTTTGTTTTTTGGCATGTAATTGAGCTGTTTTGGTTTAATCTCTACGCTCTCAACTTCAACTCAAGATCAGCAGGAAACTGCTCTGAAACCACATTTTGCCTTCTGCCCAGAACTAATTAACATACATTACAGACACGGTTGGCAAATGGCTAACATAGTGAAGTATTTATAGCGTTCACAGCTTGTTGCACTGCCCACATGTGGCCTAAACAATCAGTTGATTCAGCTTTAATAAATACATTCCTCCTATTCTCCCACCACTTGTTTTAGATTTTTTTTTTTTTTTTTTTCTTTCTTTTTTGCATTCTTGCATACGATGGTTTGCAATATTTTGCTCAAATCTGTAAAATGTTTGCTTCAGGGAGAGCTGGTTTTATCTGGGTTTTTATTTTGCATTTGTGTAGGGATCAATAAACGACGAGGGCCAATTACTCTACGCCTTGAGTTTACTGTCTTACTTTGGTTCTTGACTGGTTTGTTTTGATGTATTTTTAGTAAAAGTAAAACTTTGTTTTATTTATTTCAGGTAAGAAACCTGGAGCTGGCGACCCACAGGATGCTGTAAAAGAAGGAGAAATTAAAGTCTGACTTGCTTGTGAAAACCTCCAACCCTTGGGAAGAGTTATCATATAGATATTTTTCTCCCTTTTTAAATGTACAACAATCTGAAAGCATGTACAAACTCAAGGTGCAAGGTGGAGAAAATGTGCACAGTATTGTTAGTCCTACCTGATGGCAGGACACGTGACATCTTGTTGTTTTAAGCCGTCATATTTTGTACTCTTAATCTTAACTTCATAACTATTTTTGAAAACATGGGAGGATCTCTTACTTGTCGTCACATTATGTAGTTTTGTCATGTGAAACGTTAATAAAGATATAATCCTCATGTGAAGATGAATACATTTTAAAACCAAACCAGCTGTGTCTTTGAGTTTTTTGTTTTAACATCTGTGATGAAGGACTCACTGAAACCTCAGCCAAGTCCCAGACTATCTCTTCACTGCCACTGAGCTGAAATACCATCACCGCTTAAACATGCCATATTTTCTAACCAATTACTAAATGTTGCATGTATTGCACGGAGAGAGGCGGCGATATGCTCCGCTGCTCCCTGCAGACGTCTCTCCGTCTTTTTGTTGCTGCAAGTTGCCGAAATTCAGCCCAAACGCGTTGTCCTGCAGTGACCTCACATCCTGTTTTCCGCCACTTCCTTCTGAATGGACCGGTTTAGGACGGTCCGATCTCGGCGCAGCGTGGATCCGTGTTGTGTCGGCGCGTGTCTCCGCACGTTAGATCCACGGCGTGGCACGACGGCAGAGGGCACGCGAGCAAACCTTTACTGCAACGGTTCACTCACCGGTCTGTGCATCGGTAGAGGAGTCATCGGTAAGTTGTCACCGCGCGTGCACTAGTGCTTTAATCACACGGTGTCTATATAGTTGTGTAGGAGTTATATCACCGCGCCGCAGCAACTTGCGACACAGTTGCGTGGATATGTAACAAGTGATTCAAACTGCGACGGAAAATGGCTCCTCATTCATTATCTGATGCTGAGCCAGTGTTGAAACTGTGGAGATGTTTGTTTGCCGCTCTGATAGGAAACGTCTGACTTGAGGTTTCTCAAACGTGTTGCTACCAGAGCAACGGTACACAAGGTTGCTCAGTCTGTGAGAAGTATCCACCTTATTTGACTTCATGTGTGACAACTTTTATGACGCTGGGTTAATTGATTCGTTGACACCCAAAAGTGTTATGTCGGTGTGAAATCTCTAATTTAAGTCCGATAAACAATTAAACCAGTGATGGCAGAAGTACTTTCTCCCTGGAGTCAGCAAGCGTGCGAGAGTTGAGTCGATTAAGATAAGTCTGGAATTTCTTCACATATAAACTTTAAAAAAAAAGTTATGGAAAGTTGCGATGCGGTTCCTGCCACACTTTCTGTATTGGTCTGACATCTCGGACTCCTCTGGCTGCTGCAGCACTGCAACATAGTTGTGAAGGCAGCCCCGTGTAGCTTTGGCTCTATGTTTGGGGTCTTTGTCCGGCTGAGAAATAAATCGTATCCAAAGTCCTGGTCGGCTTGTATCAGGGTTTCAAACAGGATTTCTATTTGTTTTTGCTGCATTTATTTTACTGTCTTACCTCCTCCAGTCTTCCACGACCAGCCTTGATGTTGGGGATGGTGCTCATGCTTTCAGTAAGCTGGAGAAAAAGTTCAACGCTTCACACTTTCTGATTTTTCATAGCAGATGTAGTGTGTGTCTTACGTTTGTACCTAATCTGGATCAATTTGTTTCCTTTTAAAGCATATTGAAATGTTTTCTAGGGATTAAGAGGCAAAAATATTAATCCAGAGGGATGCAAAGTAATCCAGGAAATGTTTGCTTCATAACCTCATGCGTGACGGTATTTATTGAGGTCCGGTCAAACATTACTGCAGGTGTGACCGTTATTGGACATAAATGTGTGTGTATGGGGCAAAGGTTTCCATGAATTACCGACTATCCTGCACTGCGTCATTGCTCAACACAAGTTGACGGGTTCGTGTGTTGTGAGGCTCAGTTTAAAATCCTACAGGATTTAATACAATGGAGCCAAAATGAGGCTGTACTTCAAGCTCTGTCTCGGCTAATGCTCGATAAAAGACAAAAGAAAACCACAATGAAGGTAGCCGTTAAGCTTTGAGTACGGTGTCTGTTTATGTTCAGTCAGGTTGTTACTTGAAGGAGATATGTCTCTCCTTTAGGTGGATCTTTATTTACCAAGTAGATGTGGAAAATTGTGTTTTAATGCTTTATGTAATAAATTAATCACTGAGTTCCTTTCTCTGTTTGGGCTTCTTTTTGCTTCAGAAGTCCTAAAACTGAATATTTTTATGCCCTTGACCGAGATTGAAGTTGCAATATCTTAGCTGACCAGACAATGGAAAACTTCCATGATAAGAAAACTTCAGCGAGTAAAGCGCCTGTTGGAAATATAGTAAATAAAGTGGTTTCTTTTTCTTTGCAGTTGTTCCACTTCTGACACAATGAAGATGAGAGAGGTGAAGATTATAAACCAGGGTCTGGAGGATGAGATGGTAAATATCACTTCTCATTTTAATGACGCTTTCCCTGTCAACATGGTCTTTTCCATTGAATCATCAAATGTTTAATTTATTTCGTAAAAGAACAGTTTGGTGTGCTGAATACAATCCTTATGACCTGTTTGGAGGGAAATGGAGGGTGTCGATCACAAATGATAACAATTAGAGATTTGTAGCATTTTGCCTTTTTAAAGGATATAAGTCATTTGTACATGTATCAGTGTGGATTAAAATTACCGTAGCATTACATTTGATTTAAATTGACGGCCACAGAAATCCCACAAAGTAATTTAGAGAATTCGGGAATTTCTAAAGTCGGAATAGAGGGGAATACAGCTATCATGACTCTTTCCCAAGTTAATAAAATCCACTTAGTTATGGTAGGCAGAGTTTTACCTTCAGACAGAGCAGCGCAAAGCCAAGCTGGCTGTTTCCAGTATTCATGCTGAGGAAGCTAACCAGCTGCTGGCTTGAGCCATATAATTAACATACAGACATGAGAGTATCATGTGTATTTCCTAAAATGGAATAAACAATTCCTCTTACCGTCAGAGTTTCAGCAGGAGATCGGATAAACACCAAAAACACCTCTAGATTTGTACTACCTCTTGTATGGCAGCCGCAGTGTTTCACTCCTAAGACAAGATGGCAATCAGCCTGTGTCAGCTTTAAAGAAAAAGGAAGGAGTAATTATTGTTTTTATCAGCATGAAATAGCTGATAAAAATAACAAGAAATCATTTAGCCACACTTTTGCACTGGATAACATGTTCCTTCATAACAATGAACAAGAGCACATCATGTCTGAATTCCATTTAGCTGCTCCCTCACTGTCACACTGTCATGGCTTACTAGGACTCTAGAAAAGAACAGATTGTTTATGTTATTATTTATTATTTATTATTAACCCTTGCTTGCTTTTCCTACTATAACCAGTCAAAATGTCTGCTATTAAAAAGGTCTGTTGAGAGAGATGGACCATTACATTAGCCGTGTTGCCATTCATATATTTTAGTCCACATTTTGAAGTATTGCATCAGAAAAGCTCTATTGAAATGTAAATGTGGAAAAAGGTTTTAAGCTCGCTCGAATTGTTTTCTTTGTCGAAAAAGACTTGGATGGATTATGGAAACGTAGCGATTACTGGTTCACAACCTCTACTTCTCCAACGTTTCCCTGGCAGATTACAGCCATGCGTAGTCTATAGCACCAACTTCTGTAGCCCAGTTGATCGCTCTATACTTTAAAAAGTTCCCTTAAAATTAGCTTGACAATTAAATGGACCATTGTTGGTTTTGGGCTTATCATGGGTTTTGTTGTCAGTAAGTAAAAAAGTATCAGCTTTGTTTTAAGATTGTATTTAAATGTCCCACTTCACAAGCTACAGGGCAGTGTATTCGCCCCTCAGTGTGATGACTTAGTGTTTGGCCGTGCAGGAGGTGTGGGGTTACCAGCCCTGTCTGTGGAAGCGGGTCCTGGTGGGTGTCGGTGCCGTGTGCTCCGGGGGTCTCCTGCTGCTGCTGCTCTACTGGCTGCCTGAGTGGGGCGTGAAGGGCACCTGCACACACACCTCGCTGAGGGACGCACACACACTGCTGCTCAGGACCACGGTAGGAAAACGGCAGAATTTCTTCTTTTTTTTTTTTCCACACAATAATTTAATCTGCAAGTTGTTTTCAAACAAGGAAAGTAATTAAAGTAAAATAAAAATTCAGCATTTTTAAATGAGGCTATTGCTTTGTTGCCCCGCTTAAACAAAGAAACAAACAACAAAATGTATTTACTATAGCTTCATACGTGGGTGAATCCACTTCTTCTTTCACAGAATTGTGAGTTCGCTCTTGTGCTGCCGTTCATAAGTCATTCTGACACGTGTTGCATTCGTTGACACACACACACCGAATTAAGCACCAAATTACAAATTCAGTGTTTTCTAACAGCCAAGGAACATTTTTATTCTTTATATTACTAAACAGGATGAGTTCAAGCAGTGGTTTCGAGCCAAAGTACATGTGATTTCGGCTTCGGGGAAGAAACCCTTTGACAGCTTGGATCTGCAGTCCACGGCCCAACTGCCGAACGGAGACCACGGCATCAGCGCTGTGGGCGTGGAGCATCATGGGAAATTTAGACAACCTTTTCAGGTGCCTCGGTAGAATTATTTATTTTTGCTCTTAATTATTTGTTCCTTCATCTGATGCTAATTCTAATGCTAATAATCTGAGTAACTGATTGGTTATAAAGAGTTGCATTTAAGGGGCGTTTGTGTCCCGATCACTAATTGGCGTGTTTTGAAGTGTCTGTAAAGTTCTTACCCAGTCAATATCTGACCATCTCTTTCCCCCTCTTAGATCCACTACTTTCGCCACCACAGTACTAAATACTACTGGAATGATATGATACAGAACTTTGAAGTGTACAAGTAAGAGCCCAGATGAAGAACAATGTGCTTGTATTTGGAAATAGTTTATTATATCTTTGCTAAATAAACTCAATGTCTGGTATTGAATAGTTGGTACAGTATGCATAATTTGTGTGTCGTCTGTTGCTCAGTAGAAATGAATGTGTGTGACTCTTCTAGAGGCTTGGAGGATGTAAAGGTGAGCTGTGCAAGCATCCACTCTGACCACAGCCCTGGACTTTCTAAAACACTGCAGGACTACAGGTACACACAGATTTGATCTTTTCCTACAGCTTGTTCTCTCATCTCATATACTGATTTAAATTTTTCATTTTTCTTATTAACCATAGAGCAAGCATCCAAATATAAACTGCCCCATGTTAAAGTTACAGATTGCTTAAAATTACTTTTTTTCTATTAGGAGGTTGTTTTTTGGGGAGAATGAGATTGCTGTAAGAGTGCCGTCTCTATTCAAGCTCCTCATAAAGGAAGTGAGTTCAGAGCTCTTTAATATCACATCTGCCACTTTTTGTTTTTAGCACACGAACACCATCAATGCTAATCTTTTACATGTTTCTTCCTCTTCCTCCATCAGGTCTTGAATCCCTTCTACATCTTCCAGCTCTTCAGTGTCATTCTTTGGAGTGCTGAGGACTACTACTATTATGCGACAGCCATAGTTTTTATGTCTGTGATTTCAATAGCTACCTCACTGTACACCATTAAAAAGGTGAGTCATACAGGAAGAGCAGTTTTTGTAGGAAATGCCCTTAATAATCTTGTCCAGAGAAGTCTGTATTCAGCATCTTGTGGGTCTCCAGAAGTCTTCTGTGATACTGTGTCTCTCTTATTCCAGCAATATGTGATGCTGCATGACATGGTGGCAGCACACAGCGTGGTCCGTGTTTCTGTGTGCAGAGGAAGTAAAGGCAAGTTTTGCTTTCTGGCTATTGGTGAAAACAAGACTGTCAATCATTCAGGAATGACTAATGTTGATGTCTTAATGTTTTGAAGGTGTTATAGTGTTTACATTTTATGTAGTATTGTATTTAAGTCCTATTATTTTTCTGTTGTTTCATAATACATTAATCACATTATTGATCTCTAGTAGCATTCTCATGATTCCCATTAGAGAGAGTGCGTCTCATTTCCGCTGCTCACTCTCTTAATGTTGTTCCTAGATATTGAACAGGCCATGTCAACAGATCTCGTGCCCGGTGATGTCATCATTATTCCAGCGAATGGGATGGTCATGCCCTGCGACGCTGTGCTCGTTCATGGGACCTGCATTGTAAATGAAAGCATGTTGACAGGTCGTATATCCTTATACTTATACTATCAAAAAAAAAATCATAACCCAATGTGTACTTGTTAGCTTTTCCCGGAGCTTTTCACTGCATCTCAAGGTCTTCATCAGCAGACGGAGCTTACTCAGTTTTCATGGAGTTGTCCTGTTGAACGTCCTGGGAAAAGCTAGCAAATGGACTTTGAGTTAAGATTTTTTTGTCAAACTACTATTTCCAAGGTTCATCTTAACTGTCTTATTTTTGTTTGTTTTATTATCTAGACTCACAGGAGAGAACTGGTCTTCATTTTTATTGACTTGACAAAAGTGATTTACCACTATTCTTTAAAGATTATGCTGCTCAGCTTGTACTATTGGTACTACGAATACAGCCAGCTGATGTGTTTTAGTACTTCCACTGCTGCTACTAACAGTGTTGTGGTCCAGACCACCTAAACCGAGACCCTAAGTCACGAGACAAGACCAAGACGTTGAGGGGTTAAGACCGAGGCAGGGCGAGTCCCACACTGACACAGTTACGATAAAATGTGCAACATGCAAACCAGAGGCAAATTGATCTGAAAGATTCACATTCCCACAGAAAATAAATAAAGATTCCTCTACATTTAACTCTTTATTGCCATATATACTGTATATGCATGTACATATGTATAAGTGTACATGAGAAATATCTTGATGAAATAATCAAAAAGCATTGCAGAGGTGAATTAAATGTGTGGGAATTTTCCTTTGCTGTCAATAAACAATCACAGTTATGATGTCAACAAATACATCTGCAAATTCACAGGCAATTTTGTGACATCCCCACTGTTGTGGTCTTGAAATAGAGTCCAGAGTCCTTGATGCAAAACCAATTAAAGATGTGGTAGATTCTAAGACGAGACCAAGAAAGACCTTCAAAATGTACTAATATTCCCACCCCATTCCCACTGCTCTGCTCAAATCACATATCCCCACTCTGAGTCCTTTCATCACCAAAGTTGTTAACCTTTCCCTTCAGTCGGGCTGTGTACCAGCTGCTCTCAAGGTTGCTGTCATCCGCCCCCTTCTCAAGAAGCCCACCCTGGACCCGGAGGTTTTAGCCAACTACAGGCCTATCTCCAACCTTGCCTTCCTGTCCAAGGTGTTAGAGAAGGTAGTTGCTTCTCAACTTCAGGACCACCTCAAACACAACAACTTATTTGAAACCTTCCAGTCAGGTTTTCGTTCAGCCCACAGCACTGAAACAGCTTTGCTCAGGGTTACGAATGACCTGCTGATGACAGCCGATGCAGGATCACCCTCACTCCTCATCCTCCTGGACCTGACTGCTGCATTTGACACAGTGGATCACACTATCCTCCTAGAGCGCCTCCACACCACCATCGGACTATCAGACTCTGCACTCAAGTGGTTTCAGTCCTGAATATGTCTCACTGGGAAGATGCAAGTCCGAACTACTTCCTGTCTCCTGTGGTGTTCCGCAAGGGTCGGTCCTCGGCCCCATCCTCTTCATTATTTATATGCTACCCCTCGGTCGTGTCATCAGCAGACATAGGATGCCCTTCCACTGATATGCTGATGACACACAGCTCTACATAAAAACTGCCCCAAGCCCCTCTGCAGCCATGTCATGTCTCACCGCCTGTCTTGGGGAGATAAAGTCATGGATGAGCAACAACTTTCTACAGTTAAACAGAAACAAAACCGAAGCCCTCCTTGTTGGCACGCCACACCAGGTTCAGTCATCCTCCATAACTCATCTCACCTTTGACAGTCAGGTCATACCCCTCTCCTCCACAGTTACCAATCTGGGAGTTAGGTTTGACCCTCACCTGACCTTTAATGATCACATAAAATACCTGTGCAAAACCTCCTTTTATCATCTTAAAAACATCTCCAAACTCCGCCCAACTTTAACCCTGCCAGATGCAGAGAAGCTCGTCCACGCCTTTATCTCCTCAAGACTGGACTACTGTAATTCACTTTTCACCGGGGTCACTGCCAAGAACATCAAAAAACTACAATACATTCAAAACAGCGCTGCCAGGATCCTGATGAGAGTCCGTAAACATGAGCACATAACACCCATCCTACACTCACTACACTGGCTCCCTGTCTCATTCCGGATTGACTACAAAGTCCTACTACTCACCCATAAATGCATAAACGGACATGCACCTCCCTACCTACAAGAACTCATCACTCCCCAAACCTCCACCCGCACCCTCAGGTCCACAAACAGATCGCTCCTTCGGGTCCCCAACACCAAGCTCCACCATGGGGGACCGGGCCTTTTGCTCGGCAGCACCGCGGCTTTGGAACAGTCTCCCTGACCACATAAGGGCAACACAGACACTGGACTCTTTATTATAGTCTGTTTTAACTATGTTTTTAACTATAGTCTGTTTTAACTATGTTTTTAACTATAGTCTGTTTTAATTATGTTTTAACTATGTACTATGTACTGGCTCTGTGCACTCTGAGATTCTTATGAATGAAGAGTGCGTTATAAATTAAATTTATTATTATTATTATTACTAATATGAATATCTGTCACAAATAATAACACAACAAAGGTAACTATGTTATTAAATCTATCGTGGTCTATCTCTCTGTGCCATCCAAATGTAAGGCATCCACACAGAACATACTGGTTATATTAATAGAGCATTAGTTATTTCAATTAAACCCAAACTATGAATTCATGAAAGTGAACAAAACATTTATTTTGTCACATTCCATGGCAACTTTCTTGGTTTGGTGCAATATTTTGGTTCATTCATTTATTTTAAGAGCACACAACTCTGCAACTTTTGTTTTGTTTCAAGGTGATTTATTTGATTTTAATCCTCTATCCATCTTCAGGAGAGAGCGTGCCAGTTACCAAGACCAGTCTGCCCAGTTCAGGCGAGGAGGCGGCCATGAGCTTCAATATGGAGGAGCACAAGAGACACACCCTGTTCTGTGGTACCCACGTCATCCAGACACGCTTCTACGCTGGAGAGCTGGTGGAGGCTGTTGTAGTCAGAACAGGTGACAGCTTACGGACTTCATGATGAAAATAATGTTGATAATTTAGCTTCCACTCTAGACTGATTGCCCTCAGGATTGAACATATTCAGCCTCTGTAAGTGATTGCAAGAAGATGAAAATAATCAAATGCCATCACTTATGTGTTGCCACAGGCTTCAGTACAGAGAAAGGCCAACTTGTGCGCTCCATCCTCCACCCGAAACCCACAGACTTCAAGCTGTACCGCGATGCTTACCTTTTCTTGTTGTGTCTGGTGGGGGTGGCAGGCATCGGCTTCATCTACACCATCATCCTCAGTATCATGCACAAGGTAACCTGTTCTTCTGCAACACGAGAGGAGAAGCTCACACTTGAATGTTTCATTTAGGATGCTGTATCTCAAAGAGACTTTAGGCTTCTATCATCCGATAGGAATCCTTCTTTGTCAGTCATTGATGGTTCCTCATCGATCTCATCCAGGTTCCAGCTAAAACCATCATCATCGAATCTCTGGACATCATCACCATCACCGTGCCCCCCGCTTTACCGGCAGCCATGACAGCTGGTATCGTGTACGCGCAGCGTCGACTGAAGCGCGTCGGCATCTTTTGCATCAGTCCTCAGAGGATCAACATGTGTGGCCAACTGAACCTGGTTTGCTTTGACAAGGTAGTCTGAACCATCATATGTTGCTATACTATCATCATTTCTAGGATTGCTTAATTGGACTGAATAAAGTCCTGACTTAGAATGCATGAAAATTAGTAACGAGGCCTCAAACCCACTTCCAGTTCAAGTACAAGTACAAGGAGGATGACTTCATGGTTTTACGACCGTTAAAATCTCAAATGTAGATGAGTCATGATGTCTTGAGGCAGGGATGTAGTTGTACATTGATTCCATTTGGCCACAACACCAAGCAAAATGCTTCTTAAATTATGTTAATAGTATTATATTGATTTACTTGGAAAGCATCTTAATCTATAATGTGACTTTGAGATATCTAAAAATAAACTTACTATAGCTTGAAACATTCCTTTCATTATATCGCATTGAGTGGCCTCGGAGATGCTTTTTATACTGGTGGTGCAAAAGGAACAATCAAAGTAGAGCTGAAACGATTATTCATTCTGGCAACCGATTAATTAAATAAACTTTTTAAGTGAAATGTGAATATATGTCTTTTGGTTTTGCTCTGTTGGTCACATTAAACAAGCAAATTGTCAGCTTGGGCTTTGGCATTTTTCAGCATCTTCAACATTTGTAAAATTTATTTTAACAAACAGATTCATATACTGAAAAAAAGTGTAGTTTGTGATTGTGCAGATGGTCCAAAACACTTCCATAGCTGGGATTTCATACTGTCTGAAAGTGTCTTTTAATAGTTTTTTTCTTGGATAGAATAACAACAGTCCGTCTGAAACCAGCAGCCAACTGTTAGTCAGACAGTTTCTTTTAAGAAGCTCACAGTTATTTTTATTCTTATGTTATATTTCTATATATATCGTGTACATTAAGAAAAGAGATTAGGAAAGTTAATTTAATTATTTTACTTTTATGATTTAAACACAAGACAAAATACATTTCTGTACCTCTGATAATTTAGGCTTATTAGCATTAATTTTCTACTCAGATGTGATTAATACTATTTGTGTTGGTGCATTAATTGTCTCTGTTTTCCTTCAGACTGGTACTCTGACAGAGGATGGTTTGGACCTGTGGGGTGTGCAGATAGCTGAAGGTGGAAGGTAAAAGAGTCTCTTGTATTACTTGTCTTTTTAGTTTCACCACAAGAGTAACCAAAAAACAGATTCATACAAATAAATCCAGCTAGATGTATTTTGTCTTCAGTATTCTGACACATTATTTGTTTGCCAAAGTAGTCAAGTCGGTTGGACAATGTGACAATATATACTGTGAGACAATATAAATGTATCAACAGATTTTGGAATAACGTTAAAACCGTCATAACAATCTCTTCTTCACTGAGTTCATTGTGGGCTATTTTGCAAAACTGCTCTTTGGCCGTATTGGATTTATTTATGATTTTTGTGGGAACGTGATGATTTTTCATGGTATTTAATTTGCTAGATTCACCAAAAAATGTATATTCCTGTTTGGCTATTTTATCTAAAAACATTTTCTCAGTTGATTGTTCAGTTTACACACCTGAGAGATCTGAAAGCAAGAATTGTGCCTGCTTTAGTCTACAGGACACCTACCGTCCTAGTACATTGGAGAAAGAAGCATTCACAGAGTCCTAAGACAAAACCGTTGTTTACGTTAATCAGTAAAAGAGCACCATGTTTTTACGTGGAGTTATTAACATTTCTCACAGGAAGTTTCTTCGTTGTTATACGACCTTTAATTTGATTCAGCATCAGCCACTTGATACAGTATTATCCTTCTCTCCTCCCTTCCTATTACAGGTTTTCTCCCCCAGAGGCTGATGCAGCGAAAGAAAGTCTGGTTAACACCGTATTTGTGGCCTGCATGGCCACCTGCCACTCACTGACCAAGATTGAGGGCGAGCTCTCCGGAGACCCTTTAGACCTCAAGATGTTCAGCGCTACAGGCTGGGTAAGCAAAGATTTCCAATGTTTACACCTAACGTGCTTAGTCCCTGGCACCACAAATAGCTTGGATACTGGTCTGCACATGAATTATGCAGCACCACGCTCATCGTGTTGGCAGAGAAAGCTCTTCTTGGTAAAGTGGTTACAGTCTGGTACCATGGATACTTCAGCATGAACAGCAGAAAATGCCTCCTTCTTTCAAGAGGAAGCATGGACTAAGGTTAGACTAACTGTAAAGGAGTCTACAAGCTCAACATCTTATTAAGATACATGATTTTTGTGTATTTTTGTTAGATCCTAGAGGAGCCCACAGAGGAAGAGACTGCGCTCCACAATCCCATAATGCCCACAGTGGTGCGACCTCCAAAGCACTCCGTCCCTGAAGCCAACCAGAACAATCCACTAACTCACAACATGGTACAGTAATACTGTCATTATTTTGTGATCAGTATATTTTTCTATAGCTGTAATAATAATATAGTTATAGTTGACTGACCTCAAATTATAACATCATTAAATCCTTGTTTTTCCCCCAGGAGCTGTCTGAATTATCAGTAAGTTATCTTTTTTTTAATGAAAACATTACATGCAGACTCGTTCTTGGTTACGGGCAGTAACTTGCTGTTGTTGCCTGGCAACCTCACAGTGATGACATGACTCCAGGTGCTAACGTTAGTTTGAAAGTTGTTGTTTTTTTGCGCTGAGCATGTATACAGTGTGTCTTTTTCTCCTCAGTCCTGTGAGATTGGTATTGTGCGTCAGTTCCCCTTCTCCTCGACCCTGCAGAGGATGAGTGTGGTGGTCAGGAGGCTCGGTGAAAAACACATGAATGCTTACTTGAAAGGAGCACCGGAGGTTGTGGCCAGCCTTTGCAAACCGCACACAGGTTTGACACTTGGGTGGATATTTCCTCCCTTTATTTGGCATCAATATGAGGATACACAAAGTAATCAACAATAAATAATACAAGTATTTCAGTGTCTTTGATTACGGCCTCAATTTGTCTTCCACACACTGCACTCGTCTAACAAAGGCCAGACTGACATGGCTCTGTCCCTCTCTTCAGTCCCACAGAGCTTCACAGAGACTCTGGAGACTTACACCAGGCAGGGGTTCAGGGTTATTGCCCTGGCACATCGACAGCTGGAGTCAAAACTCTCCTGGCACAAAGTCCAGAGCCTCAGCAGGTACTCCTCCCTCCACAGATAACACTGTGCACATAGCTACTGGCAGAGACCCCAAATCACCAACTGTTAAAAGTCGGCCTTTGCTGAAATAGCCTGTGTTTCCCGTTTTTATGTCTGGAGGACTTGGCTCCATGGATAACTGGACAAACATAGATCAAATAACATAATGTCCAAATATTTACAGTGCTGCTTGCACTAAAACATGAGGAAATGTCAAGTTGTGGTGTCACTTATCTCTGACTCATACTGCAAGCTGTTTGCTGGACTCAAAATTTTGTCACAACAACCTGCAGGGAGAAGTCCTTCGTAGAAGAATCATTAAAAACATCAGTTTTCCCACAAAGCTTAAACATATCATGATGCAACATAGAACATATGGTAGAGATTATGTTAAAGGGTGTAACTGTAAACTATAATTTAGCTGTTTGGTTGTATTGCTGGATAACAAGCCTATGTGACCATTTTATTAAAAGCAACACATTCATTTCTGATTGTGGATGTTTTAAATCATTCTGCTAAATGTAGGAAATATTTTACTTCAGAAAAGAACAAGAAAGGTTAGCAGAAAGGCAGGGTATAAAAATAATGTTCTCAGATTCTATAAAGTGACTTGAAACATGGATTTTGTACGATATTAGTGAATAAATGGTGACTACGATTTATTGTTATTGTTTATGATATTTGTTGCTTTTAGGAACCTGATAGAAACCAACATGGAGTTCCTTGGTTTGATCATCATGCAGAACAAAATAAAAGAGGAGACTGCTGGAGTTTTACTTGAATTACGGCACGCTAACATCCGCACTTTGATGGTCACAGGTAAATCAGTTTGGTGATTTTATTCACTAATTACACTGGTTTTAATATTTTGTCATCATTGCATCGACAGCTGATATGTAAAGGACATAATTCTGAATTTCAACATCAGTATGTTCTCTTATTTCCCCCTTTTTCTGTCTTGTATCCTCTGTTAGGTGACAACATGCTGACAGCGATATCTGTGGCTCGAGATTGTGGGATGGTCCGTGCACATGAGAGGGTCATAATTGCCGATGCTGTGCCTCCGAAGGATTTCCACCCTGCTAGTATCACATGGCATTACACCGAAAACCCAGCTCAGACCGACAAGGGCAATCAGGTGAGACAAGACGCCTCGAAGTAATGAATAAAATCAATACATAAAAACACAAAAAACAATAGGTAGCCTGTTCATTGTAGAGAATATGTGTTTGATCTATCTTTGTTAGCCTGCGAAAGTCGAAACTGCTCCAAAAACAATTTGAGTTTATGATGATAGGCTTTTGTTTTTACGCCCTGACCCGTCGACAGCTGCCTCTGCGTTATCCATTCTTGTGAATGTGATATCTCAGGAACACCTGGAGGGAATTGCTTCAAATTTAGCACAAATGTCCACTTGCACTCACGGATGAATTATTAGATTTTGGTAATCAAAGGTCACTATGGCCTCACAGAACACAATAATTCATATGGTTATTTAACGATTGAACACAAATGTCTAACAGGCTAAAATTAAGTGATGATATTTTGGATGGACATGGATGTGAACTGCAGTTTGAGACCTGCACAATTATTTGGGCCTCAAGTTCAAATGTTTGAACAAGCTAAATTAAAGGAATAAACACTGCAGAGTTTGGTGAAACCACTGAAAAATGCTTTGTCATTCATTATTGCAGAGCCTGTTACATGCATTTACACTCCCATTAAATCTTACACAAGTCATGCAAGATAATACAGTTTGGTAGTTTTCTGGTGTTCTAGTGATACTGACTCATTGTTTCTCCTTCAGACTGTGGAGGTAAACCTGGAGCACGGGGTCTATGACAAGAGAGTTACTCAGCAGGAACAGAGCTATCACTTTGCTGTGAGCGGCAGAGCCTTCGCTGTTATCACTGAGCACTTCCCCCAACTCATCCAAAAGGTACAGGTTCATCTCCAGACACACACACATGCTCAGATTTGGTATTAGGTTTACATAAGGAGCAGTTTTCATTTCTGTTTTACAGCACTGCTACCATGTCGTTTGGATTTTGTTGTAATCCTTTGTTTTTCCACCTGGGGGCGCTGCAGCTCGTGCTCAGAGCCACTGTGTTTGCCCGCATGGCTCCAGACCAGAAAACTCAGCTGGTGGAAGTTTTGCAGAGCATTGAGTGAGTCTCTCATTTGTTTGTGGCTTCAGTTGTAATCTGTTAATGATCATGTGATTACAAAGATTCATCACCACTGGCAAACTTTCACCCACTGTTGTCCTTCCAGCTACACTGTTGGGATGTGTGGTGATGGGGCAAATGACTGTGGAGTAAGTATGGATTATTTTTATTTAATGTGCACGAATCATAACTTATCAATATACTTCATCCCATCGCTGACAAGACTGATGACACATTTGTAAACCAGCTTACATGCCGGTGTCGAGTTGGCTCTTAGGATCTGCAGAAAAATTGACGTAACACTTGAGACTTTGTAAAAGCAAATGAGTGTGAAGACGGTGGTGGATTGCTCCTTTACTAAAAAAATCCACTATCACATCTGAAAAATAATCAACTATCCAACAGTTAAGAAACATTTTTTGTGAGTGTTGACATTTTTGTACAATTTAAAAGTTGTAAGTGATATATCCAGACTACATATATATTCATATATAACATGATGTAATGTGTCTAATGTAAAACCTTATATTTCAAAGTTACTAGTATGATACAAGTAACTAGTATCTAAAATGTAAAATATTTCCACATGAAATGTAGTAAAGGTCTGGAAAATCTAATTATACAAATAAAGGTGTGGCACATTGAAACTCCCACCCTTTCTTATTGGCAATATTTTAATAAAAAGTGATACATCCATTTAAGATTTCTCTCTGTCTCAGGCTTTGAAGAGAGCTCACAGTGGGATCTCTCTGTCTGAGCTAGAGGCCTCTGTTGCTTCACCTTTCACCTCCACCACCTCAAACATCTCCTGTGTCCCCAACCTCATCAGGTAGCAACTCACTCCTCAGGGAAAATCCTACAGATTACAGAATTTGACATTTCAGAAATACACTAAAATGTATGTTATCATTGCATCAGTTCTAACCACCAGGTGTAATGATACAGACACAAGCTTCACAGTTACACTAATACACTCATAATTATTTGGTTTGATAGTGGAAAATATTTTGTTATTCTGATGGAATAAAATTGACATTTTTACTTTAACTTTTACATATTGGTGCCCACTGTGATGAGCATTGTCCTTTTAACTTGTTTCTGTTCATTCTGATTATCTCTAAATCTCTTGCCTTCATAAGAGAGGGTCGAGCTGCCCTCATAACATCGTTCTGCGTGTTCAAGTTCATGGCTCTCTACAGCATCATCCAGTACCTCAGTGTCACCTTGCTCTACTCGGTAAACATGTTGTATTGATTTTCCTTAAACAAAATGCAAAAGAAATTTAAAAAGGGAAAAACTTTTTTCATTGAGAATTTAATATGTTTGCGGTTTCCAGCAGCAGAATCATTGGTGTTTTAAAGTTGATGAGGTGAAAACAACATGTTTCTTTTACATGCTACTGAAGGTCCTGCATTTGTTAGCTTGCGTGGTTCGTGCCATTGAGTTACAAACACCTGTACGGTTCCCACATGACATTCAGAAGGTTCATCATGGGCAGGATAATGGAAAGGGAAGGCTTTCAGGAAAATGCATTGACTATGACGTAAAATGAGATTTACATTCAAGCTGAAGTCAGTGAGTCTTATAGATTGAATGGTCGTAGATCCATTCCTGTGATTGTTTATTTCCTGATATTGTAGATTCTCAGCAACTTGGGAGACTTCCAGTTCCTCTTCATTGACATCGCCATCATTCTCATCATTGCCTTCACAAGTGAGCAGCATGAAAAAAAACCTGCTTTTAATCAATGTTTGAATTTGATGGCGTTCGACAAAAAGCAATAGATTATTTAAATGTGCAGTATTAACGCGCAGTAACTGATTCTGTCTGCAGTGAGTCTGAACCCAGCATGGAAGGAGCTGGTGTGGCACCGCCCGCCGTCCAGTCTGATCTCCGGCCGGCTGCTCTGCTCAGTTCTGACCCAGATCCTCACCTGCTTGGTCTTCCAGGTCCTGGCCTTCCTCTTGGTACGGCAGCAGACCTGGTATGAGACATGGACGCCGCAGTCAGAGTGAGTAACATACCTGAAATTAGCTCTAGCCAAATTATGGATCAGTAAATCCCTCGTTGGTAAATATATGTAAATCCTACTACATAGAGTCTTTTGTCTCGGCAAATAAATGGTTCCATATGATCCTCACTGCACACTTCACGCTGGTTTCAAACTATTATTGCTCCCCACATCCCCAATAAAGAAACAAATCTAAACAAAATAATGAGTGAAGCAAACTGACAATCAGACTGATTGTCAGACTTTGTTCACATCGTGGTTATTCTTCTGTCTGGGTGGTTAACTTGGCTAATGAAAAGAATTGGGTAAAGGCAAGCAAAATAAAATTTGTTTTATTACTAGTCTGACTTGTCTACTGCCTTGTTTTTATTGATAAAGTATCTGCCTGGGAAATTGTGGTTAGATACAGTAGCAGATTTTAAATAAGGTAAGTTGATCAGTAGACAAACAGAAGAAAAACAGTCGTACTGAAAGCAAAAAAAGTCTGACATCTTTTGACCTTTTTTGTTTCCCTAATTCCTGAATGCAGAACTTTCCAGAGGTTTGCATTAACGCTCTGCTTCTCTCCTCCTTTAGTGCCTGTAATGTTTCCAGCTCCAGTTTCTCTCACAGCCGAAATGTAACGAGCCCCCACGACCACAAAAACATCAAGAACTACGAGAACACCACCCTCTTCTACGTCTCCTCCTTCCAGTATTTGGCTGTAGCCATAATTTTCTCCAAAGGAAAGCCCTTCAGACAGCCGAGCTACAAGAACTGTAAGACTTATTTGATTGTGTTGTAGCGATGATTGATTGTCAGATTGATGCGTATGGAAAGAGATTATAATCAGCACAGAACGAGGTTCAATTTGCCGGGCACATTTTGAGCTGGAGTATTTTATACAATGCTGAAAAAGCTTTACAATTATAATAGAAGAGGTATGAGTTTAATTAATAAAGATTATAAATGTATTATGTCAGATAGAAAGCTGAAATTCAGTTTTCCAAATTTGAATTAATTTGATAAATGCATCCCTTCCTGTTTTAAAGCCATTTATTTACCACTTCAATGTGAGTATGACAAACAAATGCATTACAATCTCTACTGGCACAAATCACTTATGTGTGGTATACTTGCAAGTTGAAAATACCATTCAAGCTGGCGTCACTAAATGTTTTTTATCAGGGCCGTTCATGCTGTCCTGCGTCAGTCTGTATACTTTTGTCCTCCTCATCATGCTGTATCCTGTTCCTGCCATCGACAGCTTCCTGGAGGTAAACTTAGTTTTTCTAATTATTTGTTTTGTTTTTGTGTGCACTGCCTGCTCTAAAAGATATAATATATGTCCCGGTTGTAGATTTGAACAGCAGAAACATGAAAGTAGAAACATTTTGAAAGAAGAGTGAAGGTGTAACAAAGGCTGCTGGGAAGGTGCATGGACTTGATGGTGTGTGTGGTTTTGCATTCAGTGCTCTCTTCCTGCTGCTCTGCCTCCACTCAGATCGTGTGTGTTCCCCATGACTGGCGCGTTACACTGGTCATCATTGTCATAGTGAATGCGGCTGTGTCTTTCCTGCTGGAGGTACGAGACATCACACCCTGCAAGCTCTCTGTGATTGATCTCCTCTTTTTATTAGAATACTGTGACTTGCATGCATTGATTTCTTTTTTTCTTCCTGCCTAATAAATGAAATCAATGATTCATGTTCTTTTTTTTCAAGTTTCCTTTTGAGTTTTTTCTCTGTGCGTTTCTGTGGCTATAACCCAATCTTTATGACCAGCATATTCTGAAGTTCCCACTGAAATCTCCCGTAGATTTTGATCCTTGACATCATCTTGCGGAGGCTAGTTTTCAGATGCAATCAGGGGGTAAATCGCCCCACAGAGCTCTCTGCTGACACACCTCAGGTTGGGAAGCTTTTGACTTCACTTTTGTTTTGTTTGATTTCACTTTAATGAAAGATGTCCGTACATTAACTTTAACTCTCTAATTCTCTTGCTTCATTTTTTTCCTTGGATGACCTGTTACGTGCTGTATGAATAATCAAAAACTAAATCAAACTGAATATTACATGTTGTTATTCAATAGCTCATCTTTCAGTCTACTACTTTTTAATTTGGTCTCTGTGTTGAGAATTAATTTTGGCTGATCTCATGAATCAATCAGTGGTCTTTTATGCATAAACTTGTTACTGCAACTTAACAAAAAAGGATTAACATAGGCTCTTGATAATAATGCAATAAGCAGTGTAATAACTTAAAATTGTTAACCAATCCCAATATTTCCTGCAAGTAAAAATAAAGTTCTGTGTCTCATCTTGCAATGTGAATAACATCTAAACACATAAGGTGCTTTGGTCAAAAATGTCTGAGGAGGCTCACTCATGCATTCAGCAGAGATAATGGAAAGACATGTATATTGCTGACTTGCTGACTGTTTTTCATACGTTACGTGTTCCCAGGAGGCCAATGATCGCTGGGCCTCGTCCTTCCTCTCCTGGTTGTTCTGTCGCAGAAACAAGCCCCCGAGTGTGCGCTACATGCACCTGGCCCTGGAGCTGCAGGTGGACGCCGACTGGCCTCCCAAACCCTCCACTGTCACCTACGCCAGCGATCTACAATCCCACATCTCTGCCCCCCTCTGACACCGACGTGATCAACAAGCAAGCTACTGCACAGACTAAACCTAAAACTTTAGCTTGAGTTGAGCTCAGAGATCTTACAGATGCTCAGATGATGTGCGTGGGATTTGGAAACGGCTGGGTGCCCGTGACCAATCCAGGAGCCTCATAAAGGTGAGAGGCAACCTATTGCAACGAATGACCGACACTGTGAGCTGCTCATACATAAAGTTCTCTTTTGTTTCGATTAACCTCATCAGGATAGACAAACACTCTGCACTTGTCACACTGCTGAAACTGGAGCCAGAAGCTTCTAATAGTTCAACACTTTGGGAAATATGCAACGCTTATTTGCTCTCTTGCTGAGAAGACTGATATCCCAAAATGTTAAAGTATTACTTTAAGATGATTACTAACTCAAATGTACCTTACTACCAGTGGCATACAAAATGCAACAACAACACTTGACATTGAGAATGGTATATGAGTGTCAAATAAGTCTTTTAAGTGTTTGCAGCCGTGACAGCAACACAAGGTATTGTTTTCTCCTTGTGAGAGTCATCATGGCAAGATGTGGTCCTGCAGACACCAGGGCTGCGGTCGAAAAGTCCTTTTTGCTTACGGAGGGTTCCTAACCGAGTGAAATGACCTGGAAGGATCTAAGTGGCCGTCATGATAAGAGCTGTTCGAATTCTCTAAAAATGCAAAGGAAAGGAGCTTCAATGCTTCCTTTCTTAGCTCCTTTAGCATAGGAAACACTGGACCATCCTTTACCAAAGGAAAGAAGATAATGCCGTCCCACAATTCCTTGCGGCGGCAACATTTAAAATGACGCACCATTTCGGCCGTCCACGAAAATAAACAACAGGCCTATCTTGCACAGGTTTAACAATTATTGTCATACAGTCATAAACTAATGGGATTCATGTTGATGAATATGAATAGACAGTGACAATTATTTAGTTTCATTTTATATGTTTTTATTTACTTCTAACATGTAACAAATAAGTAAGAAAACAAAACAAGAATACGAAATAAAATGAACAGTAAATATAGCAAACTGTCAATGAACAAATCCTCAATAACAACAAGCATCAGTTAAAAAAAAAAAGTTAGGCTTATGATAAATTAATAAACTGTTAAAAAGCAAAAAATAACAGTTGAATCTGAAATATTGATAGTTTCATTGATATTGCGCAAGTTAATTATCAGTTTCTACTGGAGGCAGTGTAGATTAAGTGTGACAGCAGCAGGAAGGAAGGACCTCAGGTTTCTCTCCTTCACAAACCACACGTGAAGCAGCCCGTCACAGAAGGAGCTCTGTATATAGCCTGCATGCTAAATGATAATAGATTTCATGGGATCATGTTTGAGGTGTGCTTTTTGTAGTCCTTCGTCATAGTTTCGTAGACCCACTTTAGTGACATCCATCGTTGCATCATAATCACGTAGTTTAGTGAAAGTCAGATTCTCTGAGCACTGCGGTTGTCTTTTCCTAAATCCTTATGAATTCTCCTTCTCATCTGTCCTTGACCTCACGACATTTTCCATCGAGGTCAAGGAAAAGTGGTTAGGAATAGATGTTAGGAGTTAACTTTTTGACTTTTCGACCGTGGCCTTACTGTAGCAGAAACATCCACAGAGGCGGCTTTGAGAACTTTGCCTCTGTCTTTGGACTGATTTTGTCAACGATGGCGTCACAACCGTGCAAGTAGTAGTCATTAAACTTTACAGGAGTGTAGTTGTGATCAAAACGAAGGTCAAGTTCAAAGATGGGTAGGTGGGTAAGAAGTGGGGACCACTTTGCATCCCAGCTGCTGTGATCCCATCGCAACATGTTCTCTAGTTTTAAAATGTTTTAATTATGTCACCCGATACTATATTTGTAATATTTGAACCACGTCAGGTTAAGGCCTAAAAGAACTGGATGAATCTTTCTGCTTCACTGAAAATAAAAACATACAGTCTTCCACTATCAATAGCTGCCGTGAAAATCGAAAAGTTGTTAAACAGTTTTAGTTTCATTTGGATTCAAAGAAACATGAGACACTTAAGCCTTTTTGCAATTTTATGAACATAACTGGTACTGTTGTATTTATAAGACAGAAAACATTCCACTGTTGCATTTCTGTCTTAGAGTTGCTTCGGTTGAAATTCTTCCCGTGGAAGAGAGAAGCAGACATTTCTGTGTCCCTTTTTTAAAATTGTATTGCCTCTGACACCGTGTGTGTGTGTGTGTGTGTGTGTGTGTGTGTGTGTGTGTGTGTGTGTGTGTGTGTGTGTGTGTGTGTGTGTGTGATTGCGTGAAAGAGAGAGCAAGAGAGTGCGTTAGTTAATAAGAGAATCAAAACCATTTCTGTGTCCGTTGATTGCACTATAAAATCTTCATGCTCCTTTCCTCAAAATACGGCTTTCTTTGTTTGCAAGGAAAAATAATTAAAGCGTGTAACATCACTAAGGTACTGTACATGACTGATGATGTTTAAAATTAATTAAAGCAATAGTATTAATCAAAATGAATCAATGAGACACTTGCTGCTGTGACAATTTTATAACAGTTGATTTTAACGTTTGATTTGTATATATTTTTATGTAACTATCTACAGCTGTTGTATACATATTTTTCTAGTTATGGTTAAAAATGAAATAAATATGAAAATTAGTCACCTAAATTTCCTCTTTATTACCATAAGAAATAACATTTATTAAGGGAATACGTTTTTGAAAATTGCAATACAGTATTTGTACTTAATTTCTTATTTTAACAAAATGTTCAAATGTGTTTGCTCTGCAGAACTCCCATTACATTTCCCAATAAATCTGTATATTAAGCCACTCTTGCGTGCTTCGTGGGGGGCTGACCTTGGTCACACTTTTTCAGCCAAGACTTACTGATCAATTATGGGCTTTCCCAGCCTCCTCGCTGCCTGGCATATGGGTGCTTAAAGGCGCGAGAGTGGAGGAGAAAGAGGGGTATCATTTCATGTGGAGATCAGGGCCTATAGGCAGTGAATGGGTGGATTTAAGGGGGACGGTGAAAAAGGGAAGGGGGTCCTCGCTTGTACCGAAAAGAAAAGAATCTCCCACAGATCAGGGAAGAGCCTTTTTGGGAATATTCATGATGAGGATGAGGAGGCATCATGAATTCATGTGTGTCTCCCTGACTTGCACGGATCATCTTTTCAGTAAACACTGGTGTGCTCAGAGCCGGGATGTCTTGCTTTGGATCCGTGTTTGCGATGTAGTTTGGTGGATAGTGTTGCCTCTCCACAAAGCAATATGGGTTTTTGTGTACTCTCTGCTGTATTCCTTTTGTATCGGTAGAGCAACAGATGGGGAGTGGTGGAGAGACATAAAGAAGCTAAAACACACAGCCTTTCTTCCTCACAGCCAGCATCTCGCTCAAAAAGATTTTCTCAAGCTTGCGCTCAGACGTGTGCTATTTCAAACATTTTGGACTTCATCTCCTTTCTCTTTTACCCATACGGTTTTTTGTCTGAGTTGTGTGCTTTGGGCCTATGCCTAGTCTTTGTTTCTTTACTCACAACAGTCCCCGCCAAGTGATCAGGGCGGCTTAGAATAAATTGTAGAATAACGGCCACTGTTACACACTTTTGTGCAGCAAAAGTTATCATTTCAGGTGCTTTCTCAATGTGTCTGTCAAACAACACATGCTTTCACTTATTCTTCATAAAGTCTGCGAGCAGATGCCAATCTGCTGCAGCTTCTCTGAAAGTTGTTGGACACTCAGAAGGCCCCCATCTTGATTAATAGTCGGGACACAGGGCCAACCTGATGCTCACTTACGGTTGGCTTCATTTTACAGATGACACAAAGGCAACCACGTCTGGTAAAAGGTCTGTGACCTACCAGACGGTCACAAAGGCCTTCTCCTCCCTCCTGTCCCGTAAGCATGGGCTCCTTCTCCGGACCTTCATGGCGTCCCTGTCCCCCTTCCTTTATCAGTTCTTCCAGGCCTGAATGGGCTCTGTGGTTGGTCAATAAATTCAGTGATTCAGGGGGTGGACAGATGCAGCCGTGTTAACGTTTGTTCACAGGCTTGTTGGAGGGACGGGCCCCACCCCGCAGCTCTTTGTCCCCCGTGGTCCCTCAACAGGTTAGAAGTCAATGGAGGGCCTTGTGTGGAGGTGGCAGGGGCATGGATGGAGCCGCCTCTCACATGGCGTTCACACAGGGGGAGGACCGGCCCGGATCACTGTGACACTTGTTAGTGTGGGGCCACACAACATTGCTAGGGTTGCCTCTCTCGCTCTCCCTCGAGGGCCCGTGCGATATTCAGCACTTTAAACAAACTAATGGTTGAGGCTGCAGGGTTGCGCCGACGTAAGACGATCTGCACTCAGAGGCCTGCAGTGACCACACTGAAAAGAAGAGCACAAGTGTATCTTACAATCTCAGTTTACAGATCAGACTTGCAATAGAAATGAGGTCAGGCCTTCATTTGGTCCACAATCTGTAGTTTAAATTTAAACTAGAATAGCATTAATGCACTTTAGTGGCCCCTGAAAGTGTCACACTGTTGCTGAGTTATAGTCTGTTTCTCAGACTCAGCTGGGCCGACGCATGGGAACAGCCACACTGGGAGAAAAGAGACACAGAGAGCCATAGATGGAGCTACACACAAACAGAGGAGGGCTTTAGGAGACAGAGAGCAGCGGACAGAAAAAGGCGCACAGAGACTGAAGAGGGACTTAGAGCCATGACTGAAGCCTAACTGTCATGAGAAGATGAGAGTTGCCATGGCCACCCAGGAGCCACCCAGCAAGCATGTGAGCAGGGGAGGCTCGGGGGCCTGGGCCCGGGCCCGGGCCGGTGGATCACATGCACTAACCAGGGATTATGTGCATAAGTGATGAGCACTAAGCCGGCAGGTGAAGAAGGGAGGCCCTGGGACAAGGAGCGCGCCATCCCTCAGGACAGCTCCCCCTGTAAAGAGCAGGGACTTTTTCCCAAGTGAGGCTGATCTGCCGTGTGAAGGGGACTCAGCCAGAGGTCCTCGAGTGCTGAAAGGGCATCCCCCAGGCTGCTTTCACAGCGTAAGTGGCCAAAACGCTGGTCTTGTGAGTCATCTTGAGTGGCAAGAATGGGCCATCTTCACATTCATAAATCCTAATGCAAACACACTCGTGGATATGGACTAAGCTTGGATCAGGATGAACACCACAGGGCAGTGCATCAGCGGGGCTCATGATGAAGCTTTTAGGCTTGGTGCTGGTATAAAACAACCAATTCTACGGTCTTTTATCCATCAGAAAGAAAAAAAAGAATAATTTAAGCCGTAGCTAAGTTAATTTTACAGTATATTTATGGACAAGAGCTTCACTTTATAGCCAGGATCAACAGGTTGTTCTGATGCAAGAAATCAATGCTCATAATATCCATGGCCTTACAGGAATGTGTTTGAACCTTGATGGCACAAAGAAATCACATTCCCATGGTCCACAGAGGAAAATACACAGTTAACCAACCTCCCCCCAACACCTTTTCAAGACGATAGTATCCCTGAACATATTAACATGTAAATACACTTAGATACTTTGACAATGAACTGAAATGCATATAATCTACATGCTAACTAGTCCTTTAAAGACTTCTCCACCGCTGAATGTGGTTTGGGAACACTTTCATGTCTGGGTTTTAAAAATTAAATGTGAGGCCTCTCTTAGAATCTCAGAAAGCGTTTTTCAATTTGATGAGGGATAAGGCGATGACTGGGTTCCCTTTTCAAAGGGGGAGACCTAGAGTTCAATAAGACTTCAGTCTCATTGCCTTTGCCTCCAAGTTGAAGATCTAAATGCTGGCATCTTTTAAAGAAAGAACCCACCACGTTAGGTGACAGATGGCAGGTTGTTATGCTGGAATACCAGTTGCTATGGTCCCCTTTTCCTCCGCAGCTTCACTTGCCATAGCTAAGCATCCTCTCTGCTGGTGTACTGACTTGGAATAAGCTGACTTGAAACTACTCAGGTTGTTGTTGACAAACATGAGCCTAGATGAGTCTCCTAATCTCCCGCTCCTTTATCCGCTCTTTATTGCCGTATAAACAGGACTGAATACGCTAAAAAAAACTAAACCTCTGTTTTCAGCCTTTTCTTATCTCACGCAGGGTTTAATCTAATGCCCTCTACCCTTTTTACATCTCTGCCTCCGCTAAATACGACCATATTTTTGATTCAGCACGTCACCATGACAACCAGTTATTTCCCATCCTTGAGCCCCCCCTTCAGCTCCTCTTCTCTATTGATACTGCTACCTCCCCCTTCCCCTTCTTTTTTTTTTGTCCAAATAAAACAAAGCTCGGAGTGAATGTGCTCTGAGGTAGGTAAATGTATTCAGTGACATCAGCCAGGACGAGTCTATTCTGCCGGATTCCTGTACCACTTGTTTCCAGCCTTGTCTGGGGGCCGGACACTCTGTTGGGCCCATTGTCCCACGTGTATTCCACACAGGCCCGCAATTAATGGAGGCCTTGTCTAAGGCTTCTGGAGCAGAAACTGCTGTTGGGGAGGGGGACAAAAGGCAGGCAGAGCCGGGGGCTGGGAGTTGCTATGGGAGGGCCCCCCTTCCCTCTTTAAGGGGGAATTCAAAGGGAGAAGAAGGGACGGAGAGCGAGCGCAGCGCTGGATGAGATGTTTAAGTGATCCCCTCTGTCTCTGCCCTCCCCTCCTGGCCTGAGATGTTTTCATACCAGCAGTTGAAAGGAAAACCTTCGCAGTATTTGATGATGAGGATGGTCATTTCACTGCCCACATGGCGGTGGTGGCTTGGTGGAGGAGAAAGCATGAAGGGGCCACAGCTTTGAGACCAGGTGAACATTGACAGGAGGGTGGCAACTGTGTGGAGACCGCAAAGAGGTTTATCAAATTTTATCTACTCTTTTTATTGATATTTTGTCAAGTCTACCTTGCAATTTGTGAAATGTGTCTCCACTACATGAGAAGTAATTCCAAGGTATTAAAAGCTCATATTATTCACAATAAAATGACATTATACTAATGACATGTAGAAAACTGCTCAATCAATTTGCAGACAATTTAGCCATCCTGTTGTCTCATGGGGATAATTAATAAAAAAAAATAAAAAAAATGATGGGTATTAAAAACAGCAACGTAATATTAGTTGATAAGTTAAATTAACGATAAGATTAAGGACACGGCTTTCTGAGAATAGGCTTCTTTTTTTTGAGTCTATCTTGTTTGGATCAAAGTCTAAGGAAGGAGTCTGACCTGGATATTAAGATCAAAACCAAAAAGGATATATATCTTCCTGCCCCTGTTTCCCTGAACTTGTGGTTATCAGTCACATGCTAGACCTTGATAGCTTCCTCACCCTTACTTAGCTCCGTGGAGCCTCCCACACCAGGGTTCCCACACTGATACACATCAGGGCTCTGCTATAAACTTCATGTCCACATCACCATTCGCACAATAAAGGGTTGTTTGTGGCAGAGCAGCAGGCTCCCTGAAAACAGGACTGATAGGATGTAATTTATTGTTGTGTGGCCTCTTCTCCAGAACCTCGGGCTATTTCAAAGGAGCATCTTGTTAAAACATCCAGTGAGAAGATTAATTTTACGAGAGCAGTTGGCCATAGATAGAACAGCATCACTTTTCTCACTACATGTTGCTTCCTGTTTTCCTGCTAAAAGCTTTACTTGGTACATTCAATAAGCCATTTTGTGTTGTGTCTTGTGAGTTTAACCTAAAAAAAAAAAACAAGTCTGTCTTTATGTTCTATTATCAATGAGAGCAGCAGTCCTCTTATCCTGAATGAGTTATTTTAGGAAAGAAAACATCAACACTGATGGCCACTTATCTTTTGTTGTATAACAGATAAAACAGATTTCGACTGGGAGTTTGACTTGATTTCATCTAACTTCATTTAAAATGTTGACTCGGGTAAAGAAGCCAGTGATGCTTGAAGTTGTCACTCCCACACAGAGAAGAAACTGTGGCTGCAAACACTGACCTGGCTTTTGGGGTCATTTCACCTCTGAGGATTTAGGTGCTTTAAGGAGAGCGTTTGAAGTCTATCAGGGAGGATCGAGGCATCGGATGATAAACCTGGAGAGACAGAGATGTCTGTCAACAAAAATAGCAGCGAACATGCAGCACAAGTTCTCTTTTTACATTCAATTCTCCCACTACTACAGCTAATACTTATTTTGTAACGGATTTTATTCTTTACAAAGCAAAATATTGAGCTACTTTTTCCATAACCTTTATCTATAAAATCAGGGTCAAAAACTGCATACTCAGTATTTGTTTTGTAAAATTCCACTATTTCGCAAATTAACTAAAAGTAGCCTCTTTTTAATTTTCTTCCCTTTTTATCTCAACAAATTAAGTGCGAGTGAAATTCTTTTTTTTCTCAAAACCCATAAAAATGATTTTCTATACATACATTTATTAGCCATTAAAATTGGTTTATTAATGAATTTAGTCTGGCAAAAGAGAAGGAATCTACAGGAAAATGAAAAATAAGTGTTTCATGTGCAAAACTACTGGGCTCTTAATAATATCTGTGAGGCTTTTAGCCACGTAACCCTTTCCAAACAGCGCAATAAAAAGTAGCTCATAAATGTATGTTTTTGTTAAGTGACTAGTGTTGAAAAAATAACAATTAAAGTATAAAATCAGAGTTGAAATTGTGCCACATTTATCTATAAATAAATAAATAATAATATAGTTTTATATTAGATACACATACAATATAATTTAGGCCCTGATTCTGAACTCTATCCCAGAGAATATGCACTGTAGATTTGTCTTTGTATCATAATCAATGCTATATGTCCTTTAAGTTTGAATTAAAGCAGTGACATTATTGATATAAAAAACAACAGAAAGTCAATGAGTATGAGTATGAGTCATTCACGGACAAAAGAATAAACTTTACAAGCAAACGACAATTCATGTTTTGATTTTTTTCCCAAAACAAATGCGGTCGCCTAAAAGATTTTGGAAGTAAACCCTTCTGAATTCCATATAATATATCACTAACTTAATTATTGTTATTATCAGTCTTCAGATTGTTTGAAGTATATATCTTTATGTTTCCTGCCCTCAACCTGTGATAACAGACCGGAGGTGTCAGAGTTCACTGCAGCGAGAGGACAGTTGAGTGTGTCAGAGATTTTCTACTTCACTGGACATCAGGCCTGGAGTGTGTCAGAGGATGAGGTCTTCACCTCAAAGTCTGAAGCACTCAATGACCCCCGAAAAAGTGTGTCTGTGTGCAACTGTGTTAAAACCGACATACACACGGATAAAGAACCTGTACAATTGGAAGTGAATAAGTTCTCTGGGCAGCTTTTTAAATAAAATAAATAAAGGATGTCCTGTTGCAGAAGCTGCATTTTATTTTTGCATAACTGAACTTTCAGGCTGTTAAACCACATAATGTAATTGTTAATTAACCTCCTTATCCATCAAAGTTAGTTTTAATTTTGGGATGTGTGGTTGGCACCTTACTCAAAAATGTATTCAACTTTCATGAACTCTGAGTAAAAGTGACAGAAAATACCCATAGAACAGCTTCTGTCTTTGTTTATTAGAAAAACAAAACGTGCCAAATGATAAAGAATTTGTGTAGTTTTGAGTAAAAAAGTAAAAACTTGTTTAACTTTTTGTATTAATAAGTAATCAATATGACGCTAAAACCAACAATTTATATCTTTATTTGATAAAAAACAATTTAAATAATGAATGCATTACCAAATGTATTATTAGAACAGATTAAACCACCAAATTGATTAATGTATTTAATATTAATTACAGTTTAATCTGTTGTTGCAGCGGCTGAGCCACGTTTTATTCTTTATTTGTATTCAACAAAGCAGTTGTGCAAACAAGCATATTTGTTTCAGCCAAAGCGTTATGAACATATTAAATAAATCCACTTTGCTACCATATAACAATAACATGAGGCAGTTTAAGAGTAAACACACCTGACTCGCTGCAGGAGAAGCAGTTTTCCTCATAAATACTTAAACCGAGGAGCTCTTCTTTGTAAAAAAGTCTCTCAGCATCCTGACAGGTAGCCAATGGAGCGCCTCGTCGCACGAGCCCGCCGCCTCCCCGGCACCGTGTCCCGCGCGCCCATTGGACGGGATGATGAAACCCGGGGAACTCGCACACGAGCCGCTCGCGTGCAGGCTCAGGGGCTCTATAAATAAACCCCAGGCGCAGGAAACAGGAGCGGACTGGATGTCAGTTTGGCGAGGAGACAGAAGTCACTTGTGACATTTGTCTTCAGTAAACTGCTCTGTGGCGTAAGCGGGACTCACTGCGCGGGACTGACTTGTTATTGCCGCGCATCATTCTGTTGATGATAAAATATTAGTTTGGAGGAGTTTTATTTGTAAACCTGAAGATGCCAGCCGGTACTTTGGAGAGAACATCTCCCACCGCGGGGGCTGCCACACCGGCTAGTGGGGACTCCACACCCGAGAAACCCCGCAGCCTGACAGAGAGCAGAAAGGTAGGCTATCAGAACAGTTTGCTTTGCTAATATTCTTATGATTCACACCTATTGCTTTATTATTAAACTGTCACATGAACTGTTTTTCTTTTCTGTTTCAAGTCCTCCAAACCAATCATGGAAAAGCGGAGACGTGCGCGCATCAATGAGAGTCTGGGCCAGCTGAAGACTCTCATCCTGCACGCTCTCAAGAAAGATGTAAGGACCTCAACACTACATCTTTATTCCAAGATTAAGACAGATTGAAATTAGGATTCAGCATGTAATCGTCACTTTCGTCCGTTTAGAGCTCCAGACACTCCAAACTGGAGAAGGCGGATATCCTTGAGATGACTGTGAAGCACCTCAGGAACTTGCAGCGACTTCAGATGACCGGTATGTAACTCCCGTTTCTGGATTGATGTTGATGTGCAGCAGTAATTCTTGGATGTCTAACTTTAGATGGTAAACATGTTCCCAGGGTCTCCAAGATTTATTGCTCACGCACAGCTGGTGTGCTTGCCCTTAAGACTTGATTTCACAAAGCCCCAGCTGAATGATTAAAATATATTTTTAATTATTCAAGTGAGCCAATTTTCCAATTATTTAATAATCTTATTTTTGTTCTTAAGCTCTCGATCTCTTAATATTTGCTTTGCAGTATAGCACACACTCAATCTATCTATCTATTTGTGTATTAATTTGTATATATTTGTATTTCGTCTCCAGCTGCTGTGAACACAGACCCCTCCGTCCTGGGTAAATACAGAGCCGGGTTCAGCGAGTGTGTAGGCGAGGTCACCCGTTTCCTCTCTACCAGTGAAGGGGTGAACACAGACGTGAGGACTCGTCTCCTCAGCCACCTGGCATCCTGCGTGACCCAAATCAACGCTGTGAACTTCTACACACCTCACCCAGTTGCACTGGGACTCGGACAGACAGGTACCCAGATTACAGCGGCCTCCGCTCCACAGATGCCTTCCAAAAGTGGCTCATCAATGCACGCTTCCCCGGAAGCGATAAAGCTGTACGGTGGCTTCCAGGTGGTGCCAACGCGGGATGGACAGTTCGCTTTTCTGGTTCCCAGCGCTGCTCTCATGCCTCTTGGAGCACAAAACAGCCATCACATGTCACCTGTTGCACCTCAGGTCACCTTAGACTCGGTGTGGAGACCGTGGTAGGAATTCAGCTCAACTGATTTTTTTGAGGAAAAGGACTATCACACACTAAAACATATTTTTGTACATTTTGTAAATGCTTTCAAAACCTACTTCAGAGGGATGTTTACACACACATTTGTGTTTTTATATGGACATTAGGAGATATTCCTGGCCTCTTGCTCGCTGTGATTTTCCCTGTTTTTGATACGACACATTTGCCCCAGCAGGTCAGGAAAATCCTTGAAAAGCACTGTATTTTTTCGAGATAAATAAAATATTTCTATGATGCAATACTTGCTGCTATGGCGTCTTTGTCATCTCTCCTCCCTCAAAAACCTCATCAGGTTGTCATGCCGATGTCCACTTATTTAGAGGCAGGTGAGCCTGTGCTACCTTTGAAAAATGCTATTTAGGTTACACTTTGACTTTATCGCAAACCTGTAAAAATCTTTTCAATTAACATCCTGTGTACAGCAGCCATTTAATTATAGCCCCCTTCCTGGGTGCGTGGTCCACACCCGACAATCCCCTTTGCAGTGCTGTGAAACCTGCTTTCTGGCTGAAAGTAAATACCTCTCTAATGAGGTAAGGAAACTGAAAGGAAATAAGAGGCGTGCAGTTTCTATTACATGCAGGTCTGTGTGAGCTTCTGCCAGATTGGAAATCATGCCAAAATATATTAGGGCATGATCGTAAAGTTAAAGACGGGGCTAAATGAAGACTAGACTAAATAAATTCCTGGGATTTCTCAAGGATTAAGTGTATGTTGTTACTTTTTGAGGTGTCTTCCCTGCATTATATGCCAGCAGAAGAGCAATAACTGATATTTATAGAACGATTCAACCTTTCGATAAAGCTGACAGGGAATCTGATTTGATTGGATGATATAAGTGTGTGTGTGCACACTAGCTTATCAGCAGACCTGCAGAGCTAGTCCAATCATTGTCCATTTAGTGGACAGTTGAAGAGCTGACAGTCCCAGCGTGTGTCCTGAGCGTGGTGCTCACACAGCAGGCCACAAGCAGAGCGTGACCAGAGGTCACAGGTGCCCCTCATTCACACTCCAAAGACAACGCAGCTCCAACAGCATGTTGCCCTAAATCTTGCAACCCATCAACAGACCTGGCACCCCATCACCAGAAGACAGGGCCTCCCTTTGACAACATCAAAAGGTGGCACCTCCAGAGGCAAACGCACACAATTCATGAGCATTGGGTTGTTCCTGATTTAAAATGCAGGGAATTTAAGGGTCATAACAAATAAATGCAGGAGTAACCACTTTGTTTCTCAGTTGTTCTTTTTTCTCAAAGAACTGAGACACAGGTGCTCAATATTCTGCGCTAATTAGTAAATATTGTTAATATGTGGCAAGGAGCAGATATAAAAAAAATATTTAGAATTCTGCATTTTAATATAAGGAGCCATGTAAGTGTGAATCAAATCATCAATCGGGCACTCTAACAGTTGTTAAAACTCCTCACTTTGTGCAAATGATACAGTCAATTAAGTTTACATCTTTGTTTTGGCACAGCTGAGAGAAGACTGGCAGTAAGGAGGACTAAAAGACAAAAATAAGAGCTCCCCCTTCTATCAGAGTATCCTTTGAGAAGACCCTGAACACAAAAACAAAGACGGGCCCCTCAGTGGCTCAATGGCTCCTCTCTTTGTGAGCCTCTCCATCTTCATAAAGGGCCTTCCCCTTGTTTATCCAGGAAGAGGTTTAATGGCTGTGAGGGGGGAGAGGACCATGCTGTCACTTTCACCGTGCTAAAGAAGGCTTATTGTTGCCCGCTCTCAAAGGTCCTGGTCTTAAAGGCTTTTTGAGAACTCCTCAGGCCAGGCTGTTCAGATAAGAGGAGCAGTGAAGTTCTGACGGGTCGCTCTTATCCATACCTATATATGATGGAGAACCTGGAGTGGCTGTGATGGAGGAGCTTCAATAGATGACCGCCACTCTAGAGGAAATGTGTGCTGTTTACCGGTGTTGGTCCCCTCCTTCCATCTTTTGTCTAATTGTTTGTCATCTCCTCTCCCTGCCCCTCCCTAATCAACACCCCAGTTTGATGCAGTATTTTTCCAAACGTTGTAACGCAGAGAACAGTTAATGTGAAGCGGGGTCCGCTGTGCTCCATGATTGATGGCCTCGCCTCACAAACAAAGTGACAACAGTGACAGGTTCCCTGCCTGTAGAGACGGGTTCCCCCTGACACTCACCGGAAACCCTCACTGCCTCCGCCTCTGTGGGTGAATTGGGGTAGTATTGTTCTTAGGGTTGTTATGGTGTTTGATGGGGGTCGAGGTAGTCAGCGGTGGCTCACATCAATGCTAATGAATAGATTATGCAGTCGATATCAATAGTGAATGAACAATGCTCTTTGTCCCTTCACTCCAATTCATCCCTTTTTGATTTAGCTGGTTGTTTTTGAAAATCTCAACAACATACTGGTGGAAGTGTAGCTTCCGGGGGGGGAATTTAGCATCAGCGTCAAACAATAAGTGGAAAATTTATCACTTTGGACCCACACAGTGATAATGGTGTGACTATTAAAACCAAGTAACTTTGGTTCTGCATCACAAGTCATCACATCTTCAAAGGAGATGTTGTGTTGAATGTCGGGGTGAGGGAGTGGAGGTCTTGTTTTCTTTGCCAACGAAGGCCTATGAAAAAGTCCATTAAGATACATTTTCACTGCGGGTGTCCCTTCGAAGTGAGACATCCCATAATACAAATGCTCTAATTTCAGCCTTAACTTTTGAGCCTGGGTATCCTGGAAGACTGACAAACCATGTGTGAGGCATGAGCCAAGCTGACAGAGTTTATAAGAAATAAAGGGAAGCCGAAAGGATGATTGTAGTTTATTACAACTTGGGATTTTCTTTTGAAATGTGTTCTTTGTTCTTATAAGTCATAATAACATCGACTTACCAAGTTCATTTGCCACATTCCTGAAATGAAATCCAGTGGGGCAAGAAACACAAGCAGTTACATGATCGCAGGTTTTAAACAAACCTTCCAAGTCAGCTAAACGTATTTGGAAGGGAAAACAAAGGAAAATGTTAAAATGATTAACCAAACTGTCAATTGTAGATACTTACTGGTCATCAAATTAATTTGATTTTCTGGGGCCACAGTGAGCAAAGACATGACCATTGTTTAAACCTCAATGCCTTCAGTTTGAATCCAACCTTGGCTGCATGACGTCTCCCTTCACCCCTCCTGTGTTTTCTGTCTGCCTCTTGAAAATACTATCAATTGAAAGCAAAAATAATAATCTGGCTACATTTTTGTCATGTTTGTAACTTGTCAGATGATCCGGTTGCACAGTTTAGCCTGTGCTTCTTGTCCTGTTTGTTTTGATAACTTTGTTATAATAATATCACTCAGAAGTTACGTTGGTGAGTTCAGTGTGACAGAAATGTCAGAGACACTTTCTTCAAGGAATTGACCATTTATTTATTTTATTTGGAACTAAAAAGATACAATAATGACATTCAGATAGGAAGGAAGTGGCGGATATAGGTTTACAACATAAAGAATACTGAAATAGAGCGATTAAATGTAGATGTGCAGTGAAGAAGATGTGTGGTGAATAATCATTGTGGGGAAGAAGCTGTGTGGAGTCAGTTCGGACATACAAGTATTTGAGGCATTTGTTGCGTCAGCAAAAATAGAAAAAAAGGACCTGGTTAGAAGGGAAAGAAAAGCATGAATGAATGATATAAATGAAAAAAGGGGGAAAGAAATTTCAACAAATGAATGCGACAATATTCTAATAATCGTGTAAGCAGTTTCAGTGTTGTGTGTTTGTGTCTGTGTGAGTGTTTCCTCTTGAATGTCTGCCCCATAAGAGTGTGTGTTTGCAATAGTGTGTGTGTAAGTGTGTCCAATTTGTGTTTGTGCATCTAAGTAAATGTATATGGATGTTATTTATAGATAACAATATATATTTATTTGTAGTTTTAAGAAGGGCTGAGTTTTGTTGTGTTACCCGTTCTGTTAAAATATTGAACCACTGTGTAACACTTTAGTAGAATAGTGTTCTTGGCATAGATAGGGCTACCAGAGGAGGTGTTGTGATTTGTTTATGAGTTGTGTCAAATATTTCCAAATTTCCTAGTAAGCACAGAGACGGGGAAAAGGGGATGCTGCATTCAAAGAACAGCGGTAGTTTAGCAGTTATTTCTTTCTAGAGGTTTTGTACTGGTGGGCAGAGTAAGAGTGCATGGAAATGGTAGTCAGTGTATGTCTACTCTTTCTTGAAATATGTGTTGAATTCTTTGTCTTGAAGTAATGATATATTAATGCGCCATCTTTAAGGTGAGTTCAGTTTGTGAGTTTTACATTAAAGATTAGGCTGGTTGGGGCATGGTCTGATATAGTGATTGGATGGTTTTTGGGCTGTTAGATATATCATCAAATTACAGGAAAAACTAAATTCTTGAAATTGGTGATTGGTGAAGATTGGTGGACTGGGGAAAAGCAGTGTATTCATTAGAGGCTGGGTTTTGTAGCCTCCAATAATCACCAAGACCTAAGTCTGTCATGTATTGTGTAATCGTTTCTGTAGAGTGCCAGTTGTTGGTGTGATGTGATGTTGTTGACGTGTCTTGTGCTGAGTTGATGACTGAATTAAAGTTACTTCCATTTATGACAGTTTATATCGAAAAGAAGTTATGGAATAATGTTAGTTAACCTGTCTTTAGACCATTTATAGCCAATGTTTATACAGTTAGATTTGGCAGGAAAAGCACTGTTTTAGGGTTGGGTTAGTTACTTTATAGAGGGTTTATAAGTAATAGTTTTATAAATGTATAATAAATAATTTATCTCTGCTTTATAGATCAGAACAAAGCAATTGGCAGATAACTTTAACTTTTAGATTGCCAGATTATAAGAATGTCTTTGGATGCTTTTTATTGTACTCTTAAAAAAACCACCTCAACCACTTAGCTTTGGAAAACAGCTGCAGCATGTGGGGCAGATTCATTGATTCAGATAATGGTTTGGTGAAGCACTGGAGAGGATGCCCAGTTTTGACACTTAATTTTGAAATGTAAACAAGTTAATGCTGTTCTCTTTAAAGTTGGATCCAGGACATGACAAGCTTTGGACCTGATGGTACTGTATTCATGATATGTGAAATGAATGATGGGTAGCAGGGCTTTTGCTAAACCTTGATTTGTGAAGAGCAGTCGAGCAACATTTTAACATGTCGTTCCATTGTGAAACAATGGCCTTTTCAGAGATTACTTCTGCTGCTGGTAGTTGGAGTGTGGGAGGTATTTTTTCAATTGTTTTGCAGCAACAAACTGCTAGGTTTGGCAGTTTGCAGACTGCATGCATGCATAATATAACATCTCTATCTGGGGAGCTGGAAACAAAACAAGTATAGGCGTATAAGAGCAGGGTCCATAGGGCCAAAGTTTCTGATTCATCCTCCATAATTGTAATGTGATGATAAGCTCCTTATAGCCTCTTGTTGTCCTCCAACAAGGACGGACGGGACAAAAGCCAGCGTATCATGCAAAAGATTACCATTCTGGTAACATCTCTGCTTCCACTTAACACCCACATCAGGTCAGCTGTTCTTAATTTGGTCAGCGACACCAATTTAGCCTCCACCCAGGGGCCTGGGTGCACTGAGGGGTAAATATTGACCCTTGTTTGTAAGCATGGCTCAGATTCTGAGTGTGCAAAATGGCCTGTTTGTGTCCTTGAGATGTTTAGGTCATTGTGTCATGGAGGATGTGTATCACAATCTCATAGGCTGAGAGAGAGAGAATCTAATAGACACCTGCCCTCATAATAGCAACTGGTGATGGTTATCATTTCACGAATGACTGAGCTCATTTACAATAAGCTGAAACCCCTCCAAAACAATGAGCATCATAATCAAAGTAGAGATAAATGTTCCATTAATGTCTATGATTTTGCCCTCAAGACATATGCACTGTGTTTTTAACACATTAAGATATTATTAATGATATTATTGATGATACACCTGATCTGAAATTAGTTTACGTTTTCAATTTAAGAAAAACTCTCCTCTTGAATTCTTGGCCCAGGCATTGAGTCTGAGATGACCTCTACTCTTTGTCCCGAGGACTCTGGCCAGCCCTCGCCACCACCCTCCTCACAGGCCGGTCTAAACTCTGTGGGAAACCCCCCAGTGCTTTGTGTTTTTTTGGACATTGTGCGTCTCACCAGATAATGTCTCCACCCCTCTGTTTCTTTCCTCTCCCATCTAAAGAGGTGCTGTATGCAGCGTGGTGTCCGGTGCTAACTGCCCACTAAGCAGGACAGAGAGATGGGATCTAACCATGGGGGTCAGTGCTGCTTGTCTTTGTGCCTCAGGACGGCACTCAGACCTTGCTGCTGGGAGTTTGCAAGGGCAATGAGAGTAATTGGCAGTGATGGATGCTGACATGTGTTCTGGTTTTGAAGATATCTCTATTAACCTCTAAATATATGCTGTACCTAACAGTAGTTTAAGCTTTACAAACATGTTTTGTGACAAGTCATTGCTCAAACCCACAGAACTTCAGTTTAAATTCTACTGGCAATGCCACATTTAAAAAAGAAAAAAGCTAAATATATCAACCGCAGTTTTGGCTAAATAAGTATAAAATATGTAAACTGTGCAGCCAAAAACATGGCACTTGGGTTTTGAACATACAGTATATTGAATATTATGCAACTTAAGATACAGAATATCCTGAATGCAATATTATCAAAAATCCCTTTTCCATTTCTTGACCTGCATTAGTTTATTTTTGGTCACTTCGGGGCAGCACAACAAGGTATAAACACAACACTGACATATAATCACCTTATGAAGTTAAAACAAAATTGATGCGATTGATGATGAAAGTGAACCAAAATAGTAAAGCTGTGGGCCGTAAAAAACAAACGAAGAGTAAGCGAAGCCAAAATGCTAAGTAGAGCTGAGGGAAACTGTAGAGCGAGCTGATAATTGTTTACGTTAATGCCATCAACATTTTGTCAAGGATTATTGTGGTTTGTTTACTCTTCTTTAAGCTGTTCTATATTATCAATATAAACCCCGGCACTCTCACTGAATAACGATATGCATTTAAAGACTTCCACATGTCTTGTTGCTCATTAGCTAACAACCCAGTGCTTTACATGTTAAATGCCCTGTTTATACCAGAGTTTTGCTCAAGTGTGGATTACCTCCAATTTCATGCCATCACTCCAAACTTTGGGAGTAAGACGGTCACCTCTTTTTGTCATGTGAATTGTGATGTCATTCAAGTCGGACCGAGGTCCCAATCGACCCCCTGGCCTTTGACCCTTATTAACCCCGGGTTAGAGTGCTGTATTCAAGGTGTAGCCATCTGTGAGCCTTGCTGTGTCTGGGCTTCCCTCCTCCCTCACTCTTTATCATCCCTCCCAGTGTTCAGGAGCAGTGGAGTGATCAGAGGGTCTCGATCAACCTTTGAAACCCCTAGATGACAGGATGGGTCATGTGTACGATCCTGTAAAAAAATGTAAATATATATACGTGTGCCAAGTACAATTTTGAGTTACTTGTAGAATTAAATTTTATATTACTTTGTACTTCTCCTACAGAGGAAGATATTGTACATTTAGTACACTACACTACACATGTATGACAGGATTCTTTATAGATCATGATTTTACGTACAAAAGCAATGTTGAGCTTATTTGTAAGTAATGCTTATGACTAAAACTACCCAACAACGGTATATACAATAGTCAAAATTAGCTTCACCTTGACCAAATACAACATTAAAATGCTGCATACACATTATTGCATCAGTAATAATAATCAAATCACATACGATACAATAGTATATACATTAATCACAACAAGGACAAGAGCTATTCTACTTCTACTTTTAAGTACATGTTGCTGATGGTACTTCCGCACTTTGACTCTTACTGAATTACCCACAATTCATAGCAATGTGACGTTAAATACGGGGTTACCAGTGGAAGCATGGAGACAAATTACATTTACTTAGAAACATTAAGGATTAAAGATGGAACATAAAAACACATGAAATCAGAGGAATGGAAGCAGAGATTATATTACACAGATTTATTGATCAAACATTTAATTTAGTCACTGAAGCTGTTTTGACAAAAACGAGTAAATAGATTATTTAAAATGACGTCTCATCTTGTGAGGAAAGAGCCTGGAAGACGTTCAAATCAAGGAGTAAAAAGTATAAAATAAATACCTACAATTGTACATAATATTTTTTGATGTTGTCATGGTAACGTGATATGTTGCAGTCCCATTCGTATTTACACCATTTCAAGTCCTCACAGTCTCTCACACATTTAAAAGGTGACGTCAGTAAGTCCCTGAGGGTTCAGGGTTTAAGTTCCTAGAGGCACATTGGGATTGGGCCTCACCGTGTGGGTCAACCATAGATGTATGAAGAGAACTGGATAGAGTGTCGGAGGCGGTGCCGCATTCATTCCCATGATTTTGATGAGTGGCGCATGAAGCAAAAAAAGTTTAAGAAAAAAAATCGCAGTATAAAATTCAGAGAAAATGATCTGAATCTTCTGGTGATCTTCAATATCCATGAAGCCCATTGAGCAAGCACACTAACATTTCCTTTAACCCCGCCTCTAAGCACTTGGTCCACCCTCGTTCTCAGGATCATTCACATGAAAGGAAGAAGGAAAATAACTCTGAACTCAGCCACGAGTGCATTTTACAACTTTTAGGACTTGATGATTTAAATAAGGACTATTCAAGTGTTCCTACTGGGAAGTTGATTTACCTAAAAAAAAAAAAGATCCGCTGATTTACAGAGGTCTCTTTCCTGGGAGCTTGTTGTGAACTACATAGAGTCTAACGGTGACTGTGTAGTTGCGACATCACAACCTTATGCAAGTCCTGATTACTAGTTTTTAAAGGACAGTTCCTGAATATGGGCTCTGTGAATCCCTTTGTGGATTGAGTGTCTTGATACTTGTTACAGTATTTATACAGCACATAGACCTGCTTTATAATGAAAGAAGAAGGAAATCTCAGTTTCTACAACATGTAATCTTTAGGTGAAGGATCTGAATACTGAATACTTCCTCAGACATGTTTCCTACCTTTTAAAAGTGTTTTACATTTTCAATTCAAACAAATCATTTTAAGAAGCAAATAATCCATTTTATTGACCTTTTACATTTGGCAGATGTTCCAAAACATTCCTAAGTATTCTGTACTTGTTGTCCTGATGATGTTCAGTTTGACGATGCCAGCGTACATAAACAAGGGAGCCAGAAGCATCTACTGAGATTCAACACGTCAGCAGATGATTACTCAAAGTTTATTTTAGCAGTGATCTTAATAAGCAATGGGTTAAACTTTGAACTTTCCAAGAAAGGGGTTCATCCACCCCTCTTATCATTCGGTGACATGCATATCAGGTGATGAGTTAGAGGTTTGTTTAGAGTATTGACTGTGACAGTCAGAACATATAATGTGACTCTTTGTATGAAGAACGGCTGAATGCGTGACAATGTATTTGCACAGAGAACAAAGTCTGAAAAAGAAGAACAACTACTAAACAGGGATCTCGATTATTGTCTCATTGCTACATTGAGGCTCATTTTTCAAAATATGCTCCATAATGCTGCCGTCATCCTCCTGAAACTGTACCTTCACCGTCAGTGGAGAGCATTTATCCATTTTACAATTGATAATTACAGTGTCACCGGCAGCTTGAAGGCTACAGCTCCCGAGATCAAGCATGTCAGCTTTAGACACCGGACACACCAGCTGGTCCTTATCGATGGAGACGACTGGCCGTCTTCTCAAAAACCTGGGGCTCGCGCAGACCATCCTGTCAAGCATCTCTATATCTCTGCTGTTTGTCTGCACCCAGTTGTGCAGATACAACATGTGGCAGTCACATTTCCAGGGGTTCCCGTGCAGTCTCACTGTGTGCTGGATGACAAAAGGGTCTAAAAAACCCAGTGGGAGAGTTTCCAGCTGGTTGTCAGACAGGTAAAGCTGCTGGAGGAGAAGCTGGTCCTCAAACAGTTTGCTGTCAACATTGCTCAGGTTGTTCTTGTGTAGATGGATTGCCATGATGCTAAATAGATCGTGAAATATCATTTCAGGCAGCAGGATGAGCTGGTTTTCAGACAGATCAAGATTCTCAAGGGCTGTAACATTTCTAAAAATGTCCTCAGGAAGGTCGGAGAGCTGGTTAGAGGACAAGATGAGGTCGGTAAGAGACGTCAAACTGCCCAGAGAGGACAGCTCAGTCAATCTGTTCCCTTTTAGATTCAGCTCCTTCAAATGTGTTGTCTCGAATCCAAACACTTTATCGCTGAAAGTTGTAAGAAGGTTTCCGCGGAGGTTCAGCACCTTCAGTTTGGTTAACACAAAGAAGATATCGTCAGCGAGTTCTGATATTGTATTACCCTCAAAGTGCAGCTCTATCAGCTGAGAAATATTGTGGAACATGTCAGATGTCAGATTGCTGATGAGGTTGTTGTTCATTCTCAGGATCTCCAGTCTTGCCAGACCAGAAAAAGTTTCCCTTTTTACGTCTTCAACTTTATTTTGGGACAAATCCAGGACACGCAGATTATGAAGGTTCAGGAAAAGGAATGCAGGCAGATCTGATATGATGTTGCCCTTCATCTGCAGAGTTTCGAGTTGTTTAAGAGAGTCAAACATGCCAGGGAGCACCGTCTTGAAACTGTTGAAGTTAAGCAACAGTTTAGTCAAGTTTCCCTGCTTTGAGAAAGTCCCCAAATATAAGTGCTCCAGCCAGGGGTTCCCACTGATTTCCAGCTCCTGCAGCTCAGTCAGATTCTCAAAAGCCTGAGCGTGAACACTTCGTATTGCATTACTTAGGAAGACAAGCTTGTTGAGTTGGGGGCTCTCCTCTAAAGTGTTGGAGAACAGGTACGATACGGCTGATTTGATCACGATAAAGTCCTTGACCTGCCTGGACATGTTCCTGGGTAAAGATGTCATCCGGTCATGAGCACACAGTATTTGGACTGAATTGAAACACTGGCAATTGTATGGACACGAGGTTTGGTACTGTGTCTTGCCTGTGTGACAGAGAAGCAGCACCAGGAACAGAATCAGGCCCAATTCTTTGTCCATTTTTCACTGTCAAAACATGAGGAAAGCTTCTATGAATTAACAGGAAACCAAAGTCAATGTTGCTTTGATATGAGAGCAGAATAAAAGTATAAAAGCTGTTTGTTCCAAGGAGAGAAGAATGAGTATTTTTCTATTGAAAAATAATGAAATCCAACATACCTGTGTGTTACAGGGATCCCTTAGCATTGAAACAAATTTCCCTGTCAATCCACAGGCCAGCTGACACAAAGTGCAAACGACAAGTTTGAATTAGGCAAGACAAAAACCTTTGGTCAGCGGCCAGCTCCTGCCATTGGTTTCATTTGCTCACAAAAAAAGGGGACAATCTTTTTGTCCAGCAAATCAACTCACAGAGCAAAAAATAGTAAACATTTATTTGATACTTTAATATTAATATACAACATGTAAAAAAATACTGTATTTTGAGTGAGTGAGTCTCTTTTTTATTAGTATTAGTTTCAGCAGAAGTCTGTCAGAGATGTGTCACTATTTACCAAAACAAGGCAAATAGATACGAGAGGGAATGTGCTGTCACGAGAAAAGTTACTCTTTCCAGTAGTAAGTTCTATTTATTTATCCTGGAAGTCTTTGAAGACACATAATTTATTTAAGAGAGACCCTGGCTAAAACAGCAGTGCAGACTCACTTACAGTAATAACACATTACCAGAGAGGCATTAATTGGAAATGAAAATGATCCATTACACATGTTTTTAAATGGCTTTTGAAAGCGCAACCTCAGCTGTAGTGTAAATACAAAATGTGAATTGTGTTGTTTTAGTGTGTTTGAGTCCGATGCGGTTTCAGTCGTTGCAGGAGACCATCACCTCCACTAGGTGTCATCCTGCTCTTCCTAACTTTGAAGTTGGAGTTGATGACATTCTTGGATCCTCCTACTCCTCTGGGATGTTCCCTGAGGATGCACAGGTATTCAACACTGTTTAGGATCAGATCCACCACCCCAAGCCTCTGGGAACTACATCAAGAAAAATTTAGGAACTTTTAAATCTTTTTTTCCACTTTCATCATTTACCTTTTCTGAAATCAAACGATGGCCAACGCAGGTATACAGCTTCTCGGGTTCACGTTGGCCTTCCTGGGCTTCATTGGCTCGATAGCATCCACAGCCATGGTGGAATGGAAAGCTTCGTCGTATGCAGGAGACAACATCATCACTGCTCAGGCAATGTTTGAAGGGCTGTGGAAGAGCTGTGTATCACAGAGCACTGGTCAAGTGCAGTGTAAAGTGTATGATTCACTTCTACAACTACCAGGTAATGTTGTTTTACATATCATGTTTTGATTATACTGCACCACTGATCATATTATCAGGCACAGCACAGTGAGCATATCACAATTACAGTAGATTGTGTCCTAAATCATTTCTCTTCATCATCATTTCTTCTACAAAAATATGGGCGTGGGAAGAAAATGAGAAATGGGATAATGAAACAATCTTAAACATTTTTAGAAATTGAAATTATGAATTTAGGAAATGTCTAAATATTAAAAGGAAGATTTGTGGGCCTGTATGCTGTAAAAGAGGAATGTGTGAATCCCCTTGGTCATTCAAACCTTTCTAAAAATGGCTTGCATGCTGAGACATGTCCCTCAAATACCAGCAGCTGGCTGATCAAAAAAGAAGTATTCTTCTTTTAAATCAATTTAAGAGGGATAGAAGTTATGAATTGTGTTGGATTTAAAATGTAAATGTAGCCTTTGTAAATGGATTTCTAATTTCTATATGATAAAAGGTTGATATGTGCTTCATCAGATAGGAATGCTTCGAGTACACCTTAGCTGGATATGACTCATGTCGTCAGCATGCCCCCCTTTCATTTAAGATACTTTAGAAATAGAGGCAAGTAGTCACAAGTAAAAACTGTTTTCAATTAATATGTATTTGAAGTAAGAATAGGGATGACCCAGGGAGAAATGAATAAAAAAGAATTAGAAAGCTGGGAAATTGCATGAAACCTGTTCAAATCTATGATTCTGTGCCGTGTCTTTGTTTCCAGGGATTGTACTGGGCACACGTGGACTGATGCTGTGCTCCATCATACTGAGCATACTTGCTGTTTTGGTGAACGTGGTGGGCATGAGGTGCACCACCTGTATGGCAGAGCAACCGGAGCAGAAGGACAAAGTGGCTCTAGCTGGAGGGGTTATCTTCATTGTCGCTGGTCAGAGTCCATTCACTTCAGACATGCACACACATGCAAAGACACACACATGCAAAGACACACACATGCAAAGACACACACATGCAAATACACACACATGCAAAGACACACACACATGCAAAGACACACACATGCAAAGACACACACTGCTTGAGCATCATCTTGCTTGTCGGGATATTTTTCGCCCTAAAGATGTTGCACCACACTACTCTGTGTTTTGCTTTGACCACTGTATTGCACCAAATCTTTAAGATGATTTGACTTGAGGTGAATTTAAGGGTTCATATAAATGTTGATACATGAAAGATGACACAGTCTTTCATTTTTTAACCTGAAAAACTATAAAATGTTTTTCCATTCATGTTTTTTTCAGGTCTGCTTGCTCTGGTGGGAACATCTTGGTATGGCCACAGAATAGCCCAGGACTTCTACAACCCATTCACTCCGACTAATTCTAGGTGAGGTTGTCCTTCTCTGCACCTTCAGTCAGGAATTCACAGTAATTATTGTGTATCACTGTGTCTGTGTGTAATGACAAAGAGAACGGACACTTGTAAACTTTTATTATACTGTTGTTCTCCTGCCACTCAGTTAATCAGTTAGTATTACACACTTAATGAAATAGTTTGATATTTTCAGTGATGTAAAAGTTTTTACTTCAGTACAAGTACCAATGCCATTCTGTAAAAATTGTAAAAGTAAAAGTCTTTCCCTCAAGATGTTTCTCAAGTAAAAGTACAAAAGTAATATCAGTGAAATGTACTTTAAGTATTAAAAGTAGAATCCCTTGTTGGGTAGTAACTATTTTATATACTATTGGATACTTTAACTGAGCACACCATCATATTTTGTAAATGGATTGCATATATTGTTTGTAATATATGCAATCCATTTACAAAATATCTAACTGGTAATCATGTGTCACATTAATGTAGTGGAGTAAAAAGTAAAAGATTTGCCTCAGAAAAAAAAGTACAAGTAAGCATATAAAGTACAATAACATTGAAACACTCAAATACAGTAGGCTACAAGTACATCAGAAATGTAGCCTAGTCAAGTAAAGTACTAAATATACATGATTACTGGATAATTTGGAAAATACGAAGTAAATATGAAGCTGCAACCAGCCGTGGGTTAGCTTAGTTTAGCATAAACCTGAAGTCAATATAGTGAAGATGTCTCTAAACCAGCAGAGACCCAAAGCTAGCGGTTCCCTCTGTTTCCAGTCTTTGTGCTAAGCTAGGCTAACGGGCTGCTGGCGGTAGCTTCATATTTAGCGTACAGACATGAGAGCGGGATCAAACTTCTCATCTAACTCTCAGCAGTAAAAGCAAATAAACAGATCTCCCAAAATGTCGAACCATTCTTTTTATTTTCAAGCATACTCTTTCATGTTTGGATAATTAACTTTAAAATAACAATGTGATATTCAGCTTGTATTTAGACTTAATGAATTGCAATGATTGTCTTGTCCAAATTCAAGCACAAGTATCAGTGTGATGTGTGAATAATTCACAGATATGAATTCGGAAGTGCCTTGTATGTTGGATGGGGAGCGGCTTCTCTCATCATCATAGGAGGGAGCTTCCTCTGCTGCAACTGCTCCAGCAAGGCCTCGGGGAAATCTCCCCGCCACCCAGCGTCCAGCTCTGCAGGCCAGCCGGGCAGAGACTACGTCTAGGATAATCACTCCATCCAACCTTTGCTCAAGGAAGAACACGGCCTTTGCAGGGAATTGTAATCTGTAATGTTTTACAATGTGTATATTTTGCAGGTGTTATTTTTGGTGTATGTTTATATTTGATGGGAAATGGGAAACACTCCATTCTTTGGTAGTCCATATAGTTTATAGACAGAAATAATAAGAAAAAATAAAATAATATTGGCATCGCTCAAGTACTGCAGGGAACTTCCATTAACTTTGGAAATTAATATTACAGATGACAACAACTTGACTCCATTCATTATAAATCTGCTGTGTGACAGTTTTATATGTGACAGTTTTATTTTTGTTAATTGCTTTGTTTGGAATCGTGCCACTATTCTGTCAAATCATGTCAAATAAAATCTTCATTGCTTTCGTAGTATTGTATGTTTTTATAGCATTTCGGTTTGGTTTGGTTTGATGTGCACACAAGGCTGGTGTTCAAATCCCATATAAACCCCTGCGAGCCAACATGTTTTTACATTTCTCTGTACTTTTTAATTTCCCAACCCTGTGAGTGTCACGCAACCACAAACCCACTCTCTCTTTTCTATCTTTAAAACAGGTATTCAAATATTTTAAGGGAATTATTATTTCAAAGGTGTGTGTGTTTGTGCGTGTGTGCGTGTGATACTCCTACCCAAGGTTCGCTATCTTGCTATTTTTTGCAACCAGAAGGGACAAGAGAATGAAGCTAAGACGTCTGAATGCAGAATAATACATTTGTAGTCTACAAAAGTGTTAAAATTAACTTGAAGTTGAAAAACAAAAACTCAGACAACTCCCAGACTAGACAATGCAGTGGTAGCAACATGTCAATCACAAGGTAGCAACGCCCTAAAGCATACCTTGCTTTATTGTCTATTTTACTCTATTTTACACCCTTCTGGCTCTTAGAAAGAATGCACGTTTAGGGCACTTTTGCTTTGGCTTCACTTATCAGAAGGAGAGTGGCTCCTGAATGTGGCATGATGCACTTTGCTTCAGTATGGTACCGTTCTATTCCATCGGAGAAGGATGTTATTCACAAACGGTCAAATGTTGCCATGCCTCTCCTGAGCATTGGCCAGGTCAAAGGACTTGGTACTCCAAAAGCTGAACGCTCAGGAAGGCAGCTGGTCCTGGCAGCATTCGTTCTTGGGTTTTAAATCCCTTTTATGAGGAACTTTATGAGCCTGTGTTATGTGATATTTTTAATACTTTTATCCAACACAATATTTTTACAAACCAATGGAGATGAACCTTGCTGTCCTCAAAAAAGCAAAAAAGCAAAGCACGCTTTCCAGCTGACTACCGTCAGATCTCTTTAGTCAGCTATGTTGGCAAAATGTATAAAGGGATCCTAAGAGATACCCCCGGAAGACACAATTTCCAAAATTGCCCCATCACAAAATGGTTTTATGGCTAATAAAACTGTGTGACTCAGAAGGCCTTAGATTCTGGGGTTGAATGGGAACAGGAGTTTTAATAAATGTTGCTAAAACCATGCAGATAGTAATGAGTGTAGGGCGGCCTCCTCTTATTTGATTAGTCGACTCATCGGTCGTTAATGTCTTAGTCAAGTAAGATTTCTGGAGTCAATTATTCATTTTTTATGCTTTTTCATGCTAAATTACTTATTTCTAATGAGCACAACTCTGGTAAACACAAGATTTTAAATGTTGCTTTTGCATGACTCTTTGGGGTGAAAATCTATTTTAAAGATCTGTCAATTAAATCAACAAATCGATTGGTCAACAAAATCGCTTGAGTGTTACTCGAAGAGTGGAAGAGTCTTCAAGTTTGTCAAAATCCTGCCTATCTTTGTCATTTCATTCATGAACATTATGAAATTCTCCACTTTCCAGTGTTAATGCTAACTATATAACTATTGATTCTATAAAAATGTGTTATGTTGCATGTTAAGGTGCTTTTATTTGTCACAAACTTTTAGATATGCGGCTTAAACGGATGACATCTGGGATGAAGAGTTGTCGTTGTCGTGATGAACTTCTTAAAAATGATAGAATATGGTCCGTTGTAAACATGGACATTCAGACATCAATCAGCATGATTCACAATTACTGAGAATGTCATTATCTCTGATGTCCAGCACTTCAGAATAACTGAAGCTGACATTACAGCTCATTTAGAATCAGAATCAGAATCAGAACTGTTTATTACCAAGTACGTTACACATGCAATGAACTTATCTTCTTTGTTGGTTCTCAGAGAAAAAACACAAGTTGTTGGGGGAGGAGCAGCAGAGGGGATGGAGACGAGGACATAGGGGGGAGGAGAGATGGAGCTGAAAAACACTACCATCTGTACACATCAGGAAACAGTCAAATTACATGATCTTTATGTTTGAATGATAATGTGTCTGTAATGGTTTTTTGCACCTCTGGAACACTGGAAGAGCAGCTGGAGAATCACAGGGAGGCTCATCAGCCACCTCTAAGACAAGATCTAAGACAAGCAGAGGATGCTGGACCAACTGTGTGAGGAAACACCCGTGAAGCAAAATACTGCCTTGATACTTTAATTATTGTTTCAGTAAGTATAGTATCCGATACAAAAGTAATAAAATAGTCATAGTACAGTATGGCATACAAATTTCATTACAAATTTCATAGTATACTATGCCATAAAAATGTATATAGTATGTCATGCAAGTATGACAGAGTATGTCATAAAAAGTAATTGTAAAGTGTATGACATATATACATATATATATATATATATATATATATATATGTATATATAAAGCCATAAAAATGTCATAAAAGATGTCATTGTACAATATGCCAAAAAAATGTCATGGTATATAGCATGTCACAAATATGTCATGAAACAAATTAAATTAAAGTATACCATAAAAATGCATAGAAACTGCATAGAAAGTTATGGTATAGTACGCCACAATAAGGTTATGTGAAATATCAATATATAGCATGCCTTAGCAATAATCATGATATGATATGTAGAGTAAAAAAGAGTATTATGCCAATAAAGTCACAGTATATTATGCCATAAAATTGTCAGAACAAATTTCATTAAAACTCTATCTTATAGTATGCCATAGAAATTTCATAAAAATATTATAGTATAGTATACAATAGAAATATCATTAACAATATTATATATATATTATGTCATCATAGAAGTCTTAGTATAGTGTGCCTTAAATATGTAATAAAAAATGGAATATAGAATGGCATACAAAATGTCATTAATATATATCGTAGTATAGTATGTCATAAAAATGTCATAGTCGAGTCATGCAAATAAAAAATTAATCATAAAAAGTCCCAGTACTATATAATATGTCATGAATATAATTATGACAGAGTACAGAATGGTATAGAATGCCATAATATGTCATACTGTAGAATGCCAAATAAAGAAATATGTAATTGTATGCAGTCATGAGTCATGCAAAATGTCATAACAAATGTCATAGCATAGTATACCATAGTAAAGTATGCCATAGAAATATCATAGCATAGTATACCACAAATATGCCATAAAACTAATGCAAAAGTCATAGTATAATGTGTCAAAAAAATCCTAAAACATCATAGTGTAGTACGTCAAAAAAAAGATGGTAATAATGACTTACTATGACTACTACTACAAACTTATTTTATGACGTACTATATTATTAGTTTTACGACATACTATACTATGACAGCGTTTCATGACTTTTTTCATACTATACTATACTATGGAAATATGGCATATTTTATGATATACTATATCATTATTATTATTATTTAATAGCATAACAACTTTAACATTTTAATGATATTTTCATGGCATACAATGCTATGACATATTTTATGATTTCTTTTCATAACATACTATAAATAAATAAAAAAGTATGACATTTTATTGCATACTATATTATGACATGTTTTTTGTGTCTTTCTATGGCATTCTTTAATAGGTTATTTTTTATGCCAATTTCAGGGCAAACTATGTTATGAATTATTATGGCATATGATACAATTACTTTTTATGACATTTTAATGACATACTATAATTTAACATTGTTTCTTGACTTTTGCAAGACATAAGACATACTACGGCATTTTTTATGATTTTCTTTTTGACATATTATACTATGACTTTTGTGTCAAAATGACAAACTGTAATAGTATAGTAATGTTTAAAGCTCCAACCTAACCATTTAACATATCTTTAAAGCAAACTAAAGACTTTAGAACGAGCATTTTCTTTTTATGTTTAAGAGAATGAAATAAATTTAAAAAATCAGTAAAAGCTTTTTAAAAAGGAGAGTTTTCATTGTCCAACATGTGGCGGCGACTGCTGCAGAAATGTGTTGCCTCAGGGACAACAAAACAAATCCAGAAAGAGAGAAAGGAGGCTGGGGAGCGGCTCCTGACGAGCATACCTCATACCACTGACTCTTGTCCCAACATGCTTTTTCACAGTGAAGGCATCAGAGTTTATGAAAACCTGATCCCAAATAATTTCTACCCATCTTTGTTTAGTACAAAACTCACACTGTGTGATTCTCTATATGGAAGAATGATGTAGAATTGCAACCGCCCCCCATCCCACCAGCACGCTCACAACAAGACTGTATACTGTTTTATCTATTGTATCAACACACAGTTGTCTTCATTGTACCACGCACAACACACACTGTGCAGTGATACTGCAGCAGCGAGCGCCACCATCTGGTGACCCTCGAGTCTGCTGCTCAGATACCAGGGAGCAAATGCAGTGGTTCAAGTATTGTTAGAAATGCTGGATTTCTGACAATAAAGTTCAAATTTATGTTGAACTTGTTTATCCAAAAAGGAAAAACAGCCTACACAAAATACACAAACAAGAAGAGGGAGAAAGACATGCAACAAAGGTCCCCATCTGTTTTGTTGCAGTAACATCAGCATCTTAAAAGCCCGGACCATCAGGAGGACGACCCTCCATATCACATTCTTTGCAATACACTATTTAAAATTAAAATAGAAAAAAAACTGATAATTACAAAAAATGAACTTTTGACATATTGGCAGTTTATGTGCCTCACTAATGTTGAAATTATTTAAAAATGCAAGCAGCATTCCTTCATAAGCAACAAGCACACAGTGGCCACTGCGGCTCCCTTTCCAGAGACACAGATATTGTAATAGAAACTCATGTTGGGATAAACAGAAAGAGGAAGTGGATACAATTTAAAAGGTAGACAAAAGTATTTCTTTAAGATATGAGTTAAGTAGTCGTCATCACAACATTCATTCATAATAATTCATAATTCATAAAAATCATGGTTTGAAGACATCAATGCCATAACTGACTCATCATTTTGTTAAGAATTCCTGTTGTTGGGGTGCCCTCATATTTTAGGGGTTACGATGCTGACCATGAACTGCATCGTAAAAAAGCTGAAAAAACTAAAATGAAAAAATCTTTCCGTCCCTTGTGCATGTTTTTAGGGCCCGTAAAAATACACAGAAACAATTTTTTTTCTGTGTTTTCTAAATGTATTTCTGTGGAATTCTAGCACATGCAGCTGATCCCAATGATGCTCTATTAACACATGAATGAATCTTCAATTTCGCTTCCTGAGAGGTCACAAGAAAATACAGAATGAATCATCATGACTCTTCTACTCAAGTACAAAGTCACAGAAGTGCTTTTCAAGTCCAACTTCCTGAATTAGGGAACAAAATACATGTAATACAGAAGTGAAAGTGCACTCAAAGTTCAGGTCCTGCGGTTGTGGTGTTGTGATGGGAAGATGATCATTTCTTCTTCCCCCCTTACTTCCAGGAACTAATCCGGGCTCATATTACTGTCAGTGAGACTGCTTTGTATTGTGATGTACACCAAAAGTACAGTGAAGGATATACTGACGGGGTATATTAATAAAAGGTATCCATAAACAGCTGAATCTGGATGAATTCAAAAGCCTTGAAAATTTGAAATTGCAAGCCACAAAAACATTAAGATATGATTCAAAATGAAATTTTAAACAATGTTATGCCCATATAGATTGTATCCTTCCATTCTATTAACTTTTCAGAAAATTACAAGATGAGAGAATAAAGTATCTGCTGTTCTATATAAGTGCAATTATGAAAATATTCTGTAGAAATTATGTGAAAAGTGATCATTTGTGGCCACTAGAGGACAACAGAAGCCAGGTTTTGGATAAACTTACCAAAATCTGACAAACATGAGGGGTATGCACATAAAAACTATGAACGCCATCAATTAGTCAGACAAAGCTTAAAAAAATGACAAATGGATAATGAGATTATGAAGTTTATTCTGATATGTTTATATAATGGTTATATCATTTAAACAATATAAATGCACCTCTTTTACCACCTTTTTTTTACCTTAAATAAATCAACAAAGGGAATTGTTTGATGGGAAATTCACTAAACAATGCAATATCACAACTACTATTTCCAAATCATTATATATATATATATATAATTAATATAAATAATGGATACTACTAGTTTGATAATAATCACAAAAGACAAAAAAGAGGACAAACAGGAAAGCACATCTAGTGATCTTATATGCACCATGACTTTAAAAAGTAAATGTATAATCCTACTTTGTTAATCATTTTACTTTTTTTCCATGACACTATTTACACTTAAATAGTGTAAATAGTGTAAATAATATTTCACTGTTGCAGGTCAGTGTGAAGAAGGGAGTCAGAGCAGCTTAAATATAAATGTTGGCGTTTCTTGGAGTCTCGGCTACTGCCGGAGGTCGAAGGAGTGGAAGTATGCAAACAATAAAACACATACAAGAAGTATTTAGATTTGACCTTTGCTCTTCTTCACACTTTATCCTCAGACAGCTTGAACACATCTTGAATAAATTGCCCAAATCCTATTCCCCAAAGTTGCGATATGCACAGCTGCTACATGCAGCTGAAGGCAAGTTTGTATCGTAATCCACAGCACCAATCCACATTTTTTTTATTTCAGCGAGCGATCCATCAAGTATTACGTAACACTGCAATAAAGGTCATTCAGAGTGACATTTTTATGATCTTTCTAAAACAACTGGACGTTCAGACGGAGGAAGTGCATCAACAGAGCAGCACTTACAGTAACTCCAGGGCTTTTCCCCTCTTTAGCCCGGTATTGGATCTGGATCTGGACCAAACTCTAACTCAAACTGCTGTAATCAGCAGAGTGCAGCTGCCAGACATCACAGAAAAATCATTGAACGGGTACAAAATCAAACAGAAAACTAAGCTACTGCAGCTAAAATCATTTCTGTCTTCCAGTATCATCTGTGGTCTCTTGACCATTACAGAAGTATCCTGAAAGTACAGAATGAGGTGATGTACTTGTCTTAAAATAGTGTGTCAGCTACTGTCAACGCTAGGTACAGATCAGCTTTATCTCACAGTGCAGAAATCCAAACCTGAATTATTTGAGATGTTTAACTGACTAAAGTTACACTGACACTCCTTTTAGATAGAGAATTACTACTATATATAGAGCGTGTATAGAAATAGCTCTGCCTGTTACCAGAGAGTGAATGAGAGTCTTAAAAAAGGATATAATGATTTCTTAAAGTTGTTATACGGTGACGGTGAAAGAAATGTCCCTGAAATGTAATGACGTTCCTCTTTCTTTGCTTGCTTGTGTCATTGTTGTACTCTAATTTTTGATCTCTCTGAAAGATAGTGACCCTATCTTATTAAATACAATATATTGTCTTATCTGCCTTTTAGGGTTTCAAATTGCTTCATGAAAAGTCTTTTTATTCTAACATGCTGTACATTTATGGTTCAGACTCTAATAGAGACACTGGAACTCTATCTCCTTTAATGGCCTTTAAAGTATGAACCATCATTTAGATCAAGTTTTTTTTAATAAGATTATAAATATATGATACCTTGTTACTGATGAAAGCACCCAACATGATGTAGTTATAATTAGCTTCAGCAACATTAAAATACTACTTCCATTGCACATTGATATTATATTTACCATCATTTATCTATGTGATAAATACTCTGCTTTTGATATTTTATGAACATTTAGCTGATGATACCTAACTTATATACTTTAACTAGTAAGATCCTGAATGCAGTACTTTTACTAGCAGTACACTAAAGGCCGATGCACACGGGCCGTTTTTTCCGTGCGATTATTTCGCACATCAATATATCTTTACTGTTGTTTTTTAGTATTCTGCAGTAACAAATTTGACATAATGCTTTTTCTTAACAAAGTCAATTTCAAATGAAGGCATCAACCAATCACGTTGTGCGGAACAGACGTGCATAACGCATTTTGGTGTTGTTTAGGGTTATATGTCACGCCCCCGGCATGGAAAGGCCTTTTGTAAAATATCTGTATGCTTCTTCCACCGGGATGATGATAAGTATAAAGGAAGAAACAACATACCTGCATAATTCATTGAGACGATGCGTATAAAAATCACACACACACACACACACACACACACACACACACACACACACACACACACACACACACACACACACACACACACACACACACATACAGGCAGTGCAAACAACAACGCAGGCCAGATGAGATCCTTGAAGCTTACAATGAGATCAGCTTGAGTTTTTTTTTTTTTTTGATTTTTTATTCAACTTGGCAAGAGGAAATCTTTCATGTTTATGTTTCTGTGGTTGTGTGTAGCCGTGTGTGTGTGTGTGTGTGTGTGTGTGTGTGTGTGTGTGTGTGTGTGTGTGTGTGTGTGTGTGTGTATCATACTGACATAATCAACTCTCATTGCATCTCATAGTAGTGCAGCTCGCAACTTATTAACACTTATTTGAACTCCGCTGACCTCCTCCAGCACCTGGATCACTTTCTATACGAAACAGATGACCGTCTCCATAGGAACCAGGGAGACTCATGACGGTATTTGTCATGAGTAAACACAAGCAGTGCTTTTATGTAATGTCTCCATCCAATACACCACATATAAAAGAGGGAGATGGATACATGTGTATGTGACGCATGCTTGGGATGGACTTATGTGATTAAAAATAAGCTTTTTTGGAGTAATAAGAGACATTTTATGTCATTTTAATCCCATTTTATGTTGGAAATGTGGTAATACAAGGATAGTTATAAGATAGTTAAAAGACAATATGGTAAAATATAGTACAACCTCAACAGAGATACTCACTTGCAATCACATAACCTTCACTAGAAAGCAAAAACATGAATAAAAAAAAAGATACCATCTGCACTGCAATTTTCTCTGTATTGAAGCTGGAATGATAAAAAAAACAACGTCCTTTAACTCAGCAACAACAAACTCAAGGCCTATGTAGTCGGCATTCCTTTATCAGAGTATAACATACATACAAATCTTCACCTTTTCCACCAGCAGTCGACCCTCGCTCGACTGTCAACTGAATAAAGATAAAACATTTTGCATGGTTCCCTCTTCTTATATTTTAGGAATATTTCCACATGCTCTCTTACTCCAGCAGGTGCATATTTTGGATCCCTGGCTGGAGTCTCCAAAATATCCAGAGCTGCATGAACAAGATGTGGACACAAATGATTCAAACACAGACACATTGCCAGGCGTTGCTGCTCTGGCTCCGTGCCTCCTCCCATCTGAAGGAGAGCGGGAGCCAATTGAATTCAAGAGCCGTCACCTCTGCTTTCCTGAGTGATGCCCGAGCCTACGTCAAGAAGCATATTCAAGGTAGGCCAAAGGCCTCTGGAGTCATAATTTGTCAAGATATACAGTGTATGAGGACATTGGATTTTCCAATTTTTTGCCTGAAAGGAAAAGACAGCACAGGATTTTATTTTTCACGGCTCTGTTTTGAAATATAGTTTGATTCAATTCTTCAAAATATGTAAAGAGTTAAAACATTTTTAAAAACATGACAATGGAGAAATAAAATGTGCCAATGGACAGTTTTCCCTTTTTGAGCAGGGCACCATGATGGAAGTATTATTTAACATTTTATTTACAACCAGCATTACTGTTCCTGGTCTATTAAAAGCTTTTGTTTTAAGTAAACACTCCCTGCCATTCATTTATCTGATTCAAGTTTTTTCTTTTACTTTTACTTTTGCTTTGCTTTTCATGCAAACTGTGTAATAAATAAAACTCTAGACATAGACATATTCACATCCACATGTAGCGTCCAGTATATCGTAAACTCGTACGTATATATGGTTGTGTATGTGGTATCATATGAGCTCATATTTTGTCCTCAAAAAGCCTGAAATGTTTCTCCTTGAGCCTTAAACAAACACAGTGAACCCTCCACGTGGCAGACACATGGTTCTCATCATGAAACATGAAAAGCCAGAAATCCTATCTCAGTTCAAAACACACACAGACTTTATCACTATTGTGAGCTGCCGGCTTGTGGATTTAAAACCTTTTTTTTTTGTATTTAGTATTTTTTATACTAATACTGCTTTATCACATAAATTTAAGTTATTAGTCACTATCTAAATGTCCTCATTGGTCTGAATTTCTAAATATTGCTGTTATGCTTGGTATGCCAGAAGAAGACAAATGATGGTGACCCACTGTAACTTCAAACTGTCAGTTAAAAGCCCAGCCCACCATGTTTCCAGTTACTTTGGCTGATTGAAGCTCTTCATGGGTTGATTTCGGGTGGTGCTTTGCTGAGAGTTGAGTAATTTTATCTGCAGTGTAATAAGATAAACAGTGTTGCTGAGCCAAATGTAGCAATGCCACCATGCAGCGCCATGTTGTCAATACAAATGCATCTTACTTCAATCTTAGAGGTTCACAAGTGAAATATATTAATGGGTGTGTGAATATAATATATTTTAGCAACAGGCTGCAATTATTTACAGTAAACACACAATGAATCCCACGTGTAACTGTGACTAAACGTTAATACTCACATTTGACTCACACAAATGAATGCCATTTTTTTTAGCTCTTTTCTTTAATTTACATTTCCTCCGTGTCTCACTCCTGCTGGTCTGGACAACCTGTTTCCATCAGCTACAAGCAAAGGTTTTCAGCATATTGATGTTTCCTAAAATACCAGAAGGGTTTGGGAGAGACAGAGGCCACTGAGAACATGAGGAACTACCGGAGACTTTAAGTGAGTAAAAAACACTCAGTGCTCTCTGTGAAAGCTGCCTGGCAACTGTGTGCATTGGAGGAGTGTTATTCACGAACTTTGCCAACAGAGGGAGTTAGGAGAGACATGTATGATAGTAATGCAAATCATCCTTTTAAAATTAGAAGGAAAAATAAGAAATATCAAAGTTATCAGTTGCAGTTTTCCAAAAAAAGGCCAATGATTAGAATGATTTTTGTCTTATGCAGTCATATTAAATTCATCCATTCATCCAATTAAGTCATTTGGCAGGCTAATTGGAAACACTAAGATAGAAGTTAACTCAGTAAGTCTCTTCATTCTTCATCACTGAAGGACTACTTCATTTTCATTATTCTGTATATGGAAAAATACACTTCCTTTCCCTTCTTATTTGTGGGGAACCACATATTAAATATGCATTTTATACATATGTTCATTTTGTAAGTACTGTAATTTCCCCCTATGAGTCAGCTGCAATCAGATGAAGAGTAAAGTCTAAAGTGAGATTAAGTACTGGAATTATAAGACATATTACAAATATGATGATATCATTGCATGGTATTTTACATGTGGAAGTGTAGTTTATGTCAAAGTATTAAAGAGCCCTTTATTTCCCACCATAAATATATGGCAGCCCTCATTTCACATTTTAAAATACAATTATTCCAACATCTTGGTTGTATAAAATATATCCTTATTAAAATATATATAAAAAAAATAATTTGCTAATACATAATTTCATCCTGTTTTAGCGCAGAATCTTGACAGTAAAAGGATTTTTTTTTTTTTAAACCAACAAAAAGAAACAATCTGAGAGCCATAAAATGATGCATATTGCATATTGGTGTCCAAACATGGAAGTTAATGTTGTGTGTCAGGCCTGATCATCATCGTTACACTCTGCTATCTGACAGTCATGTGGGCAGACCCAGTAATAAACATGTTACATGAGCTCACATTAAAAAGATACTATCAGTGTGTTACATGATAATCACGATTTAAAGGATTCTGAATCAAATCAATTCAGTTCTGTCAAAGAGCTGGATATCTATCACTTGTTGAGTTATAATTCCAACAGTGTGTGAAGGGCCTTTGCTCTGATTTGGGCATTTTCAGTTGTCATTCTGCATTGAGACATGAAGGGACTGTTGAGAGAAACATTTTGTGCCCATGGCTCTCCAAAGACCAAGCCAAAGCCTCAAAGCACACTTGTTTTCATATCAGTGCAAAACAGCCTCTATAACACGTGTTATCATTCTTATCAGTCTGAGAATCAGAGTATTACTGCGAGTAGTTTTTTGTGACCACTATAATGTCGTCAGATGCAGTCAAGTAGTCACAAGGCTGATTTTAAAGAGGTGTGGTTCGAGAAAGGGCGCCGGAGGAGTAGGAAGGTGGGAAGGGACCATAGTTCGAGCACATTGAGTGTGACATTTTTAAATCTTGTCATTTACAAAAAACACAATAGGGAAATTTCTGCAGACTCACTTTGGTGCCGCGTCAGTCAAACATCCAGGTTCTGGCCGCTGAGAGGTTAGAAGGAGGTTACTGAACACAGATAATATGATTCAGTTTACACTCCATAGAAAATTTAACAAATTACACGGTAAAATTTACATAAATGCGTAAAGTGGCATAAGTAAGTGTATACATCAATCCCACTTATGGCGTCATGCATCAACAATTGGATTATTGGTCGTCTTTGAAGGCGCAGGCTCTAACAAGGCTGCTGCTAATGAAAAGAACATATTGACAAAACTACATCTATTGCAATTTGTTCTAAAGAGGTCACAGGAAGATTAAAGCATCCAGATTCAAGCAGGACACAGTGTGTATGTAGTGTTCCCATCTGATTCAATTTACAAAGAACATGTGAGTGTCACTCAGAGGACAGACAGAAAATTACAGGAAGATGACAACAGGAAACTGTGAGCGCACTGCTGCTGTTATTTCAGTCTGAAATTGGCCCAAATGTACTATCTGTATCTGACAATTTGATTAGCCTCCATCCACCCCAAGTTTGCTTTTGGGAGACATTGACTTTACACAGTATTTCTCTTCACGGCAAAGAAGTTAGAGTTTAAACTTTAAAGGAAACATTCAACATTTTGGGGAATACTCTTATTTACGTTATTGTTATTTTCGTCTTTGTCACTGGAGCACTTATGGCATTTGACATGATACACTCATCAACATCGGAGATGGAATCGTGGGGATTGGATTTATTAGAGGTGAGAGGACCCTGAGATGTTCCCCGACCACGACCGACCACCCAGTCAGACCTTGCGGACCATACGACCACTGGAAGAGGAGTCGAGGGAGAGGAAAGTGGAGATGGAAGATAAAATAATCCAGGTAGGACCTACGGCTATTCCACTCAGTCGGCTCCTGGCGAATGTGGGGTCGCAGGGAAATCAAGCTAATCCAGCAACGATAGGTTGTGACTGTTGTGTCTACATCTTAACAGAGACCTGGCTCCATCGTGGCGTCCTAAATCAAGCTGCACTTGACGAGCGTGCTGCAGGACAGAGCGCAGGACTCAGGTGGGACTAGAGGACTAGAGACTAGAGAGGACTAGAGAACTCTGTTGACATCAATGAAGCTTGGTGCTCAAACATAGACAAAGTTGGTGGACAGTGTTTCTCTGATGTCAAATTCTTAATCTCAAGATGGCGGCCATATTGCCCAGAGAATTGTTTTGTTTCTGCTGTCTGTATTTCTCCTGATTTAAAAAATGCACTCCATGTTTGTTTTGTTTTTTTGTCTTGTTTTTCTTGTGTCGCAATGCTCCAACTGCATTTAGTTGTGCAACCAAATAAATTGTCCTTGAATCCTTGAATTATGCTACGCAAGCTAACACGCAGCTGGTTTTAGCTTCACAGCTAGCATAACAAAATAAAAGTGTGTATTGATCTTCTCATCTAACGATCAGCAAGAAAGCAAAACACGTGTATTTTTCTTTTTCCCAACATGTTGGGTTAATCCTTTAATGTCCCTGCTTTGTGAGCACATTTAATTTTCCAAATTTGTTTTGTTTACTGGTTGCTTCTTCTGTGCTGTGACTAGGACAGGATGAACCAGGGAAGGCGCTCGGGTACACAGCAGGGTGCTCAGTGCGCAGCATCGATTATGGACCCCAGAGTGTGTCAGTTGCTAAAGACAATCTTGGCCTTTATTAAGCTACGTGTTCGTTTAAAAGGGATTCTTCCTTCTATGAAAAAATCCAAGTGGTTGCTGGTCTGCTCGCAGCCTGTCATGCTGGCTCTGCAGAGCCAGTGGAGATATCACATTAAGAGACCACACACATGCAGCATGACGCACAGACTGGTCGGGGATTGAACTTGTGTAAATCAATACTCACAATCATTTGGGGATACGAAGTCTATAGCTCACTTTGAGTGGAGATTAATGAAAATCTGTGAGCCTGTTGAGATGCGTTGGTGTCAGTGAGACTTGACACCAACACTCTACATACTAGAGTTCCTCTAACATCCAAATGATGTCTGGATATGTCTGTGGGAAAAAATATGCGTAACAGCTTTGTTGATGAATGCTCACAATTTGTGGAATCTACTTCAGTTCAATAACTTGTCATGAGTGAGGTGCTCGCTGGTTAATGTTTCCCCAAAATATTTTATTTATCACCTTTTAGGGAACAGAATTAGGGATTAGATGTTTCATGCACCTTAATAATTATAAATATGTAGACACTTTGACTGAGTACACAGAAATACTACTTACATATTGTTTATTTAAAATATTTGTCATTATTTAAATTTCAGAGGAACAAGTCCACATACCCCACATAACCATATGACTGTTACAACAAAACATATTTGATGAGCATTTTCTGATGTGTTGCTTCTGCGGTTAAAGCTGGTATAATTAAAATTCTATATTAAAACGGATCCAATTACTATATTTAACGTGAAAGGGGTCACTTAGACACAGATAATTATCACCCAAATCTGCAGTTCCTCTCAGCACAATGAGGCATTTTAACTTCTTTTGAATTGTTTTGGTTATACAGACCACAACTTTATTGTTTTGGTTTATTCTTCATGCTCTCATCAGTATTGTTTCCAAACACAGTAGGCAGCTGTTTTGAGCAAGAAAGCGCTGATGAACCCACTGTACTCGACCTGCTTAGCACTAAACAGCAGACGGACACAGTTAACGACTAGCTGTGAACATAGTTTAGCATTTTGCAGCTAAAGAGCAGGATATTTCCCTCAGGGGTTGGTGGAGACCAAAAATGGAGCAAACCACTTTAAATGAATACTAATGTTGCTCCATGTCTGCTGAAAGTTGGTAAACAATCAGGTATTTGCTGACACACATACTGCTGTGATAATATATCAGTGTTTATAAAAAAGATCATAGTAAACAACAGTGACTGCATCCAAACTCCACTCTCCAATGACTTTGCAGCCTAAAAGTTTATTTTGATCAATTTCCCGTATGACATTGAGACAATGCAACAAAATACTTGTTGATAAAGACAAAGCTGACAGGATCCGCAATCAACAAAAACAAACAAGTCACTATGCTGCCATGAGTTTTGCCGTTTTACTGGGCTTGAAAGTTTCCAGTGAGACAAACTGAATGAAACGGTTTTCTTGGCAACAAAATCCTGGTTCATTTCTGTGTGAATCTCACACTGAAGTCGTGTTGGTAATGGCTGCGTGAACACAAAAATGATTTAGGAGATCTTTTCTCACATAAAAACTGGACCTGCATGTTAATCTTGCCTCCAGTCTTTTAGCGTGCTCTTGTAAAAGTTTATTTTTCCCCAAACACCTCATGTTTTTTTTTTTTTTACTCCTTTTTGCCTTTCCTCACCCTATCTCTCTCTATTTACCTCTCTAGTTTCACATTTTATATACATTCATAATAAATGCCAGTATCATAAAAGTGTGTTTTCAACCCATCGGTCAAACGAAGCAGGGCTATTTGTGATGGTTTCCATCCTCTCCTGTGGCCTAGCAGAGGAATGTGATCTCTCAATCCACCCGGATCTCCTGTGGCGGACTGTAAACTTGTGTGAACTGTTTGACCTGGACGGGGACCATCTAACGTTACACTATAGACTGGACCCTCAAATAAAGGGTTTTGTGTACCTGTTTAGATGTACACAAGATATTCAAAGACTGTATTTCATCTATACCTGTTGAAAAGACATCTAATTAGTTATATACCTGTCTATATATTTTATATTGCATAATTGCTGTAGGAAAATAATGTTTGCAGTTCGGAAATTAGGGATTAACCCTTCAGTTTCCCTGAGGCCTTCTTTCCAACACGTGGATACAGTAGTGAACAGTGTTAATTACAGCCATGGGCTACTGTCTCTAGCAGACGTGTGACGTTATTATGTTTCTTCCCTCTCGTTCTTTGTCTGATACGGCACCTCGTTGCAAACTGATCCAGGCAGCGAACACCGACTAGTCCTGGAAATCTGTCACCTGCAGGTGTCAAATGCAGAGCAGAGACAGAGGGCCCACCTACAACATGGCCAGTACCCAAATAACCCCTGATGATTTGTCTCATGTATGTCGCTGCCCTCTTTCACACCTCCCCGTCGCTCCCGTGTGGAGCAGTTGTTTACCTCTAGCTCGGGTTACACTTGTGGTTGTGCCTTGGCGAGTCTTGTGAAACCAAAGCGATGACCTGGAATTCTATCCTTTGACCCTTGTGTGAAAGGTGCGCTTGTGACGAAGCAGCACTCACATGATTGGGTTCTTTCTTTCTTTTTTTTCTTTACCCCCCCCCCCCCCCCAACCATTTATGAGCAAGAAAGACAAAATCAACACAGCCTAAAAAATAAAACCATACCTACTACCTTATATTAAATGCAATAAACATTTCTGTAATGAAGAAGGAAATCCTCCCTTCAACACTTCAGGGCAAAACACTGCGATATCATGTTTCAGGTCAAACTCCTCAAACTGGATTTACCATCTCTGTGTATAGCCCAACCTTGAATGGCCAACTGAGTTCATATCTTTGACAAACATTGTGGCCTCTGAACAAAGAATTGTTTTGGTGACATGAAAAGCCTGTTTATAGCATCATTAACAATCTGCTACATGCAATAAGAGAATGCAGAGCAGCAGGTTGCATCAGGTGAAATATTTTTAGATACTTATGACCACAACGGGAAATGTGACAATTATAGCACGTTACTGTTACTTCACGGAGGAATAGAAATAGACTCATCGCTTTCTTTATATCCGTATGCGCCTGAGCCACTCTGGACAGAGTGAACTGAACAAAAAGTTAAAGGACACAAGGCTCACTGTCAGACAGTACTGATGCAACAATACATATTTGTTAATAATTGATAATTACACAACTCTTCAACTGCAAGTACATTTTTTGTCAGACTAAACAATAACTTAATGGAACTTGCTTCCTAATCCACTACATTGGACCACAGCCTGCATGCTGCACAAGTCAAATTTCTTTGGTCAAGTTTTGCTTCGTTGAGGTTTTTGGTTGCTGGGATCCAATTCCTCAAAGTGCTATGTTGTTATCCATGGCTTTTCAGATTTCCATGATTCTTATGAAGCTCATTTTTCTAAATGCTGACATTGTTATTTTGGTTTTCAGCAACAGTGGAATCATCACAACAAGAGTTTTGAGTTTAAGTGCACCTCATTATACAACACGATTAAAGGAATAGCACGATATTTGGAAAAAACACACCAGTTTGCTTTCTTGTCCACATTCAGATGATAAGTTTGATACTCTTATTGTGTCCATTGAATATGAAACTACAGTCAGTGCCAGCTATAACTTAGCTTAGCTTAGCATAAAGACTGGAAACAGGGGGAAACAGCTAGCATGGTTCTGTACCAAAGGTAACAAAATCTGCCTACCAGCACATGTAAACCTCAATAAAGAACATGTTATATCGTGTGGAATATTTGGAATATTTATTTTTCATATTTACCATACAGACATAAGACAGACAAAGACAAGGAAGCGAACAAGCATATTTCCCAACATGCCAAAACATTCCAGCTGTTGCAAAAAGAACATTGGAGAGACAAATGTAAAGAGACATAGCAACAGTAATAAAAATTCGTCAAGAAATGTTGAACAAATTGCTAGAAATCCTAATTGTATTCAAATATTTAATTTAATATTAAGAAAAGAAAATGTACATGAAGCTTGGGTTTACTCCAAAAAAAACATCGATACATATAGAGAAAGCAAAACCAGTAAGCAAAACCTAAAATGTCATTGATGAATCTCAGTTTGCTCCATTTCTTCAAAACAAGTTGGACATTCAAAACACAATAGTATTTGGTGTTGAGGAAGGTTCCAAGTAAAACATCAAAACCGTCAGCAATATGGATGATTAAAAGCACATCTGCTCTGCGTGCGACACGCCTTTTTTTCCATGTTCCACCAGCATTCCTGAAACTAACAGCACATATATTTTAACTGTCAGACAGAAAACAAGCCACGTGTATCTCCCACACAACCCTGCAGAGAGGGGGAGACGTCCACTGCTGAGGAATATCATATTTTCTGACCTGCACTTAAGAAGTTTAACATAACCATCTGTCTGACATTAACACGGGTTATACATTAACCTTAATCTTAAATACCTCCGCTGCAGAAGCAGCATAGCTCTCTGTTTATTTGTTTCTCAAGGGCAGGTGTTTTTAGAATGTGTAATAAATCACAAGTTGTTGGAGAAACCAAACAGGTTGAAAACCAAACTCATATTCTAAACCTGCTTTCGTGAGAGGCTAAAGCTTTGTCACTGCAAACTGACAGGGAGAAACAAGGACTCTAGAAAAACACAGTCAAAACCTGTGGACATCTTCGTATTAAAGCTGCCGTGAAGAAAAAGATTTTTTAGAGTAGAATTTATTTCACCCCGTCACTATGGCGATGGGTCATTTGGGGCCAGCTGTACTCAATGAATCACATCTGTGCCCGACACTCAGGTTACACAGTAATAGATATCAGCAAGGGTAACTAAGATGCTGCCCTTATGATACACTTGACCACCATTTGCATGATCTCCTGGAGACATCCAATGACAGTCACTGCATAGCTTACATATTTAGCATGCAGTGATGTTCGGTGGTTCATGCTTCAAACGCAAACCCCTGCTTAAGGTCAAGGGCAGATCTGTGGCCTCAACATGCATGTCAGAAAAGGGGGAGCGGGGCTATGTATTTTTTCTTTTTTACTGAAGGCAAGGTTGTCTAAGTTCTTTGAGGGGAGAGAAGGTTACCTCTCGAGGCGGCATGTCATTTGTCTTTATAGTCCAGCAGTTCCTTCATTTTATTCTGCAGCTTAACAGAAAGCAGAACCACTATGTCATAAAATATGTATCAAATTGTAAATATGTCACATAAAGAGAGAATGACAGCTCTTGGTTCAAGAACAAAGAATGCTTACACTATTCATTAAACAGGATGCAGGCCTTGTTTGCCATTATTTTGACAGTTTCTATTTCTACTTCTATAGGACATTGATACACTTAAAAAGAGCACACTGAAAAAAGACTAACATGGAGACAAAAATCTGATTGTCATTGAAAACGCAAAACATGCCAGAAAATCTAAATAAAATACATATGATGTGATTGTAAGTGCACGGTCAAAAAATGAACAAGTGTGTTGCATTCATTCTTTATTGAAAGCTTGGATTATTTTGAATGCCTGTGTTTTATTTAGCGGTGAAACAGTTTTTCAGTGCCAATATAACTTTTTGGATTACAGGCGTTTTAATACCAGTGTTTCCTCTTTCAGCTCAGGTTTTGTTTTCAATGTCAAATGTAAAGCCACTGTCCTGCCTCCATATGATTGCAATTTAGTGTCCATGTGAAAATTATGGTCCACCATCTTATATTTTTTGCACAGTTTTAGTTATGAATGCAAACAATTCAATAGTGTTATATTACCTTGAGATATTGTGGGGAGCGTTTCTCTTATTCACCCCAATAGCTTTCATTCAGTCCCTGAGCTGGAATTGCCTGTAACATGAGCCCTTGACTGACATTAACAGCAGTAATATCTGTTGTATAACCTTGGCAAATCTAGAATGAATGTTTGTCCTCAGAGCTCCATGTTCCCTCTTTCCCTCCTCTTTGGTATGCAGACTTCTGGCATCTTCAGTCAAATCTTCCTGCAGCAAACTCCATTTAAATCGTCTGCTTTTTCTCACTGGCTCACCAGCATGTGACGAAATGAACCTCTGGCTTCTTCAGAGGTCACCGAGTTATAGAATTCACACATCACATCCGGATTAGCTGCTAATCAGCGTGTTGTTCTTATGACAATTCCCTCAGTGATTGCAGCCGGCGGCCAGAAATATTAGCTTGTTGCTCTATTATGTCCTAATCTCATTCAGGAAAAATCAAGAATTTACCCGCCGCTTGCTGTTTTGAGTGTGCCACTCCACAAAAGAGATTTTTTAAGACAAATAATAAAATTAAAATATAATTCTTCAACACAATTACTTACTGTTTCATGCAGTTAGTCCATGAAATCAAAATCTGGGGGGTATTTTAAAAGTGAATAGGTGCAAGTTTACTTTTAATTTGCACTGTGGTGAACTGTTTAGAGAGCAGGCACCACAAAACCTGCAGGGAATACATACAATCCTGAGGATGAGTAAATGAGTCAACATTTTTGTATTTGTGATTTGCGTGTCTCAAAGTCAATGGGTTTTCTGAATGGGTTTTGGGTTAGATGCCTGAAATAAGCGGCGTTAACACAAGATTAATACATTTTAATGTTTTGCTCTAATATACAAAATACGTCAATAAATACCCCTTTCGTGAATTTTGAAACTTTTTACGTGTCTCGCTTCACAGACTCGTTGTGTATACTCGCACTCAAACGACGTGGCATAGTTCGTCTATAGCCTGACTTTAGCATTTTGCTCCTGGCGATTGCATTCACGCGTCAAAAATCATAAAAGTGGTGTTTATCTGTGAAGATCATCTTGCTTAACAAAATGTGTAAGTATCATAAACTTGTGCTGGCCACAGAGATTATTTTCTGCAATAATCTGAAGTAAAAATCACATTGTTTTTTTGTTCAGGGAACCAGTGCGATGCTAACTTTCACGATTTGCCCACAAAAATATGTCATCACTGCACCACTCTATACACTGGAATATGTTTAAGCTCTCCATTTGAGATGTGACCGGATTTTATCATCAGCTATCAAATATATGTTTTTTCAATGCCATTGTCTAAATTAAATTATTAATTTACATTCATATTGAATTATTGTTGCACATCAAGAAATTACATTAGTTGATGCAGCCATATGTTCAATATGAAAATAAATCAATAATTTAAATTAGACAATGAAATTAGAACTCAATATATATTGTCACCTCATTTACAAGAATTTTTAAGTGACCTTGATATTCCCATAATTTGTTTTCTTTCCCACAGTCCCACATTAGTGTTTCTCATGCATTGTTTCCAAAATGTTGAGCAATCATGCACAAAAACCACCAGGCTGCCTTCCAACATCACCCAGAGCCGTTGTTTATATTTCAGTGACATTCACACAACTGTCCTCTTTGGTTTGTGTTGTGTTTTTACAGCATCTCTGGTAAGAAGAGGACAAAACAAACAGGTTTTTGCCAGGTCAATGAGCAAAACAGCACATTGTTCGGGAAACAAAAAAACAGGGAAACAACTGACTGAAATTCAGCTTTTGAAGATTGTTATCCTCTCGAATCAAGCAAGATGGTAAGCATTGAACGTGCATGTAATTGGTTGTTTGACTGATGGAATTTTGCACTGTTGGCTATTTACGTTTATGTGACTTATAAACATTTAGTTTGAAAGTATAACCAATCACAGTATATTGTACTAGTATGACTATTATCACTAATATTTTCTAATAAATTGAGTTGAACAGACTTAAATACATAAATGTTTAGCCTGGACTAGCACTGCAGCACCTTGCCAGCTCTAATTGGCTTACACACTCAACTTGATCAGGGTTTGTTTAATGACAAATAAAATGTTCTCCTAACCCTTTTTCATGCCGTTGCTCTGTGTCTCAGTGACCTTCGCCTCAGCAATCGATACTTTTTCTGGAAAATCCGAATTATCAGTCAAAACACCGTGGTATTGTTTTTGAGTTCTGAAGTTTGACGTCTGACACTTGGTTTCCCATCACCTGGACCCCTCAGAGGCAGCGATCATCCTGAAGGCAGTGATGAACTGAAGGAGCCGCCTCGGGCAATGTGCCTCCTGCCTTCATGAACTGTACCTGGAGAAGTGCATCAAGAACATTTGAACTCTATTCAACAGCAGATGCTGAACTTGGGTAGAGGAGCTGACATCCACACACTCTGACAGAATGTATAACAATACATTTTTAGGATACAATTTTGTCTTTTATAATAGAATTTCGAAAATTTAGTCATTGTTGCTTAAAATGCTGAGTTGAAGAGTACTGCAGACTTTGTGTTCAAACTATTTTGCTTTCATTGTAGTGCTGAAATTGTTTATTTTAATCTATTAGTAAGTACTCCAAATTAATTAGTTTCTCCATTTCAATTATTAAAGCAAAGTCAACATGTTCAGGTTAACATGTCATTCCTCATACATTTTCTCATTGGAATATCCCCAGCTGTTCTATTGTGAAGGGACATTTCCAAAAGCTTAACCACTGGAGAGGCACCCACAATCACATCAATAACTTTCATGACTCTCTCTCACACCCACACACACACACACACCTTGTTTCTGTGCAGCCCTGCCCCCCTCCTCACCGTCCTCCCTGAGGTTTAGCTGTAAAACAACAGGGGAATCAGCCGTGTTGACGCGGCGTCCCCTGGTACTTTTCCACAGATAAAATGAAGTGAGAGGTAGAGTGTCGCAATATGTGTTTGTATTGACTTTGCACATGTATTGCCTCACATTCCACAATGTAAGTATGCTCAATTATTCCTTCAGGGCAAAACAGTAGAAATTAAAGCAAATACAAATATGAAAGAAGTGGGCTGGACCTTGTTGGGCCATGTGCTGTCAGACGGTCCTCATGGTGACAAGTGTTTGTCTGTCCATTAACCTATTTTAAATAAACTCTGACTGTGAAGTGTGTGTTTTCCAGACAAGCCACAGACAGGGACACGGCACCTTACATATGTCTTGTTGCACGGAGTGGTCAGCTGACCTTTCCTCTGCATGTACAATCCATTTAGCCAATTTCAACTGAGGATGCTTTCTTTGAAGAGCAACAAAGCCACCATTCATGTATCCCTTCTGAGCATTTTATTTGAGATTAGACCACGAGGACGAGTCGCCGTCCTCAAGCGACCTGAAACCGGCAGGATGATCCAAATAATATGATTTATTCTTTGGTCAGTGTTGAGTAACACTGCAAACTGGCTCGCTGTTGCTTCAGCAGACACTCCAAGGAACTCATTGTACAGTGGAAATGTTGAATCTAAATGAATGTTTTAAATATTACATAATTGGCATTGTTATTAAGCATGATTGATGTAAAATAATTCCATAACTTTAACTCTTGCTAATTTATTGCTGCTACGATCTCAAGGGAACAGCAATGCTCTGGATTCCTTCCTATGAAAAAAATGTATCTGTGCTCCTTAAACTACAACAAAACAGCTTTGACAAAAATAAAAGGTGTGGACCCTTTTAGCAAAAAAACAACAACATATTAATACAAGGTAGGAATATTAAATACAGGATTTATATTATTTGTATCCAAAGTGCTAAGAGGAAACTCAATGGCCAAATATGAAATGGTAAATGTACGTTTCTGCAAACCTTGGAATATGCTGAATGTCAACATTTCTGAAATGAATTGTCATGAATACATTTGATATGCATCAAAGTCATCATTTAGTTTTGGTTTCACACAGGAAATGAATAGAAGACTTCTCGGTCCAGTAATATTCTGAAACTTCAGTGTTTGTTTGCCCCATCCACCACATCTCTCACTCGCCCATAGTGGACATTTTCGCTTTCAGTTGCTCAATATATTATGTCACTTGTTCTGCACGTTGCTTGTTGTACTGCATCTAAATTTAATGTGCCTGTGTTTTGCAAAACGTACAATGGCAAAAACGTGAACCATGTTGATAAAAAGCTGCTGGTTTGAGTTAGATTTACAATTTTACAGTGTCTTAGAGGCAGAAACTAATTAAATTTTTTCATTACCCAATTATTTTCTCAATTAATCAATACTTTTTTGGTTCATAAAATATTAAGAAGTATTTAAAATGACATTTATAATTTCCTACAGTTCATGTTTTCAAATAGCTTACTTTGGCCGATCAATATTCAAATAACCCAAATGTATAAATTCTCAATTTAAGGGATTTTTGCTTGAAAATGACTTACTTACTAACTAATAATCCAAGATTAAAATTCTTGCCAATTCATTGCCAATTTTCTGAAGATCGACTAATTATTTCAGCTCTACAGTGTTGTGTTTCATGTCTGGATATTCACAATATAGATTAGACACAACACTTCAGGTTATTCACACTCATGGTACCACATCAACCTTGCTGGAAAGATTCAATCCCCTTTCGTTACAGGACAGCCCTTTACTAGCAGTTTGACACCAAAGCATTTGATGCATCTAGTCACCCGAAGTTCATCGGTCATAATGTAAAAACTGCATACTACCAGCAATTCAGATATTTACTTCTAACTATGTCCCATGCAAGCAGCATGAAGGCCGTTCAAAGTTCACTATGTTTAGCTCACATGAATGTTCCATATTCAGTGTTTCATGGGGTTGTGTGCAGTGTTCATAAACAGCTGCTGAAAAATGACACTGAACTTTGTGCTATAAATAAGTGAGTCAGGTATCTCCATGCATCTTGTTTTACCTTTATAAATGTTGATCACAAACAAGCTTCACAACATTATTATTGGTTTGCCTTTCTGTGGAACTTTTGTGCCATGCAACAATACTGGCTCATTATGTTGAAAATTGTTTTTCTCTCTTGCATGCTACTCACCAAATTCAAGTGCACACTCTTGCTTCAACAGACCTCTCTATTTAGCCCCTTCAGCTATGTGTCTGTCAAGACTGAGCTAGTTTTAGAGTCATATTTTACTGATGTGACCTTTGATCCCTGTCAGACAACCATGTACCTGGGTCATGTTTTGGGACAGGCACGTTGATATCCGTCTGCGTCTAGGTCCCGGGTCAGAGGAGTTCATGAGAGGGGGGGATGGGGGAGCGCTTGTTAACACATAGCACAGCCTCTTTCACTAGCCGAGGAGTAGAGGGGAACGGCAACAAATTTGTTCCAGGGTTGGCTGGAAAAATCCCATGCAGTGTTGTTTTCATGACATGCATTCTTCAGATGGGCCCTGCAGCAAAAATGAAAAAGGACGGCTGTCTATGCAGGCACACATGATCAGAAAGGAATTACATGTTTGTTTTTCTGTTGATCTTCATGCAACGTTAGTGTTTTTTAAAAAAACTTTTAAAGTGGCACTCCACAGATTTGATGATATCGGTTTACTCGTCATGGCTACCGCTCCTCAGTCGGTAAAAACAATATAAAATATATAAAATATCTTCTGTCTTTGGAGGAGCTTTCTAAAGAAAACAACCCTGAAGATGTCATCGTGATGTCATCAGGGTTATTTTTGAGTGGGGTCAGAGACCACACATTTAGAAGAAACTTGAAGTTTGGACTTTGAAATATGTGAGACTTTACCTGGCAAGGAAGGTCTAAGGAGATACACTATTGAGTATTTTTGGAACTTGATCCATACAAAGGATTAAAAGTCTGGATATATGAGCCTCTGCTGCATTATCTTTAAATTCGTCTTTTGTAAGCCTCTCAACATCAAAAACATTGTGGAGGTGCAACAATAAATCACTGTCGTGCCCCTTCACCCTTCAATCCTTCTCTGTGACCAAACAGATAAAACAGACAATTTTTTTTCATTTTCAGCAGAGGAGGTGATATATTTATTTTTGTGGTGCAGAAAGAATCAGACCTCGTAGGAAAACAAACAAACAAACTGGCTGACATTTATTCTGCGAATCAAACCAGAAGCACCATGTTTGTGTGATTATGGACTCTTAAATAAACCACACACAACAGTTTGCATGTTTCACATCGGCTCTAGCTTATCTGCTATTGTACGGCAGTTAACCCCTAATGTGACGTTAAAGATGCTGCAGTGATATGAGCGAGGAAAAGGCTAACTGATCAAATGTATGCATCCTTGCCTGCAAATAAACAACTTTTAAACAGGAAACCCGATATATATTGGCTGCCGAGGCTCTCAAACTGAACAAGTTTTGCCTCATCTCATTCAGACCAGAAAGTCTCACTTCTTTCAAAGGATGTGAAGATGATCAACCCACAGGAACTTGGGCCACTAAAGATAACCGCAGGGGAAAAACATCTAGAGTGAAAACATTAACTAGAAATAGACCTCTTTGTTGCCATAGCCACCTGAACAGCTGTAATTTAGATCTGTTGAGCTGCACTGTTCATGTATTTCACGGGGGAAAATTCAGTCAGAGTTTTTCTTTTCTGCAACAGATAAGCATAATAGGACTAAATGCATATTTTGCACTGTTTTATGTGTGGGGGATTCAAGCGGTGATATCATGTTTGTAAGAGACTTCTGTGAACAACTATTAAGTATCATTTTTACTGTTCCTTGTGTTTAATATTGCTTAATATGACCTACACAATGTAATGTGTTACTACTGTGTTGATGTTCCATGCAAGACTCAAATTTTGTCATTGACACTTATTGGAAGCTGGTTAATGACTGGTTAAAAACAAAGGTGTTTGCAATACTAACATGAGCAGTTGTAAACATGTATGCAGACCACTGTTAATAATGGGCATAAGGAAATATTGCCAAAATGTATGCTCAATGAAACTGGATCAGTGAAGTCTAAATGTTTTACTTCAGTGACGAACATGGTCCTTGTTAAGTCACAATTCTAGTTATTGTTCTCAATTACTGTGGTTGTGTTTTTTCCTCCCACTGATTCCTCTAACCTGCCTGAGCGTTTGTTCAGCGAAGCCTCACTGCAGCGCACGGTGAGAGTGCAAAGTGATGCCAGCAGATGGTAATTCTTTATATTCAAAAACACAGAAAACCCTTTTTGTTCCTCATCATCTTTGGCTAAATCAGGGAAGTGAAATAGGGAAAAATATCATGTTACAAGTGGTTACTTATAAAGTGCCATATGTCAGTGATTTACAGAATATAGTGTTGTCATTAAAAAAAAAAATATTTCAAACATGAGATATGCGTCATATTTTCTTAGATCGAGTAGGAGCACATGAAAAAGAAAGGAAACCTGCCAACCGTATAAAGTTCAACATACTGTGCAGGGGTGCTGAGTTTATATACATATGAATAGGTTGCAGATTAGATTAAGGCAACACTTTGCACAGGGCAAACAGAATCCTGCAGAGTTATAAAAAAACTAGTAGGAACACACCACTTATCCTAAAGGGTCACAACATAGTAACAAAGACGTAATAAGTACTTTACATGTTGTGCTATTTAGCAGCTCATTTGGAGTTAATCAGGATTAAGAATTAAGAAAGTGGTCAGACGCCTAGAAAATGTCATTACACACTGGTTCTTTGACATAGTGTAGTATGTAGCAGTCTGGTCTTTACAATCATATCATTAAATCATTTTATTGACATTATTTATACTTTCTCGATTCAGAGTTATTCAGGAACTTCTTGTTAGTTGTTCATTAAAGAACAGTTAGTTCCTTATTTGTTGACTAATTCATTGGTAGCATTTAGGATTTTATATTACCCAGATGAATATACAGCTGTGATGTTGAGACAGGAAGTGGTGGGAACACAGACGAGTGCAAGTGAGCCTTTTGGTGGGTTGGGAACTTGACACACACTCACAAACATTGCTTTCTATAATATAATGTGTGACATTAAAAATAGGACGTCACAGCACACACACCGCATGCAGGAGAGGCTGCACATACTCTTAAGATGTGAGACCAACTATCAGTATTGCAAAATTCCCCAGGAAGTTAATCAAATGTTCAGTGCAAACTTTTATAAAACATAAATTAAGGAGAAAGTATTCACGTAAAAATATTGCCAGAAAGTATTTTGGGTTGAAATGAAACACAAGACAGAAACATCTGGTGCGATGATGTTACAGAAGAAAATAAAAATAAAAACGGGGGGCATTATATTGCTAATAAGACGACTGACTTTTCTCAACTCTTCGAGGCACCCCAGGCAGGTTTACTCACATGCTCTCATATTCCCCACGGTATTTATAACTCGGTCAGCTGACCTTGCACTCGGACCCATCCACTCCACAGGGAGCTCAGCCCGCGAGGAAACGACGTTATTAACCGATAACACTGCTCACAGCGCACTGACCCTACAAAAGTGATTAATTAGCAATGACAGCTGATCGTAAATGTCACACCGCACAGTATTTAGGGAAGAGGGTGGGCACGAGGCGGGTGGGGGTGAGCAGCTCCCCCGCCCCGCAGATAATGGTACGGTCCGCTGTTGAAATTCCGAGAATTGAGCTGTTGTGTTTCTTAGAACTGGATTCTCAGAACTGGTGATGCACAGAGTTTCGAGGAAACTTTTACAAGGTGACTTTTTTTCCTTCCTATTTTCCCAGCGTTAGGTCAGAAGTGTAGTGAAGTAGCAGATGCTCATGTGACTGCTCCGGGGCCGGAGTCTTTTCAACATTTTGAATATTTTGTGATTCCGTTTAGAGACAAGTGAACTAACAGATTTGAAGTTTGATGGTTGACTTTGATAGCCTCACTGTGTTTGACTGTGTTTTTAACGTGAGACGGAAGTGAGACTTTTTAGAGGCGGCGTGCGGATTTAATTTGACCATTTGTACTTTAATAGCTGCCTGAAAACAAGTAGATGTTTTTTTGTTCGCGGCTTTAACCTTTAGCCAATGCAGCAATTTGTATTGATAGCCAGCTCAGTATTATTTAGACATTTGATGGTTATGTTTGTTGCAGTATTTGGCGAGTTAGAGGCGCAACAAAGTGGCGCAACAGGACAAGTCGATCTGGTTCTGTCACCCGAATTTTCTCTCTGCGCATTTCTTATGTCGAGAAACAATCTTCACGAAATGTGTCTCCAGCGCAGAGCCGGAGACTTTCACGCGGTTTTAATTTAAAACAAAACAAAATCTAAAACAACAACAACAACAACAACAACACAACTAATCTGCAAGACAATCTCCAGACGTGACAGCTCAACACTGTTTCTAAACTTGAACCGACTTGTGCTGGCCTGCTCGCTGGTTCACAGCAATAGTTACGCAGCAGCGGCGGCGGCAGCAACTAACCACTCCTTGGAAATAACATCCCACGAAATCACGCCGCCTCGGATTCAGTCTAATGATATTTAAGATAACTCGAGATCTTAGTTTATGCAGGAGGAGAGTAACTGTTAATGTGCGAAATGAGACGAGTGAGTTTCTACTTTGGGGAACAGGAAACCTCTCTGTGTAACGTTTCTGGCAACTTAATCTGAGCAGCCAGGACGGAATGTGCTCGACGTCAAACACGTTTACAACCTCCAGGCTGCAGGCTGCAGGCTGCAGGCTGCCAGCGCTGCTCTGCCCTGTTACAGGCTGCAGGAGAGCAGCACACACCCGACACAGACATCAGTTACTTATCATGAGGAGTCAGCCATGTAGGACTGTGTTGGCTATCCATGTGCTGGTTGTACATTTAATGTCTGAGCATCGTTGTCGCCTCATGAATATGATCAGTGATCAGTGTTGTTATTACAACTGACAAATATCACGATTTTCAATGGCAACATGCTAAATTATTGCCTATGTAATAACACCCGTCATAAAGGCCGAGTAAGAAGCAAGCAATGGCTGAGAGGGTTGAGTGAAACTCCCTTTTACTTTTCTGTTTGCAATGGCGCCGCTCCTCGATGAGACACGGTCAAGACACTTGTCAGGCTCAATGTGTTGATCCCTGACGGCAGGTGGCTTGTGATAGAGAAGTATGAGCCGGGGGTGATGGCGTGAGAGGGTTTATTATCTTATAATAGTTCATTAATGTACAATTTATTCATTATGATTTATTACAATTGAGTTTTGCTTAGAGTGTAATGTAGTTCGATTTTTGGGGCTTTAAGATGACACAAAACGTAATTTGAATGCTGCCATTGTTTATATAGTGCATATATTGTTATTGAGTAGTGAAGCAATAGTTTTTTTCTGAAAACTGGTTATGCTCATATTGGTGGCAATATACTCCATGCTTTCCCCAGCTTGCAGTATGTGCACCTCTCTCTTCGCTCCTGGCTGTCTCTATATTTAACATCGGACCACTTTTAGAGTCGCCAATAGTGATCAAACTATTTGTTATGTTTTGCCCTTGCTCAGATTGTGACAGCATGGCCACGACGGCAGATGGCTGCATTCAATTCACACGCCATGCAGGCGACGTCCTGCTCAACTTCAACCGCCTCCGCAGCAGGAACATCCTGACTGATGTCACCATACAGGTGGACGGGCAGCATTTTCATGCTCACAAGGCCATCTTGGTGGCCTGCAGGTATTGACCATTATGAGTTCAGCAGCATGAGTACTTGTTTTAGTTTTAATCACTGCCGCTGACACGACCTCATCCCAAATTAACAATTTTCAGTAACATTGTATCCCCCTCTCTCTTGTTCTCTCGCAGTGGTTTCTTTTATTCTGTGTTCATGGACCCCAAGAACGCAAACCTTAGTGCCATCAGCTTAGACCCCAAAGTGGACCCCAAGGGTTTCTCCGTCCTGCTGGACTTCATGTACACGTCCTGTCTGGACCTTAAGGACAGTCTGGTCCTGGCCACGATGAACACAGCCATCTACCTCCAGATGGAACATGTGGCCGACACCTGCCACAGGTTCATCAAGTCCAGGTAAAGGGAAAAAGAAAATGTGACAAGACACACTCTAATGTCTCGGTAAAAATGGATGAGATCTGAGTTGGAGTTAATAACCACTCATTGAATATGTTTCCGCAGGAATCAGATTGAAGAGGTAGAGATCAACTCATCACATCTGAATGAGGAGATCCCTGCTTTGATGCCCGTTGATGAGAAAGAGCCAGACCATAGAAACAACCACATTTCAACCTTGTACGCTCTCCAGGACTGCAGGGGCTTCATCCCTAATGTTTTCAGGGGGATCAACACCTCTGGTTCCAATCACGTCTATGGTGACCTTCCTGTCCCTGCTGGCATGCTGGAAGGTACCTATAAGGTCAGCGACCTTCCCAAAGGAGGGGCTTTGTCCCAGAATCAATGCTTGCAGGTACCCAGCGCCAACATTGCTCACAACGAGTCCACCACCATGATCCCCCATCCTGTGCCATCCCACCCCTGTTTCCCCACCACTATTATCCGACCTGCAGGAGCCCACGAGAGCATTCAAAGGCCTGTCTCTCACGTGGAGGAAGACGGCATTCAGTATCCACAAACCAGTTGCCTAAGAATGTCCCCAGGTTTTAACAAAGGTGTGATTTGCAGCCCTCAAAGCCCCCTCAGATCTGACTGCCAGCCCAACTCGCCCACTGAGTCCAACAGCAGCAGAAACGCCACGCTGAGCCTCAGACAGCCCTCAGACTGCCCCAAAGACGCCAAGGCCCGCAACTGGAAGAAGTATAAGTTGATTGTGATGAACCAATCTCCCGGTGAGAATGAAAAGGAGGCTCAGGGAGGCAGTGCGGAAGCTGTAGCCATGTCCCCGACACTGAGCCCCTGTAGGAGTGGGGCATCCAGTGAGGTCCAGGCAGAAGACGGAGGCAGCAATCACAGAGAAGACATCCTCATGTCTCAGAGTGTGGACAGCTGCAGCAGCAGCACCTGTAGCAGCATCAGGTAAAACTCAAACTCATTGTGAGAACATAGTTAGTTGGAACTTAATACAAATTGTTTCGCGAAGAACTCAACTTTATTTAAACTCTGTGGTCGTCTATCTCTGTTCAGCTACCGCAGATGCTCCTCCTGTGGCTGTGACAGCCCCCAGTGCATGGAAATGGGTCACCTGTCTCCTGACTCATACAGCCGAGATGACACCACCAAACTACACTCGGAGTGTTCCTCCTCCAGCTGTGGTGAGTGGACTCCACACGTGCCATACCATGAACACAATTATTTTAAACAAAACCAGAGGTGTGTTGAATTCACATTGGTTTTTGTTGCTTCTTTGTACAGAAAGCAACGTCTACTTCTGCAACGGATGTGACTCCAAGTTCACAGAAGAGGATTCCCTGAAAGAACACATGGCCCAGGTTCACAGTGACAAGCCATACAAGTGTGACTGCTGCCAGGCTGCCTTCCGCTACAAGGGCAACCTGGCCAGCCACAAGACCGTTCACAGCGGTAAGATTAATACTTCCTTTTTAAAGTACCATCAAGCTGACTTGATGGATGTGGCAGTTTCATTCAATGCACAACCTGCTGATCTTTTCTTCCAGGTTCAAAGCCCTACCACTGCAACATCTGCGGCGCTCAGTTCAACCGGCCAGCCAACCTCAAGACTCATACCCGCATCCACTCTGGAGAAAAGCCATACAAGTGTGAGACATGCGGTTCCAGATTTGTCCAGGTGAGAGAAAAAAAAGTAAAGCTTTGCACGTGTCAAACCACTGCTTTTAATTGTACGTATTTTAATGTATGTTTTATTGTCCTCCAGGTGGCCCATCTTCGCGCCCATGTGTTAATTCACACAGGAGAGAAGCCGTACCCCTGTGAGATCTGTGGGACTCACTTCCGCCATCTTCAGACGCTTAAGAGTCACATGCGCATTCATACTGGAGAGAAGCCGTATCATGTAAGCCTCCTCGTCAGTCCCTTCCTCCTTATCCACTGTGTCTGCTGGCTAAAAAGAGAGTAATCCCTTCTCCCACATGATCCATGTGCCTATCAATAGTTATAAGTCCTGAGTGGTAATCCTAGAGAGCTATGAACTGTAGCTGTGGGGATTGGGGGGATGAAACTGTCCCTTTTTTAAAAAGAGCAACGCTAAATTGTTTCTCTTTTCCTCAGTGTGAGAAATGTGACCTCCACTTCAGACACAAGAGTCAGCTGAGGCTTCATCTGCGGCAGAAGCACGGCGCGGTCACTAACACCAAGGCTCAGTACCGCAGGACTCCTAGCAACATCATCACAGGCCTAGTGAAGTCCTGCTGAGCCCGCTACAGTCCCCATGTGTGTCATTTTAGTTTTCCTTTTGCATCGCCCGCCATGTTGTTCAAAGGTTTTTATTTTTACAAAGAGAAACATAAATATATATATATATATATATATTTATATATATATATATATATATTTTTATATATATATAATTTATATATATATATATATATATATATATATATATATATATATATATATATATATATATATATATATTTGTCCTTTATGCATTTGTAAATGATGCACATGCTTAAGCTCTTTGGTATTTCAAAGATTGTAGAAGTTTATGCTTTCGTTGTGGATGTCTAACAACAGAATGTACATTTTGAATGTAAATTTGAGCAGGCATTTCTCTACTTTGCAAATCACTCAACAGAATGTCAGCGTTGAAGGACAGTCTTCTTTCTCATTCAGACTGAGAATCACTGTTACAGTTTTTCTGTAGATATTGGTATGAATTTTCCCAGCAATGTGGTCACAGTTCATGCAGTTATTTTCCATTCGGTTATTTTTTGTAAATAAGATAATATATATTTTCAGATTGCCATCTGCTGGCAGAGTACAAATATATTTACGTTAGGTTTGTCGTTAACAAAAGAGCTTGTTATTTTTGCCATCTCATAGTTTTTGGTACGTATTTTCATTTAAAAAAATTTCTATGTACATATTTCCTTTTTTCAATCATTTCTAGCCTGTTGGTATTTTGCACATACTCATAATGCTGTAATTCATATATTTTCATTAAAATATTTCTACTTAAAATGTTAAAACTACATGTTTAAATTGTTGTTTAGCCCCCGTGCCCAGCACTTGCTATTTTCTTATTTATATTCAAAGTTTTATTTTATGTATTATATTACGTTTTGGTGCTGCAATGATCCATGTTCCTCAGCAGGATCATTTAAGTCTGATTGTATTTTATCTAACTATATGTATTATAGTGCACTCGTACGAACCAGTTTAAATAGTGCCTTACATTCACACTTATATATTTGCTACCTACGCAGACTAACCATTAATGTGTTATAACTTTGAGTATATGAAAGCCCCGGTAGTTATAAACTGCTGTTGTGATGCATTTTACATTCGGTACATTGCGCTGTTGTCATGTGTATGCAAGTCTGGTACTGTTGTTTTGGAAGCTGATTATCTGTTGAGTGTGGCTCTTAAAATGCAGATACACCAGGCCTAAAGCTAAAAAACGCTCAGGAATATTCAATATATGTAAGCAAATTTATTTGTAATTGCAGATTATATATATATGACATATGTCATATAATACAAATAAAAATGTTTAATGTAGCAGTTGTTGCAATAATTATGTTCATTATTTTCAAGTGAGATGGTTTGAGCAAAGATGTAAGTGAACCTTTAAGTATTTAATATAATTTTCTAGTTTTTTAGGTATAAGTAAAGTATACTTGCTTCTCTGTGGCTCACCCTGGTGTTCACTCTTAAGAACCATCATTTATTCTCCTACAGTGTTAAAAAAAGACAGACTTGCAGTGAGCATTTGGAGGAGCACAGACAGTTTAGTTAGCCAATTAATTAGCCTCTATTTGTGTGTGGCGAAAAGGGGGGGAATCTAAAGAGGACAAAAGGTGACTATTATCAATAATAACGTGAATAGATTAACAGTGACATTTGAAGAATTACCCTTTTGAATTAGTAAATAACTTTCTAAATATATCAATGAATGAATGAATGCTGAAATAAATACAGAAATGTTTTACAATTATTATTGATATATATAGATATATATATCGGCTCCGACCGATTGTCGAACCTCGGATTCAAGAGGAGCAGTGCGGATCCCGTCCCGGTCGTGGAACAGTGGACCAGCTCTTTACCCTCGCAAGACTACTGGAGGGGCTCTGGGAGTTTGCCCAACCAGTCTACATGTGTTTTGTGGACTTGGAGAAGGCCTTCAACCGGGTCCCTCGGGGGTTTTTGTGGGGGGTGCTGCGGGAGTATGGGGTGCCGGACCCGTTACAACGGGCCATCCGATCTCTGTACGACTGCAGTAGGAGCTGTGTTCGTATTCTCGGCAATAAGTCAGACACGTTCCCGGTGGGTGTTGGCCTCCGCCAGGGCTGCCCTTTATCACCGGTCCTGTTCGTGACTTTCACGGACAGGATATCTAAGTGCAGCCGGGGGGAGGAGAACGTCGGGTTCGGGGGTCTCGGGATCGCCTCTCTGCTGTTCGCAGATGATGTGGTCCTGTTGGCCTCTTCGGACCATGACCTCCAGCATTCACTGGGGCGATTTTCAGCCGAGTGTGAAGCGGCGGGGATGAGGGTAAGCACATCCAAATCCGAGGCCATGGTGCTCTGCCGGAAACCGGTGGATTGCTCCCTCCGGGTGGGGACGCAGTGCCTGCCGCAAGCGAAGGAGTTCAAGTATCTCGGGGTCTTATTCACGAGTGAGGGTAAGATGGAGCGGGAGATCGACCGGCGGATCGGTGCGGCTGCAGCAGTAAAACAGGCGCTGCACCGGACCGTCTTGGTGAAGAGGGAGCTGAGCCGGAAGGCAAAGCTCTCAATTTACTGGGCGGTCTACGTTCAGACCCTCACCTATGGTCACGAACTCTGGGTCGTGACCGAAAGAACGAGGTCTCGGATACAAGCAGCCGAAATGAGTTTTCTCCGTAGGGTGGCCGGGCTCAGCCTTAGAGATAGGGTAAGGAGGACATCAGGAGGGAACTTGGAGTTGAGGCGCTACTCCTTCGTATCGAAAGGAGTCAGCTGAGGTGGTTCGGGCATCTGATCAGGATGCCTCCTGGACGCCTCCCGTTAGAGGTTTTCCAGGCACGCCCAACTGGTAGGAGGCCCCGGGGAAGACCCGGGACACGCTGGAGGGATTATATCTCCAGCTGGCCTGGGAACGTCTCTGGATCCCCCAGAACGAGCTGGAACGTGTTGCGGGTGAGAGGGAAGCCTGGGTCGGCCTGCTAGGCCTGCTGCCACCGCGACCCGACCCCGGATAAGCGGAGGAAAATGGATGGATGGATGGATATATATATATATATATATATATATATATATATATATATATGCATGCACATATAAATACCGATATAACAAAAGGAGAAAACTTAAGACATACAAGAATAAAATATAGATTTAGGTAAGACATAATAAATATGACATTTATTAATTCATTACCTATATTTATTTGTATATTATATAGATCCATCTATTTTAGCACTTTTATACTTTGTGAAAATCCAACTGACAGTTAATTGAAAAAATAAATAAATTAGGAAACCTGCTCAAATTATACAGTGAGATCTAGCGCTCCCTGCTGGCGGATAGGGGTTGAAAGCTATTAAGTGCTTTAGGGTTTGTGAATTTGTAAAATCTTGTGCAGCAGTTAATAACTTCTTCAAAGTATTTTAAAGTAATGGACTACAGCAATATATATATATATATATATATATACACACACACACACACACAGAGAAAAACAACTACAAAAGAAATTACAAATTGTATAAATATAGAACCCTCACTTAGTGTTTACGAAATATGAAATAAATTAATTAAGCAAAACAAGGGGGAAAAAGTGATAATTTTTTACTTTTCCTTCAAGCAGATACAGTACAGATTTAACAAAAAGTTAATTTTTATTTTCATGTTTTCGCTTTGATTAGTCACAAGTGTCATAACTGATGAAGCACATCGAGGCGTTGCGGTACGAACATCTCCCACAGAGACATCTACCTGATAACTCTACATGGCAAAAAAGCACCTGCTCCTGCAGTACTGCCCATTAAACATGAGACAGATTTTTCATGGATTTTATTTGGAGGCTATTGGATGTTCTGTCAGTCTTAAATCAATCCCAGTCTGTCATCATCAGGTCAAACTTTTTGGTCTGAAGCATTATGGCTGCTTCCAATGACATGATACTCTGAGGATAACATTTTTGTAGAGATGTTCGCTACTAGATGTATCTTTGATTGACAATATAAGTGTCCATCTAAGCTAATGATACACTTTGTTCTTATGCAAAGGCCTCAAACTATGATGAGCACGCTCTTCTGAGCCTGAACTGGTTGATAATAAGTAGATGCTCGGCAACGCTACTTCTCATTCATACAATACATATTGTACACATACACACATACAAATAAAACAGATGAAAATATGTAACCAAAAATATGTAACCAAAAGGAAAAAAGTCATATGAATGAACATATAAACTTATTATAGTGTACTTGCAGTTGATACAAAGAAAACTAAAAAAGTAGATAAGTGAATGTTGTTGGCAGCTAGTGGAACTCAACCCTCTTTGTCTAGGACGACTTTCACGTCAGCGAACACCTGAAAGAGAAAACAGGTGAGAGTTCATACATACAAAGACTGAACTGTACAAGTTATTACAAAACTCAAACTAACAAGAGTAGCCTGAAATGCTGCTCATATTCAGAACTCAGATCATAAGTCAAATGCAGAGAAAAGTATTTAAACATTTCATTCATTAACTTCACTGGTGAGATTTGGCAATAAGGTGACACGGCTTCATAAAAGAGGTCCAGATCCCTCAGAAGGATATTATCTTAAGTAGAACTGCAACTAAGGATTATTTTCATTATTCATTATTGAGGCGGCTGTGGCACAGAGGTAGAGCGGTTCGCCTTCCAATCCGTTAGATTCCACAGCTTCCCGAGTCTAAGTGTCCACGGGCAAGACACTTAACAAATTCACATTTGGCTATTAAAAAATTAAAATATCCCAATCATCCATTATGATACATTCAATGTTAGACACACTAAACGTGTGTTAGGTTAATGTTCAACCAGAATGTTTTTCTGCAAATTCTGATAGATGTTTACAACTATTCAATTGGGTAATCATCTTGGTTTTCACTTATAACAAAATTAAAATGGAGATTTGTTTAAAGACCCACTCCAGACAAGTTTAAATATAATATTTAAAATAATGTTCACCCCAAAAAAGAGTTGGATTGCTAAATAAAATATGACATCCACTCCTTTTACTATTAAACACAAGATGTCTCCTACTTCAGTAAGTTGCATATTGGACCATGATTGGCTTTGTACATTCACTTCTTAAACTCAGATTTAAGGCGAGCACAGAGGAACTTTCCTCCTTCAGCAGACAACTGTGAAAACAGCCAAGTCAAGAAACAACAAGCAAAACATATTTTTGAGTGGAGGGAGACTTTAAAATCTGTCTGGTTGTTGTTGTTGTTGTTGTTGTTGTTGTTTCCCCCATTAGACAGAGGCACTCAATCCCCAGATGTTAGCAATTAATGCCAAATAACATCCAGGTTTAAAAAAAAAAAAAGAGAAAAGAAACAAAACAAACCAAACTGTTGCCAGTGCCCCTTTGAGGCCATGCAACATTTTGGACTAAGAGTCTAGGACGTCAGCCATGTTTCTTCATTTTGATCAACTATAGAAACTATTGACTAGTGGCCACCAGATGAACTACATATTAAGGCATTTCCCCTTTGGTTTACACAAACAGCTGGGGAAGGTTTCCCTTCTGCCTCACTGGAGGATTCCACCGTTCTACCATGTATGTTTAACAGTGAGGCCTCTGAGCCTGAATTAAGTGTCAGACTTCTGTTTCCCCTGATTTATTCTCTAGCGCTTTTGACGGACTTTGCTGACAAATATAACAAACTACTTGGCAACAATTTGGCCAGTAATGTGGGACTGAACTTAATCTGGTAAATGCTGCTGCCTATTTTTTTTGTTTTATATTATGTGGTCCAACCTCATCAACACGTCTCACACCGTGAGTAATGTGTAAGTTAATGTGGAGCTGCCTTTAAGCTGCATTTCTTCACATTACCACAACAAGCTGGAATTTAAAGAAATTATTAGACTGCGGTTATTGGTGGGAAACCCCTCATGTTTTTTTAAGGGCTTCTTTGCACTGAGTGACACCTCCTCCTTGGCTCCACCCACAAAATGTCCCTTCAGAAATCTATGAATGGTGCTCCCGGATGCTTTCCTACAAGCGATGCCTTTTACTCACCTTGTCCACAGAGTGAGAGGCGTCTACAGTGCGCACTTTGCCGCATTTCTCATACAGTTCAATGATTGGCCGCGTAGACTGCAGGTAGGTTTGGATTCTGCAAGAAAAATATGCCTGGTTATTTGGGCCAGATGACACAGGGGACTCAAAGGAGACACAAATTAGGTCAAAAACACATATGCAGGTATCCAACACTCAGTTAAATGGGTCAGACAAATCTATACCAATCAGATGTGCTTGATGTACTTTGCTACAGACAGAAATAAATCAGTTTCATGGAATGTTAAAAGGCAGCAGTACAAACTTCTGGGCTTCAGTACTATTAAAGTCTGAAGTGATGTATTTTGTTTATGTTGCACAATTCTACCTTTTCTCCAAGCTTTCTCTGTTGTCATCTGTGCGTCCACTGCTCTTCCCTCTTTCTAGACATCTGTCGATGCAAACCTGTAGACAAAAAATAAATAAATCTGGTGCTCAGTTCTCTGTATTCATCTAAAAAAAAAAAAAGAAGCTGGAAGAGTTTTAGCTTTCTAGTTTCCATGACTCACCTTATTGCTGCAGTCAAAGAAAAGCACAAATTTCACATCTGCTTTGCCAACCATAACAGTGTCCCACCCCTTAAGGTTGTCCTCGTTGCGGGGGAAACCATCTATGAGGAAACGGAACTTTTTATCGTCTTTCTGCATGGTCTCTTCCATTGCCTTCCAAAACAGGAAACAATGCATTAATACTTTACTCGTAATGTGAATTAATTTAGTTTATTCAACTGACTAATCAAAATAAACATTAACCTACAAATTCTACTCAATGTGCTCTGTATACATAAAAGAAAACCTGACAAACCGGTACAGTGTCAGCACCTTGATGAAGTGCATCTGTGATTTTGCTTGAATTGAAAGTTTCAGAATACTGTCGACGTTCAAACATTGGCAATGATCCACATTCATGTCAGAAACGGTTTTGGATTGGAAACCATACAATTTTATCAGGAACAAAAATAGAGCTGCAACTACTGATCATTTTTTCCAAGTTTCATTTTTCAGCCTTTCAAATCAAAAATAATAACAGCAAATCACAATTTATTAATGCTCTGAATTCCGTATATTGCACCTTTAATGATAGCCCTCATGTATAAATGTAATCAATGTATCGATTGTCACCGTTGCACAGCCTATAAATTGAGTAATTAGCTTGGTTTCAGCACTAAACAAAAGAAGTTCTGCCCAGATATTGGCATGCCAAGAAAGTAGACACAAATTCAAAGCATTTTTTGTAAAATCAGTTTTCTTTTTCTCGTGTCCTGTATAACTAAACAAAAGTCGAGTTGTGCTGAGTTACAAACAGGTCCTGAATAAAAGTGTCTGCGCCCAGGCAGGCCGACTAGTTAGGATGTACAGCATGTATTTGGTGCATACCTTCTTGAGCAAGTTGATGGTGATCTCTACAGGGACAATTTTGCCCTCCTTGATGTAGTTGTCAATGAGCTGTCCAAACTCTGACTCCTCTCGGGATCGCTCTGCCCTCAGCAAGTCCCCAGCCGACAAATGAGTGTAGTTGTAATTCTGGGAGACACAACGATTGTTTTGTTCATGTTAAGTTGATCTCTGAAATGGTATCTCAAAGAAAATCCCTTTGAAAATAGCCATCAAGAATGAATTTTTCTGGTGAGGAGAAAGTGACGGATGGTCATTCAAAAAAAGGTTTGTAGATTTCTATTCACACTAAAGATCTGTATTTGACAAGACGGCCTTCACAGACTGGCTAAAGTCGTCTTGCTCACAGACCAGGAAGATATAAGTGTACTGAATGAAAGGAGCCTCTATGCAAAGCTGCCATTCAGGCCTAACCACACTTGAAGCACAACAGCCAACAGCCAGCACCCAATAACATTCGTGAACAGGAAGAGTTATACAGTCTCTTAAAGAAGCATCAAAGAATCCACAATGGGTGGAGCGAGTGCATAACTGCAGAAACTTCAAACCAGATCAACTAGATCAAATAAAACTGTCATGCATGGAAACTGTAATCACAATTTATTGACTTTACAGTCCACGTTGAGGTGAATTAAATATGTTGAAGTATGATTCATCATCCCTCACACCTGTATGGGATGAATATATAAAATGTCCATGTCACCAAGTGCTTCTGTTTGTTCAAAGCCGATGGTGACCAAGCCCAGTCCGGACTTCATTGATAAGTCAATATGGTTAGATAAGGTTGCAACATAGTCAATAAAGCATCTCCTGTTGACTCTATTGGTTGTGTGTGAAGCTCCTTAATTGAGCCTATTAATTAAGGCGGTTGACAGCTCATCACTTAACACTGAGCTACATATCAGAAATGAACATTGTGGAGTTTCAGAAGAATGAAGGATATAAAAACTGTCCTTTATAGCTCCTGTATTCCTGCACAGGGCTGTTTATGAGCTAAGTTATATAACTACAGTACTATAACCGGTGTGGCTAACTAGCTAGCTGGCTAACACACAGGTTCATTTTAGAGGACAACCGGAAGTCAGTGAAATCTAGACATTACCTCATTAAAATGCGCTATTAAAAAGGCACAACCACCCTGAAATCCACGTAATAACATTTTCGTCACGACATGCTAAATCCTAGCCACCAAAACCGGTAGTTTTCATTGTCCTTTCTCTCGCCATCTCCCCGTGAGTTACCTCTACGATCCTGGAGCATTGGGTCCCTTTGCCGGCTCCCGGCCCGCCCAGCACGAACACAACCTGCGGCTTCATCACGAGCGACACCCGGTACAACAAGCTCTGCGCCCTCTGAGACACGTAACCAAGCAAAGAGCCGATCATAAACCAGCGGCGGCAGCTACAGGGATGCACCGGTGGGGTGTGGACACTTAAGAAGAGCTGACCGGTGGATGCGTGTCAGTTTCGGTAAGTAGGAAGTCGAACGACACCACTTCCGCTGTTGACTTCAGCAACCAATGGGGTTCCAGATCGGAGTGACGCAGCGCCGTGGCCACGCCCACTCGCACTTGTTATTTTTTTTTTCAATGCAGAGGTCGGGTGACGCCCCTCCCCTGCCTCTCTAAGCATCAGCACCTCCGAATTGAACAAGACGGCTGGAAAAAGGATGCTCTCGGGTCCGCGATGCTCACCAGCTCGAGGAGACGCAACGGGGAGGCGGCGGACGGAGGGACGCTCGGGCGGCTGGGTATAGTCACTGTTTCTGCACGTTTCTGCTGCCTCGCTGCCCCCATTCATGATGCACCATTCATGCATCCCCAAGAATGGAAGCACATTGCGAGGAAAACGTTAAAATAGCCTTTTATAGCCCTGTTTTCTCGCCTTTGTGAGACACATTCTCGCTTTTTTGATGCAGCTTATTTTCATGTAGGTCAAGGTGATGAAGAGCCCGATTTTGTCTTTTTGAGGACGCCGCGCGAATGTAGGGCTGATACGGGAAAGCCGAGCAAACAAAAGGCATCCAGCCCCCCTCCTCTGACGCACCTGGCTGCCCTGTCGCCACTTGACATGACAGCGCAGAGCCGGGAGCAGAGCAGCAGGATCAAGGGGCACCGACGTGCAGCCGGACGTGTGGACTCGACGAGGAACAGAGGAGCATCCGGACGCACGGCGGAGAAGCAGCAGCTGCCCAGGGGAGGCCGGATTGCAGTTTCTGGGGACGAGCGCCAAGGGCAGTGCGGCAGTCAGCAGGCAGACCGGGGGGAGGAGGCTGCGGAGATCTGTGATACTTCCCCCCCAGGCCCCGCTGCGCTCTCACCTCCATATCATCCCGAACATATGATGGTGGACGCGTTTATGTTTGAGCAATGGTGACTCTGATACTCCCCGTTATTTTCCTTTCCTTTTTTTCCTCCTTCCCAACCAATCAGTGGTGATGGGCAATTAAAAGATTAGATCTGCTCTTCAGGCAAGGGTGGACCCCGGAGGGGACTGATGTGCATACTGGCCAGGTATCATTTGCTCCCTTCTTCTCTGGTTTTGCTCATTTTGCTTGTCGCCTGCACTATGGGCTGTATTCAGAGCATTGCATGCAAGCCCCGCATCAGACGGGAGAACATTGTGGTGTATGAGGTATCAGCCTCTATCGACCAGTGTCCCACCATCATTGAGGAGAACTCACCGATTGTGCTCCGTTACAAGACGCCTTACTTCAGGGCCTCAGCAGGGGTTGTGATGCCACCAGTGCCCCGCAATGAAACCTGGGTGGTGGGCTGGATCCAGGCGTGTACCCAGATGGAGTTCTACAACACCTATGGTGATATTGGCATGTAAGTGTACAGCAGACCCTATAAGACAAACTTTTTTCCGCCGAATGTGCTCAGTGTGTGTGTTTAGAGTATAGTTTGGATGTGCACACCATGTCTCCACTCATATCACCCACTCAGAACATCTAGACCACAACCCTGCACCCGCAAAACTTTGTCCTCTTCCGTCCACTGCCGCAGGTCCAGCTGGGAGTTACCAGAGCTGCGAGAGTGTCGGGTCAAGGCCATCAGCGACTCCGATGGCGTCAGCTACCCCTGGTATGGCAACACCACAGAGACAGTCACCCTGACCGGACCCACGTCCAAACCGTCACGCCTCACGGTCAGCATGAACGACAACTTCTACCCCAGCGTGACCTGGGCTGTGCCCATCAGCAACAGCAACACGCCCATGCTGACCCACATCACCAGGGACCAGAGCTTCATCACCTGGCTGGTGGCCATGAACTCCGTCACCAAGGTAGGACGAAAACAAGGAGAGCAGCTTGACATTGGAGATATATCAATATGCTCCCACTTGCATCAAAAACTCATATTTTCATAATGTTGCGTTATTTTTCCAGCGTTTTCACAGTTTTTGGAAGATTTTTGTTTTGTGCAGTTTAAATGAAGAACACAGGCTATACATCTTCAGAGACTGCTCTTGCATTGCACACAGACTGACTGTGATGTAATCATCTCCCCCTGCACTTTCCCTTTCTGGTGTAAAGTTACAAAGTACCTCACCATTGCCTTCAACTCTGCTGAATAAAGCTCCCATAATGGCCCAATAGGAGTCCGTCTAGTTTAAAGTGTGTATCAAAACACTTACAGTATTCATGTATTGTCTTTCTGGAGGAGTTGTATTATTTTTAGGATATTATAGAGAAGGTTGTAAGGGTTGTTTGCCTCATTGTTGGTATATGTTAAGAGCAGAAGAAGAGAATGTATCTAGGGACAGAAAACTGTTTTTTTCTTCTGTGTAATTTAAGATAAAATTATGTTTAACAAAACTGAAGTAATACACCATTTATTAGGATGTACATTAACTACACATATATTATCAGTAGAAGACATGATGCACAATCAACTTGAGCTTTAACAAAACACTCTTTGTGTACTTAACATAGACTGTACCATGCACAAATACATGTATACAGGATTGACCAACATAACATTTCGCCGCTGCCCTCCTCCAGGAGCGTATTGTGTTGCAGACGGTGCGGTGGCGGATGCGGGTGGACATTGCTGTGGACCCTGACATGCCTCTGGGCTCTCGGGCCTCATTGGTGGGTCGTCCCTACCAGGAGCAACCACACATCCTTAACTACCAGGAGCCCATCCCTCCCAACGCGCTGGGGAGGCCGAATGCCAACGACGCCCAAGTGCTAATGTGGAGGCCACGGAGAGGAGCGCCACTAGTGGTCATACCGCCAAAATAAGAGGGTGGAATGGTTGCAAAGACAAAAGAATAATTGTTCCCTCCTGCAGAAAAGGGGGCACGATGGAGGTGATGAAGTCATGACGCCTATGTGAGAAGAGAGAAGTGACGGTTTCACTGCGCTCAAGATGCCAGTTGCTCATTATCCCTGAAAGATTTAAGTGGACCATTATAACAAGTCAGAGTGGATATTACATCAGCTTGGTGTCAGAATGGAAGTCTACAACAAACTAATGTCAAGGGCCTGGGTTGCATCTCAGCTTTTTTGGTCCCTGACAAGTTTTGGACTGCATTAAAGAGTTCTGCCTGCTTTTTAGTGAAGAAGGAACGCTGTTTTTAGACGTATCACAGAGGTAATAGACCACAACAAGAACTGCACCCTGCATCCTTATGTAGATCTTATTGCATGAGAGAGTGAGAGTGACAAGAAAAACTGTCCTTGAGAAGTTTAAGAAAAGCATTTGTTTTGTATAACTTGATACCTGAAGACATTTTGATTGAAAAGTCAGCCAAAAAAACCCTGTGGGCTGGTTAAACCTCGTCAGTGCCAACAACGGCCTTCAGCACACTCAGCACAGAGTTAAAGGATGTATTCAGAGAATTTAAAAGAGACAAAGTATTATATGAATCTTTTTAGGTTAATATTAACTCATGCATCAATCAGATTGTATTAAGAGCACCCACCTTGCATAAAAGTCTGGAAGAAAAACAAATATGCTGTAGTTTTCACTGGAGCTTTTCTAATACACCAAACTTATGCACCAACATATATCAACTCCCTCGCCTCTGTCCTGCAGCTGATATTTTATTCAGATGGGTGACAAACTATCAGAGAGGGGAGTTGGACCTGTTACCACATTAGATAAATAATGTCAGCTATGCTTTCAATAAGTGCAGTGTACATGACTTGGATTAGTGCCATACAACAAATTTAAAACAAGAGGGTGAGAGCTGGAATGGGGCCAAATTGTACTCAGGCCGAAGGTAGATTTGATGTGGCACTGATCAGGCCATGTTGCACCAACAAGTTACATAAATCTTCCTACAATCAGGGAATCTAAATGTACTCTTAATAGTTTCCTTGGTGTTGAATTAAACCAGACTGAATTTTGAAAATGATTGATTTGAATTGGTGCCATTATTTAACATTGGTTTGTATTAGGTCATATCTCAGTTTCTCCTCACATCATTAACGAATATTATTTGCAGTAGTTCTGCAGATAATCCTACATGAAGGTTTCCAATGTCATGGCATGTCCAGTGGCTCATCCTGGGCTCAGTCAAAGTTCCTGCCTGCCACTCCACACAGGAGTCACATGACTCATCCTCCATCTGTGCTTCTCTCCAGGTTCATGCCTCACCTTCCCAAATCTGCCTGCTTGTTTTCTCCCATCTGTCCACCTCACCACATTCACTATCTCCACCCAAATACACTCATTCGCTCTGAAATCCACAACTATGCAAAGATTATCTGTGACTGTAAACAAAACCCGAAGGTCAAAGATGTGTATTTTTGTGCATCTGCCTCAATCTCTTATTTGTCTGGGTCATTGTTGAATAAAAATGGCTGTTGTAAATGTAAAATACTCAGAGATTAAAATAGGTTATATTAAATCAGTGTGTCTACATGTGTCGCTGCAGCTCATTCAGCCATCTGTTGCTATAGAGACTGGTTTGGTTTTCCAGAATGCACTGCAACTGGAACTGAAAGAAAAACAGTTCAAAATATTCATGGGTGTGCCTAGCTCTGTGTGTACGCATTCGTGTGTGTTGGAGAGAGTGTGCACACATACACACTCACAGTGCCAACGTATCCATTCATTTCACTTTGAAGTAAGAAAAAAGATCAAGGCAGAGCCGGTTGCTTCAGCATGGAAATATGCCTTAATTTATTCATTTGTTTTCACACAAAGACCTTTTTTTTTTTTGCATTTAAATAACAGCAGAATGAGTGCTTCTGATATAAATACTCAGATTGTGAGCAGCAAGGTCAAAGCAGTCATATCCCATCTCATCTCACCTCATATAAAAAAGGACATTCAGCATCTCTGACCAAAGGTAACCCCTCCTCTTTGCAGCAGGTCTGCTCCTCATTCCACCACTAGATGGGAGCTCTGTCGAGGAGTTTCCTCTGTTTAAGACAGGCGCTGTCAGCACCATCAACAGGCTGCCCTTTCTGTTAAGTAAATATATTTTCCCCAAATCCCATAACACATAATTACACAGTATATTGAACTATAAAATAATAATGGCTTCCAAATATCCACAAGGCCATGGTTTCGTCATAATCTGGTCCCTGTAAATTGCATTTAGAGAAAGCTACGTTTCCATGGGATAATTCTGTAATACAGTATGTGAGTTTTACTGCAACAATCTCTCTTGTAATGGAAAGTTAGCTCCACTGTACTCTTGTTAGTCTTTAAAGAGAAGAACTTTTAAAAAATATAAATATACAAAGAACCAGTATATATTATTGACCCCCCACCTTTTGTGCATTGCAGCATTTTGCCACCAGGAGTGATGGGCAGCCTTCAGTTGTAATTGTTTGACAGTAACATGTTTTATCACTTCATTGAGTCCTACTCGGGTCTCGTCGAGTGAGTGTGTGTCGTCACTTCTGTCGGGTAGCACACTTGACAGAGGTCTCTGTTTATACTTTGATGGCGCTGACACTGGCCGGTTTGCGTTCGTTGCTGTAGAGAAATGTGGCAGCAATAACCAGCGCTGCCCCAAGGAAAAATACCCTGAGGAAGGCGGGAACATGGAACAAAAGAGAGAAAATAAAGAGGCATTAAAAAGTGAATTCAGTAAACAAACAACTGTGTACTCGGCTCATGTCATGTAAACAAGTAAACACCGGTGTTTGGACACTTTGAACTTAATGCTACTGACAGCATGCTAACATGTTCATAATGACAATGATTACATGATGTACATTTCCTGATGTTTAGCAGGTATTATGTTTGCCATGTTGACAATCTGAGTTTAGCATGTTAGCTAATCTAAATCTAAACACAAGTGTCTTTTCTTTTTTTTACAATTCTTACCATGGGGATATTTTATTCAAAACCACAAATGTCAACTGCATAGAGGCGCAGGAGGGTAATGTCAGGGGGTCATGGAAGTCAGTGGGATACAACACAGAGGGTCTGTACAAAAGTTCAATTCAACAGTTGTTGAAATTATGCATTCTAGACCGAAGTGGTGGACTGACCAACAGCCTGACATTGCCATCCATAAAGCCATGCAGCTAACTAGCATGGCAAAAATATAGTGGGCTAATTATTAGTCATGAGTAATTATTTGCAAACCAAAATTAAGCCTTGTGGGGGTGTTCATGAGCATGTATATGTTTACCCTGTAGGGTTAAAGTCCTCCAACAGGAAATATGAAATAAGTGTTGACACGATGATGGACAGAGAGGTGGCAAATCCTTTGAGGATGTTGTCTGCGTATTTGATGACCACCGCTATGACCAACCCGCCCAGAGCCTGCAGACAGTTAGAAAGTATTCAGACAGAAACACAAAACATGAAGACAAATGTTTACAAGACCAAGTATGTGACTGTGTACACCAAATGCATTTCAATGACAATTTGACAAATGTGAGATCGAAGAGAAGCATAATGATCAAACCTGCAAAGCAACGACTGTGCAGGTGACAGTGTTGTAGCCCTGAAACATCCCCAACTCTCTCACCATCTTGCCGTCATACACTATCATTCCTACGGAGCCAAACACTAAGCCAAATAAACCTGGAGGAGACAAGGAGAGGAAATGAGGTTGAAACTACAAGGTATAGGGACGTTTCAACTGATCTCGGACAGGAAACATTAAGGCAAAAACAAACATGATGGGAGGGTGCCATTACTTTAACTAGAGTTTAGGACAAGTTATTGTCATCTTTAACCAGATTGTTGTCTTAAGAAGTTGTTTTACTGTATTTGAGGTTACAGCTAAAGCTGCTTCACATAAGGTTCAATAGAGTGTAACATTTAGTTTAAGATTCACACACACACACACACACACACACACACACACACACACACACACACACACACACACACACACACACACACACACACACCACACACACACACACAGTTTTGTGCTACGATATAAAATACGTCAGTAAGTACCGCTCTCTGAAAAAGGTGATTGCTAACAAGTGGCTACATGAGACTATAAAATGTCATCACGCCGACTAGACCGCCTTCACAGTCTCGTTCTGTATACTTGTGCTCACTTGTGACCGTGGTGTTTGTTTAAAGCCTAACGTTAGCTTTCTACTTTTGCAATTTGTGAAGATACTCTTGCTCAACGAAACATGGAAGTATCATAAACATTTGTTTTCTGCAGAGCTTATTTTCTTCAATATAACAGAGCGATGCTAACTTCCAGGGTTGGCCTATAAAAATACAACATCCCCTCATAACTCTATGGAGAAGTTTCAACAGAAGAAAAGAAAGAGGAAAAGAGTCTGTCTGTAACCTTTTAACGGCCTGCCTGTTCGGTCATAAAGTCAGATGATTTTCAAACCATAAAAATCAAATTAACAGGTAATTTTAGGAAGCGTACAGCTGGCGAGAGAGACTGAGGAAATATCTATCTTTTATTTTTCAGAGCATTTCCTCTCAAAGGAGAATCTGATTCCTGCTCTTACTAAATGTATCATAAATCATATCAGACATTGCAAAGATGCTCCTATCATTTAAAATTTCACCAAATTCAACTTTAGGTTTTGAGAGAAAGTTAACTATTGCATTTGCTTTGTTTTCTATTTTTTTGCAATTTTCTATTGATGAGGGACCACTAAAAGTATCAACCACCTAAAAGTTGTTCCTCAGTTGTTTCTTGAATTTCTCTGAGTGTGAGAGGAGGATGGGTTAGCTTTTATAAGTCTTATTCTAATGTATCTATCTTACACACGCACACCATTATTGACTCAACACATATCGTCTCATCTAACCAACAAACGGAGGTCATAGTTACTCACCTAGCTGTATGTTACGGACCCACACACTCTGTTTAGTCTCCTTGAGGATTTTCTCAAAGTAAACTCCAGCGAAGCCACTGGACACACAGGCCATCAGCACAGCCATCAGTCCCACAAACTGGGAGCCTGACGACAGGACCACCTGCTCAGTGTCACCTTCAGACTCTGTGGGCCACTGTGGAGGTGACAACACTGATCAACACATGCAGGGACAGGCACAGATGAAAAATCTGTCAATTAGAGTAATATAACTAATTTAGGAATGAAACATCTGATGAGTCACTATAGTCACATTGCACATTCATGGAGCAGATAAAATGATGCATAAATTGCTCAGGGACTTTGCAGGCCCAGTGTCTGCTGGTACCTGCACTAGAGTGACTCCTGCCATCAGGAAGAGCAGGGAGAGCCACTGGTAGAAGCCCAACCTCTTCCCCAGCATGGAGACAGAAAACAGTGCTGTTGTGAGGATCTTCAGCTGGTACGTGACCTGTGTGGAGCACAACACAAACACACCACTAAGCAATGTAGGGTACCAACTAATGAAACAAAAAAATATATAATTAACACATCTAATGGAAATTTCAGGATCTTGTGCATTCTCTTTAAAGAGAGACTTCATGTCTCTCCAAACAGCAAGTTTTAGTGCCTTGTGCAATGACCAAGGACAGAAGAAGATAAGATCTTCGGAGTAAAACACTGGCTTCTCCTCTGTCCTTTGCTCATTTGACTGTGAGTCCGGCTGCAGATGCTTGAATTAAACTTACAGAAAGACAAAAGTTGACAATGTTCTTTATTTGACAGAAAGTGCCACCACAAACTTGGAGTTGTTGAAAACATTATAATATATATATATATATATAATATATATATATATATATATATATATATATAAAGGATTTATGTAAAAATATAATAATAATATTTCCCCGACACATACCAAGCTCTGTAAATGCATGGCTACACAGTAAGGCAAATACCAAACCATATGGAAACCAGTAACACACACACACACACACACACACACACACACACCACACACACACACACACACACACACACACACACACACACACACACACACACACACACACACACACACATACACACACACAGTGAAGTTGAACCGGTACATTCATGTGCTACCTGATAGGTGGCTGCGTCCAGGTTGGATAAGGCAACATAGAGCAGATTGTTCTGCAGAGTGTAGATCCCTGCAGGAATGGCCAACTTCATGGTCTCCACAGGCTTGTTCACAATCTCCTCCTTCAGCAGCCGCACGCTGAAATCTGGCAGAGACAGAGAGTGGGTTGTCAGTAATTTAATCAAAGGACCACCCATGGACTGAGGACACAGTGAGAAGAGACAGAGAGGGTCTGACAGTCACCCTGGTATTAGGAGAAAGATTGGAGGACATTTATATGAGATCTTGTGCCCTGTCGAGCCTACGAATAGACTAATAAGAGAGAAGAAAACAGAGAAAATGCTTACTGTCACCCTCCCCACCCTTCCAACTCACTGTTCTCCTTGTAGACGAGGAGGGTGCAGACGAGGATCTTGAGCAGCTCGGCCGACACCACGGCGGAGGAGGCCAGGTATCGGGGGCTGTCTTCCTTCAGGGTACGGGAGTAGCGCATGGTCAGCACCAGCGAGGTGGTCTGCAATACCAACACCCCCAGAGACAGATACTTCAGCCTGACGGAGTGTGGCGAGGACAACACCATCGTGGAGGACTGTGTGACAGCAGACACCTGAGGATTCTTTAGGATGGACAAAAAAAAAGGAGGAATGAGTGAGTCTGGTTCAGTCAGAGAAATTAGGGATTCCCCTGCAGCTCCTACCAATCTCAGGGACTATTGGAGAGTGTCTGTAAGCCCTTGAGCAAGAAACTGGCTTCTGCTGAAGTCTGTCAAAAATAATAAGAAAAAACTATAGAGGGTGCATGAAAGGGAAAAGCAAAGGAGAATAGTGGAGAGTGTCTCTGAGGAGTCTGAGAGAGGAGAGAGAGTGAGTGAGGAACAATCAGGAATGCTGGTCAGTAGTTCGACAGAAAGTGGAGCCTGAGGCAGTGCAGGGCATTCCTGTGACTGGCCTGCAGACCTAAAGCACATAAAACAAGCATCAGACCAGAAATAAGAATTATGGGGTCGGGGGGGGGGGTGGGGGGTTGGGGGGGGGTGTCGGGAGGGGAACAGGTATTTTACAGTACAAGTCAAAGTACAAAACAGCTATCATTTTCTCTCTACTTAGTATGGAGGACTGGCCTCCATCAACAGAAACAAACTGTTGATTCAGGAAGGATTGATTGGTGAATCATTGGTGAAGTTTCAAGTGACCAGCAGTTTGTTATCAGAAAGCACAGCCTTCCTTTTTACCGTACTGTCCCGATACCAAACTATTTTTCTTTCTGTGATATTCCTATATTTTTATTCTTATCTGGTTGATGATATACCCATTGTTAGTTAGTTCTTCCTGTTTTAATGTTAACAGTTCTGTGTGCTCGTTTTTTATGTGGTTCTGACATCCATCTAACTACAAGGCAAATTGGTCATCTGAGGCAATACAGGTGAACTTTAGTATCTCATAAAAATGTACTGAGAACAAAAACTTGTCTGTGTTTAGTAGAAGTACTCTCTATGAGTATTCATAGCTAATATTTTACATGGGTCTTCTTAATAACGTTTGATAATGCTATCACTGGTGTAACAGTCGGGGGGGGGGGGGGGTTGTACTCAGATCCTTTAGTGAAATACAATTACCAATAATGCAGTGAAAAAAACTCTAATACACAAAGTCCTACATTACCGATCCTACCCAAGTAAAAGTACAGAAGTACTATATAGCCTATATTTTACAGAGGTAAAATAATCCAATATTTCACAGAAAAAAGCAAAGAGAGAGATGAGACAAAAGTACAACAAACAAATACTATGTTTTCTAAAAGAACACATTGTTGCATCAGTATCAATAGTCTAATAATGTAATAATAGCCGATATCACTCACTGGGGCTACTCCTGCAGAACAAATATGTTTTTTTATGCTTTAAATACTTTTTACTGATAATACTTAAACTTGTTTACGTAAGTAGGATGATGAATGCAGGACTTTACTTGTAATAGAGTATTTTGACACTGTTGGATTTGTACTTTTACGTAAGTAAAGGGTCTGAATACTTCTCTCATCATTGACACACACACAGACACACACACACACACACAGACACACACAGCCACACACACACACACACGCACACACAGACAGACAGACAGACAGACAGACACACACACAGACAGACAGACAGACACACATACACAGACACACACACACAAACACACACACACAAACACATGTGTCACAAGATGTCAAGGCTTCGGCAATCTACAAGTCTGATGTAATTTTGACTAAAACATGTTGTATCTCTACAAAGCAAGCTGTTGAGTGTTCAGTCGAGTTGTTATTCATAACCTTTCAATCTGAGAGAGTAATGAGGTAATTATTACCAGTTTTGTGACTATGGTGTCCGGGAGGCTTGAAGACATTCTTCACTCTTTTGCCTCACATTTCTTGACTGAAGCATCTTTTCTCTGAACAGCCAGTTCCACTTTTCTTTGTCACATCATCGATATGCCCCTAAAAAAAATGGAAGGCAGAATATGAGGGCCACCATACTCAACTTCTGCAGCGATGTCACTTCTAGAGTCGGTCTGCTACAGCCCCCTCCAAGAGGTGGGAGGAACTGGGGGGGGACCTTTGCTGTGTTATATAAGGTAAAATGAAGAGTGCAGATTGTTTGCTCTAGCTAACCTTCACCTGGCTCTGACTTACCATAACCCATAACCATATTTTTTCCTTCCCGCAGTTAAATAATGTTTTCTTATTTAAAGCACACAGACCAGTTATTTGGTGAAAATAACGCAGGAGGGACTGTGTAAATCACTCTTTCACTGAGAGATAAAGTCCACTAAGCCATGACATATAATGGTTGTATATATTCTACTATGGTTCGTAAATCCCTTGGTAGAAAGCGGCTGTACGAAAAGCCACGACAGCCAAAGAAGTGTTGACAGTACAAGAGGTGTGGTGCGTTCAACACACTGACCTCCCTATGTAGCAGCTCTGCTTGGCTAAGGGGCGCGGCAACACAATCCTTCTCTGTTAGTGTGCGTCAATGTGTGTGTGTGTCCTTCTACACACACCAAACAAACTCTCCTCTCTCTCTCTTTCTAAAAACATTTTAAGAACACTATGAGCTTTCATTTGCAGTTGCCAGCTATGCAAGGATTTTCACACTTTTTCATAAAATTTACTTGACAGCTGCAAGAATATTTAACCTCTAAATAAGCAGCATCCCATTGGTGGGTCGGTCATTACAGACCCAGCCTACAGAGTTTTTTGTTAATTCTCGTGAGATGCCTATATTTACCTGCTGTTGGATGGGAAAACACTCAAATCTTTCAAATGACCTGCATCCAGTCCAAGTTGCCAAAGGAAATTACGAAAGGTATAATGCAAAGTAGTTTTGAAGCACGATCTATATCTACATGAGTAAAACAGGTCTAGTATTTGAATAATATCCATGTTATTTTATACTTCTACTCAACTACATTTCAGAGGGAAATGAACTGTTTAGATTGTCAGCGCAGTCTCCGTATCTGTGAAATTCACCTTCTTGCTATACAGCTAATCCTTGAGGCTCCGGGCCAAAATAAACATTAGGCGTTTTAGCACGTCGTCGTTGGGAGTAATACGTGTACTTGTGTACCAAACAAGACTCATACTGTACTTTATTAAGTAAAAGGCTCCGAGTACTTCCTACAACACTGCCACAGAGTATTTCACTCATGAAGTGCCAAAAGAACACCGCAATAATACAACACCTAAAAGTTATCGGTTCATAATCCACGCTGCAAGCCTTTCTATCAACACTAACTTCAATCCACTGACCCCTGACCCTTAAGTACAGCGATCCCTGGCCTTCCATACTGACAGCCCTTTAGGCAGTCAAGACAAGTCTCTTTGCGCTGTATTGAAATAATCCAGCCCATTCTTCTTGAAGTTCTTGAAGTACATGATACGTACAAACGTGAAGAATTGTTTCTCTTTGTGCCGAACAGAAAGGCTCACATAGTTTTCTGTGCCAGATACCTGTTTGGGATTTGAAACTCCACACGCAATCCACCAGCAGCATTAGAGAGGAAACTCAGACAAAAAAAAGCTCAGTCCAGCTCACAGATGAGTGTAACACTACTCTGACACTGATGTTATGCAAAGCTTTCTGCTCGACGTGTCACCTGGCTTAACCAGTTCAACGGCGCTCTTCCCGCGTCCTTCGCTTGAAGACAACCGGTTATGAAATTACTGAATCAAAACCCGGTACTCTAATTTGTTGAAACAGAGGTATGTAATTATCTTCTCCATCACAAGACAGACAATACTCTAAGCTTCTGATACTCTGGAGCGTTGATCTCATTGAAGCTCTGGCAGCCTCAGGACCAATCAGTTACTGTGAGCCGCTGAGCAGAGAGCATGGGGAACACACCCGAGGAGAACTTATGGGAGCTGCTGCTCCAAGAGCAAGACGTCATGCACTAAAACTTTTGTTCTGATATATTATGTTTCCAGTCACAAATGAATTGCATGGCAATGACCTCTGAACAGCCAAAGTGTTTTGTTTTTTCGGTGTTGCAGCATCTTCACAAAACAGGTTCCCAGGTGTCAGGCCTGCAGCTCAGCTCTTATTCTGATGATCCAGAATAACAAGTTATTCACCTGAGTGCATGACTGAGGATCTGTGTCAGTGCTAATCGCAAGAAAACATTTACTCATTTGTTTGACTTGAACAAATATTTCACAATTTCATCAGGATGTGGATCCGGCAGAAGAAAAAGTGGGAAGGAGAGAAGTGAGTGACTGAATGAAATCAAGCACCCTCTAATTAAAGGCTCATCTGGTGGTTATTATAACTAGTTGTTTTCTATTGCTAATAAGTAGCGTTTGATCAAACTGTCCCTGAAGGGGACCTTGACAGATTGGAAGAGGCGGGATAGACTACGGACTAAACTAAAGACAAAAAGAGCCTCTTCTCAAACTCTCTATCATACAATGATTTACCTGTTGGACTGGATCTCAGCTAAGGACGTGGATGAAAGTGTCCGACCCTCACTCGCTGGATAGTCTTCTCCTTTTTGCACCTCTATACTTTATATTTATATATATATATATATATACATATATATATATACATATACAAACGTTATTATAACACTCAAAAAGTTAATCCGACCCCTATGTAAGACAAACTATGGCCAAAACACGGAAAACTATCTCACAGCTGTAAACTGTAAATGTTGCGGTAACCCTGCAGCCCCGTGGTCTTTAGCCTCCAGTCCGGACTGAGTCGATCCCTGTTCTGGAGGAAAGGATCGACATGTAGGCTACCGACCATACACCAAACGTTTAGCGACTCCTTCTGGAGAAATAAAGTTACTTTATTTATTTATGTATTTATTTTTTTAAACGAAGTACTTTGAATGCTTCATCCAATTACAAAAAAAAACCAAACATATAACAGCTAAATAAAGCAATCCTTATCGGAGCAAAATGAAAATTGATAAAAATGTCCTCACCAAAATGTATACTTATGTATATAAAAGTAGCAGCTCAGAGGTTGTATCGTCATACCGACGGGTTTCTGTGGGTTTCTTTCGGTTACATTGAGCACTGAGATTGATGTGTTTGGAGTGATATGTTGATGTCCTCGAGGTTTATGGAGGTGAACAATGTCTCATATGATTCAGCTGCAGATCAGTCTGGGTAAGTTACGCTTCCATGAATCTAAATGTCTGCCTTCAAACTTTAATCGTTTGGCACCTTAATTAAAAAAAAAAAAAAAAAAGAGTAATGTATAAAATATTTTAACCTAAATGGACTTTTAATTTTTGTTTTTTAAAGACTGCTCCTATGAACTTTTTTTATTGTAGATATAACTGGTGGATAAAGACTGAAAACGCTGTGAATGTGTAGCTGTAAAGTTTTAATTAAATGCAGCCGAGCCGCGGGAGGTGGCGCTGCAGCGCGCGTGCACTCGACGCACGACGTCAAACGGTCGCCGAAGAAGAAGAAGAAGAAAAACACGTGTTTCCTTTTTCAGCCTACTTCGGGGGAGCGAGCATCTTGTAAATAGATATAACACTGAGCCAGCGGAAGGTTGTTTGTTTTAAAAATGGTTCGTAAATTAAAGCACCATGAACAGAAGTTGTTGAAGAAGGTGGACTTCATCAACTGGGAGGTGGACAACAACCTGCACGAGGTCAAAGTGTTGCGGAAGTACCGCATGGAAAAGAGGGAGGACTACACCAAGTAAGAAACGACGTGTGTGAGAATAGGCTGCTGGCTACTGTAAACATCATGAAGACGGAAACATTAAGCAAAGTTACCACAATAGCACTTTAACGTGCTCATTTAGAGTTTAAGTCAAACTGAATGTAGCCGGAATAGCGTATAGAAATGTGTATCTTAATATTTTACATGCTCAGCTCCACCACGTGAAATGTCCCGAGACCAGATATCAGAGCTTATAACCCCAAAGACTGTTTAAACCTTTTGAAACTGTATAATTTGAGTGAACACATTCTATTTCTTTTAAGGGAAGCAGCTGACCACAGAATATAGAGACATAGAAACCCACATTTATTTTCATAGAAGTATACAGTACCATTTTTTCTTTCTCCTGTCTCAGGTACAACAAGCTGAGTCGTAACATCAGAGATCTCGCCAAGAAAATCAGAGACCTGGACGAGAAAGATGGCTTCAGAGCTCAGAGCACACACCATCTGCTAGAAAAACTGTGAGTTTCTTGGTGTGATATTGTGTGCCACGAAAACAAAATAATCTATCTTATAACTTTTCAGTCAACACCTGGCGCCTGAATCCCAAAAAAAAAAATAAGTTGTTTTTCCAGCTCCCTTTTGGGCCCGGATCCCTTTTAACTTGGGTTTTTCTATATCAAGAAGATGGCTCACTTTAACCAGTGTGGATCACCATGAACCGGAAAACCCAGAGTTGAAATAGCCGGATGGTAACCAGCTCTGGGATACGGTCACCCTGGATCACCAGTGTTGCTTCAGGCTCCGGTGTTTGTTTTCCATTGCTGTTTGAGGTGGTCTTGGTTTATCTGTTTAAAAATCAAAATAACAAACTGATGATCTTCTTGTTTCTTCACACAAGGTACAGTATTGGTCTCTTGCCCACCAAACAGAATCTGTCCCTCACAGAGAAAGTCACAGCTTCTTCATTCTGCAGGTAAATCATCCCACAAACATTTTAATCAAGTCATTTTAATGTGAACATATATCACGACTCTTGTTTTCTGTCATTCATTTCACCTTTGTTGGCCCTGCAGGAGGAGGCTGCCGAGCATCCTGCTCAACCTCCGTATGGCTCAGAACATGAAGACCGCCATCAGCTTCATCCAACAAGGACGTATCCTTCATTGCTTCCTTATTGCAAGAGTTTGTATTTTGGAAGTCGAGTTTCACGTCTTGAATTTCCTTTGAATGATTGGTTAGTTTTGTCTACGTCCGAGGGTAGAAATTGTTTTGACCTTGACTCAGTCTCAGATGTGCGTGTTGGCACAGACATCGTCACAGACCCAGCATTCCTCGTCACAAGGTTAGTGTCCACGTTTTGTTTGGTCTTCTCATAATTTGTGTTGAACCTCTTTATGCAGCCAGGTGTCTTTCAGACAAACCGTCCATTCTGCAGAAACAAACGGCAGTAGATTCATGTGACGAGGCGTCTCAAGTGATCAGATACTAACACAACACTGCCACCTTTTCCAGAAATATGGAAGATTTTGTCACCTGGGTGGACTCTTCCAAGATCAAGCAGCATGTCATGAATTATAATGAGGAGGTGAGTTGTCTGCTCTCACATCCGCTACACGTCTTTTGTTTCAATGACCACCTGGTGTTTGAATCAGTGATGAAACCTACAAGTGTCTTCGGCTGGTGTCATACAACCACTGCGTTTCTTTTGCAGAGGGACGACTTTGATCTGGTGGCATAAGCCTGTTGTCTGTCATCCAGTCATCACCCTGGAGGACAGGAAAGGGACACAAAGTCTGCTCCTGTAACTGTGGCGTGAATAACTCTACAAGAGGATGGACCAAGTGTGCTCACATCCAGGGACAGATACTCGGGTGCAAGACAAAACAACTCGGCTGCAGGGCACAGAGGAGGTCTGCACACCGTCAGGCTGCAGGCTTTTTGGAGCCTGACCGTGTGAATAACTCACGGAGGCAACAGTTCAAATCTTTTATCAACTGGGAAACTGTGTGAAGAAAATAAGTGAGTTTCATCTGAACAAGGGCAGAAGAAACTTCAAGGCTTTACTTTGTGCACCGAACACCTCTTGTTTGATGTCGTGAAATTGTACGACTAAAACCGTGATCCATTAACCATCCAAAATATGTGTATTCATCCGAGACTGTATTTGTGACTGACATTCATACACCTTCAGCCGCACAGCGTCTCAGTTGTTTTCTCATGTCTCAATGTTTACTTGAACATTGGCAGTCATCACCCTGTACAGAGCAGCTTCTAGCGTTGTGTAGGTGACTGTAGGTGACCCCCCCACCCCCACGGTGTTTGCTTTCCGTATTGTGTTCTTTGTGTGAACATAAGCTGGCTTCAGAGTGAGTGAGTATGTATGTATGTATGTATGTATGTATGTATGTATGTAATCATTGATGTGCTGGTTTATAGGTGTAACATGAAGAGGACTGTCGCTGCCTGTTCGTGATATTAACATAGCTTCTGTCATAAATACAGCTGTAAAATACAATTTGATAAATATTTAATTTTTTCAAAAAGACTTTGTTACAATGTAAACTTTAACAATAAACATTCTTTTATCACAGTATTAAGACTTTCCACCAAACGTCTGCATATTCATACATGGTTTCCCCTAATGCTGAAACTCTTGACAGAAACCCTTATTTCCAGTTTGTTAATTTATCAACACCCTGCTCTTCATATTCCAGTAAACATGAACTCACCACGAAGCATTTGCTCCAATACATAGATGTCCCATCACAGACCTATGGCTCAGTTTATACTCTACACGGCATAAGTCAAAGCTGGATAAAGCATAGAAGTCATTTTAACCTTCAACAGGGAAAGCCTGTATACAATCCCTTTAAGGCACCCGGGCATATAACAGAAATTTAATTTAGTGCTGGTTTTTCAAAAGGAAGCACCCTCAAAGTCCTCGACAGTCCATCAGAGCCACCAGAAACGCACATAGACGACGAGTGTGATGAAGAACACGGACACAGCAGCCACCTTGGCGTACGCGGAGCGGGTATTGAGATATTTGGCATCGCTGCGGTACTTCTTCGACAGGTTGGTCAGATTGCCGGCTTTTGTGTCGAGAGCTGAGGAGAATAAAGGATCACGATGAGATGAACTGGATATTTATGAAGCAATAAATGTACATTACATCAAGTTGTGTAACAGTACTGATGTAATACTGTGAGAAAAGTAGGGAACGATACATATGGGTAACAGGGACCCGTAACAATAAATCGCCAATAATGTGAGAAACACTGAATACAATGTTTCACAAGAATATTTATTGATTTCTGTGTTCTTGGTACTTTGTGTTTTGTGCAGGTTAACTGTACTTTATATTACTGTACTTACCAGATAGAGATTCTCCTCTTTGCAGAACTTCCTCAATATTCGCCACCATAATTCTCTGGACATCCTGTAGCTCTGTGTTGATGCTGCCAAAGTTCCTCCTGGCCCGACTGTCAATGAAGGATTTCTTGGTTTTCTGGATGTACGTATCTGGAACAGTGCATGCAGTACATAAGCTTAGTTAAGGATTTGGTTCTTTTTGCATAAAGGTTTAAGAGGCAACATTTTCTTGAATGTACCGGATCTCAACTTGTCTTACCAAACTCGATGAAGGAGTACGGCCTTGTTACTGTGGGTACTCTCCTTCCATACTGGTCACAGAATTCCTTGTGCAGGTCTTCAAGGTATGCAAAGGCCAACTTTTTGGGAAATGAAGCTTCACAGAGGAACAAGTAGCACACACCCTGTGATATTAAGTAGCTGAAAAAAACAAAACAAGTTCAGTCCGAATTGACAAAAAACGTATATATATATATAATACCATAAAAGTAACGTTGGTTTTCCCTTTGAGACTACACTTGAAGAACAAGAGTACTTGGAGCTTATGGTAACTCACTGGAAGTTCATGTCCCCGGCCTCCAGGGTGCAGCGGTCCGGACTCTGAGCGTTCAGTTTACGGCACAGCTGTTTGGCTTGGCTCTGGTAGTGCTGGAGGTCTCTTCCTGACTGACAATCAGATAATACAAAAACAGGTTGTAGTCAGAACTGGATTCAGTTAAGTTGTAAATTATGTTATAATCAACCGTGTGTGTGTGTGTGTGTGTGTGTGTGTGTGTGTGTGTGTGTGTGTGTGTGTGTGTGTGTGTGTGTGTGTGTGTGTGTGTGTGTGTGTGTGTATATATATAAGCTAAAGTTTAAATTGGTTCTTTTTACTTCAACAGTTGTTTTCAGTAAAATAATATTTTATTAAGATGGACAGTAGAAATGTAACTACTTTCGTTGTTAGCTGACCTTAACATACAAAAATAATAGGTTCTAGATTTATTAATGCTTTGTCGATTACCATATTATATGCCAAATGTCCCAATCTATTAACGTTACCAGGATTAAAATTAAAGTATTGACTTGTTTGGGTAAATAATCCAGCAGGAGTTAAACATCTCACTTTGTGAATGGAGTTTGGTGCAGTGATCCTCACACAGAGGCTGTGAGGGAGTTTAACTCCTACCTCCTCACACAGAGCCTCTGAGTTTAACTCATACCTCCTCACACCTTGGCTCTGAGTTTAACTCATACCTCCTCACACCTTGGCTCTGAGTTTAACTCATACCTCCTCACACCTTGCCTCTGAGTTTAATTCATACCTCCTCACACCTTGGCTCTGAGTTTAATTCCTACCTCCTCACACCTTGGCTCTGAGGGAGTTTAACTCCTACCTTCTCGTCCTCCTGGATGGACGCAGCGAGCGGAAGTCCATCCGAGACTCGGGTGATCGTGGTGAGTGAAGTCATATCGACGGAGGTCAGCTGTCCGTCTTCGTCTGAGACAGCGACACCTTAAAAACTTGCTGTGTTTCTGCTGTCAACTTCGATGATGCGTAGGAATGAGCTGGACGAAGTTCCTGGTGCGCCGCTCAATGAGGTCCGACTGGAAACGGGTGGAATTCAACTTCGTAGTCAGATTCCCGTCGCATGAAGATATAAGAGGCTTCCCAAAGATCGTGTGGAAATTATGTTTCGCGCTGACAAATAATAGCATTTAAAAATATATATACATATTTAGGAAATATTCGGCTCGCGTTTTTATTTTCTAACATGTTGCCACTAATGTATCCCTTTAACAGAGCCGGGCCATGAGCTCCGACCAGACAGCTGGCAGACGTACTGACTGCATCCCACTGCTGATGCCTGCATTGAGCCGAGAGGTGCAGATGCGGTCTGGGTGCTGCTTCAGGGGTGAAGCCTCTCTGAACTAAAACCAGAGGAACCATGGACAAACCGGAGAGGTAAGTCTGCCCCGTTGTTGGACCTTTTATTTGTGCTATTGTTCGTTTACTTGCTCCCCTACTTGCCAGACCGCCTCGGCGCTTCCTGTTGGCCGCAGAATGGCTGCTCTTTTCGCACCTCCTTTTGTTATTATTTCTTTAAGGAACCCTGATCGTTGTCCCCTCTCTCCGAGGTTGTGAAATGAGACGATGGTTGAACATTTTTGCAGCCTAAAGGGAATGCATTTCCCTCTGACCTCTCGTTTCTTATTGGCTTGCCTAGAATAACACGAGATCGCCCCGTAATGCACCGTGTATAGGCTGCAGCTGCAGCTCGTATCTATATACATGTTCAAATGTGAGCTAATTGTGAGGAGGATAGTGATGTGTGCGGTTCATCCTGCAGCATGGACTCGGCTGAGTTTAAGATGAATCATAGCACATGGATTTGGTCTAAAACACCGTCATGTTAGCCGTTGCTGCGGGTCTTCCAAGTCGGTATGACGGTGGCGATGGGACCACTCTTTAATCCTCTGAGCGCCACAGAAAACCCCCATTCACTCATAGAAATGAGCCGGCGGCTCGCTTGGCACAGTGGCGTCCTCCCAGCTTGAAAGGCCTTATTGTTGCGGTGCAGCTGGCACGACCACGCGCACGGTCTGAGTGGTGTTCTCCCCGACCGGCGTGTGCGTGACTCACACCCGGCTAGACCGTCCGTTTCACGGTCTTCTCCAGAATAGGTTGGGATGCCTGCGTGTTTTTAATGTTAGGGTGGGGCGCTTCATAACTAATTGATTTGTAAAAAAAAAAAAAAAAAAGAGTGATTCCCAAGCTGGAGTTCAGGGGGAATCCTGCGAAAGGAAGACTAGTTTACTTCTTTTCCTTTAAGAGCTGATGATAATGACAGAGACCACTCTCTCCACTGGACGGCTCTGATATGGACAAATGCTCCTCAGATGATTTCCCCAGAGACCAAACCTTAATCAAGGGCCCTGTCTGTGAGCGGAGGCTTCTCTGCTTGTGGGGTCTTGCTCACGATTTGTGAACTCCTGATCTACACACATCCAACCCCACTGTGTCCCCCCCTCGTACCTGCCCCCCCCCCCCCAGGTGTGCCTGTAATGCTCAGGGGTGAGAAGGAGAGCAGCTGAGGAGGAGGAGATGGGCTGCACCTCTACCAAGCAAGTGTCTGCGGTGCCCAACGGAGAAGAGGGCCAGAATAAAGCCTACAGCAACGGGGACCTCCTCTCTGGTCAGTCTGCTAACTTTTGATCACATTTCCAGTGCAGCTCTATTATCAGGTGCTATTCCACTTCCCTGGTATTCGTGCTTTGATTTGGGGTTGGACTGACCTTTTGGAAAATATGAGGTATTTGCCATAGTACCATCCACTGTGTGGATGATTCATCTTTCAATAGTTTGGGAAATTGTTATCAGTATTGAATTCTGACACTCTCAAGATAATGAAGGACCCATTGATTGGTGCTTTATTAAAGGTTGAACAGTTAGAGCTATATAACACTTTATAACTGAATCTTGTCTAGAGCTGACTACTAACAACACTACTAAACTAACATTTAAATTTACAATCAACTCATGCAGCAGTATCATTTTTATGTTTTTTTATTCTATGAAATGTTAAAAATGACTGAGTCCAAGATGTCGTCTTAAAATGTTTTGTTCATTCAAGATATTCAGTTCACAATTATATTTAAAAGATACTAATTCTCACATTGTAAGGCTGGAACAGGTAATTGCCATTTCATTTTCTGTTGTTTTTTAGTTTATCTCTTTGTAATTATATTACTATATAAACATATATTTTCTATGTTTTGGTAAAACACCATTTTTCTGTCTGTAACAAATCTACTTGCACTGTCAACATGCATAATGAACATTTGAATATGTTTTGTTTCAACTTCTCATATTAACTCTAGCTCATGAACAGAAAAGTTGTGATTTCAAAAATCAAATTCTACAACTACTACTTATAATAATAATATCAATAATAATGATAGTTATAATGGTAATACTAAAACACAGTGTAAATGCAAACTTAATTTGACAAAGACTTGCATAATGTTTAGCCATGATTCAAAGTGCTGGGATGAGCTTTTAAACTATTAACAGGCAAGCTGTCTTTCTGTGAGCTAAAACAATAATGTGTTATAACTGTATCGGTCCATCAGGCCGTCATTACTATGCATCGTCAGTATATTTTCATTTCTTTCTTTCTAAATGCGTGGGAGTGAGATGGAGGAGGGGGCTGTGCATGTGTGAGGGCAAGAGATGGAGAGGCAGAGAACAGAGGAGAACCAGGCTGACGGCTCATGTGTTCGCAGTTTGCCAGCCATTGTTAAGAGAGGATTTAGTCTGGAGCGTGAGAACTCGAGCACATAATTACTTTGCCAAGTACTGAACTGTGAGAACTATTAGCCCGGAGGATTGAGCTGTGAGTGTGTCCTCTGCTGTCGCGTATTAATAAGAGGAGATGTGCTCCTCTCTGTCACAGATGAGTACAAGATGAAAGGAGTGGAGAAAGTCAAGTACATCAGTGGAGAAGAGGGCGGCATGGACGGCCAGGACAGCACAGTGCGTGGTGCTATTGTATTATTTTTATGTCTTTTATCACGTCTACAACGGGACATTCACCATATAGTACGATGGATTCTGTGCATCTGTAAAAAAAAAAAGTCAATTTGTAATGAAAATAAGTAATGACATAATGACATTTTTTGCACGATGTTGGAGCTCCGTGCTGCATACATCTGCATATTAATGAGGAAAAACTCTTTTGTATTAATACCACACATTTGTCATGTTAATATTTTTTTGATAACTAATTTGTAAGTGTAATTAGTTAATTGTGTGCTGTGTCTCATGCTGTGTTTTCCATTCTGCTGAATAATGGGATTAGGAGACAACTTTTGGATCAGATGGTTGATTGTGTGTGTGCTTGCAGGAGAAAAGTGCTCTCCTTGGTAAAGGTCAACACATGGATGAAACGGGGTCAAACGGAAATGGAAAGATTTTGTAAGTGTCACCGACTGATGATGCGGTTACAATATCGTTTAAATGTATTTATATGATGTGTATTATATGATGTGTGTTTGTCTAAACCCTTTTGCTTTGCAGGAGCATCCACTCCTCAGAGAGTCAGCAAGAATTCTTCAGGATGTTGGACGAGAAAATTGAAAAAGTAAGAAATGACAACCCATCATCAGTCACTTTTTGTTTCCATATTTTTGCAAAAAGCTCCTGCCAAATGACATAATGGAGGTTAATCCTATCACTGCATCACATCTGTAGCAAGTGGGGACACAGCAGATGCCATACTTAAAAAAAAAAAAAGCCTCAATCTGTCATGTCCTGTGCTTTCCACTGTTGTTGAAAACATGTTGCACTGAGTGCTGCAGTGCGAGTGGATCTGGTCAACCAGAGGATTGGTTTGGATAAACTGGGCCTCTTAATGAGTCGTATTGTTTTGTGGCATAAAGGTTAAGTGATAAATACTCTTAAGTGGCCCCCAGCCAGTAGAGGTTGCTCGTGATAACACGGCTGAGTGCATCGCTGACCCTCAGTCGCTCCTCTGTTCCCAGACACACAGTGGGGGGAACAGTTTGCTCACTTTAATTGTTTTGTAAGGTGTGTAAGCCTTCGGAATATGAAATACAAATCAAATAAGACTAAATATGTAACATAGACTCACGTCTGTTTTGTTTACAGGGCCAGGACTACTGCTCAGAGTAGGAGGATACGACATAGCACTGTGGTCGGGTATCCATCGGCCCCGATATGAAAGAACTGTCATCGCAGTGTTACGGATGGACGGTACCATGAGTTACCGTGTCGGAGGACTGTCCCTTGTATGTACACGCCTGAGAAAAATGGATTACTAACTTGAATCAAGCACCTTTTTGCCCTCCTGCTCACATTAGTTCCTGCTCATATATCAACCAAGAGGGAAAGGAACACAAAAATCAAAGATGGTTTAATATTTTTTAAGTTATTGAGGTTTTACTTCCTTAATGAAGCCATTACTGGATGACAGAGTTTGGGATTGTGAGTTCCACTTGCTTTTCTTTCCCTCCTTGGATAAGTCCTGGAAGGTCAATATGTACATGGCTGTTACCGAGACTTCCTATAAACATTCAAACTGTTGCACATAAACATTTCCAACAACAGAAGCAACCTGCGCTCTCTTGGACTCTCAAAGTGAAGATCACGTCTCTATCTGCATTATTTTGACTATTTCATTCTTAAATGCCTCCCTGAAAAGTCAACAGGTTGGACACTTCCTGCATTCCAAGACAAAGTATGAACCTCTTTTCTACAGTACGTTGGCCAGTACAGTGTCTGTCTGTCCATGTCTGTTTCTGCTATGATGTAGAGTATTTATGTTAAATAAGGCTCAGGGTTGAAGTGTTGTAATCTCTGTCTCATGTAGTCAAGTCCCTCCTTTCATTAGGACACCGTTGCACCATTAAAACATACTCACACTCATGCACTCAAACAGCAGGGTCATCGATGTCCACTGCTTCAGTATCTGTCCCGTGTTCAACCTGCAGGGTGGACTCTGCTACGTCACATAATAAGTCTGATTATGTATTTCGCTCACCAGTGTTATGTTGTTGTGTTCAGTTTCTTTGTTGAATTTTTGGTTTTCTAGAAAAAATAAAGTGATTTCAGTAACTTATTTCACACGGCTGACAAAATTTGTGTTTCACTGTAAAGAAGAGCCAGCCGAACAACCGGTCGCATGAATCATTTGTTCGGCGATGTAGTCGACTCACTGAAGCTCAACCAGACGTGGTGCCATTCAAGTGAATACACCATCGCTGCGTCAACAAATGGTATTAAATATGCTTCTCCATATCACACAAACGTGTCTCACCATGAGGCACTGGAGCTCGTGAAAACACATACATTGGGTGATATGATTATTAGTGGACAGCTCAATGCATTTGGTAATGAGATGGCTGATATTAACAGGCAATTTCATCATAATGATATTACGTAACAAGAATTTTAAGGACAGGAAAATTAAGGTCATCATTCCAAATGAAGCCTTTTCCAATGAAGACGTGGGATCAACCAACATTATTCTGGTTTCAAGAGAAATCTATGAAGAAAAATGACACATTTGGAATATAAATGATGTCTCAATTGGGGGTTTGACCCCTTCTTGCCCGTTTACGGTCAGCTCTTTTGTAAACAAACTATGTACACAAACCAACATTAAAAACTCAACAGTTTGCAAGGCTGGAACAGAGATGCAAGCTAAAAATAAAAGCCCACATTTCTGGTCAGAAAGGGCAAACACACCTGCGCATAAACATTATGAAAGGGTGATTTAAATTAATCAGAGTATGCACCACTGCACGCAATCGGGAAAACTAGTGGAATATTCATGACCATGTAAACAGCTTAGTAGGAATATAGTCTCTTTCGGGAAAATGGGCAGAAAACATGAATATCTTTAGTCAGAGTGCCACGGTTACATAGTGTCTCTATAGCACTGTACTAAGAGCTACAAAGAAAAGCATGTTCAACAAACAGAGGCAGGGAACTACATTATGAATCCAACTGGCTGTGACTCTAGATTAGTTAGCAACACAAAGTTAACGCATAAAAATAAACTTAAGAAAAAGAAATCACATGAATTCATTCAACATACTTTGTTGCCACTGTTGACAAGAGGGAACTTAAATTGCACTCTTTTTGTTAGCTTTATTTAATGTTCACTTTTCCGGTAACTGTAGATACCACCATTTCTGTTTTTCAGTCAATGGTCCTTTCAAAAGAAGATACTTCTGTTTTGTGGATCCCCTGAGATCTAACTCATCAGGTCCCGCTTGGATGTTTTGAGGAAGGCAGGTAACCGCATACTGTCAAGTGCAGGGTTGTGTGAACACATCTCTGATTGCATCGAGGAAGAACCTCGTCAACAAGTCTCTGAAACGTGGCAGGTTTGCATTTTGTCAACCTTTCACAATGGGGCAAAAGATTTAACGCATCACAAGCCAAAAAGTTGCAAACCCCTGAACTAGACTTCGCTGGTTGAATATAGCTAGCGGTTTCTTACCAAGAGCACCTATTGGGGCACTGTGGTTCGGTCCATTTGCACCTGCTGCCATGTTCTCTGTACACCTTAGACATTTTATAGGATCAGCTTACACAGACAGACCAACAGACCGCCTGCCTGCCTGCCTGCCTGCCTGCCTGTCCCATTCTACTCTTCCATGTTTCACCAACATCATCAAGATGACGTAACACTCCAGCTGGTCAGTGCTTCTGCCGTCTCTTGCGGTGCTGCCGACGTCCCAAATCCTGGAAGGGGCCAGCAGGAGGGTCCGGTGTCACCATCCCGTCGGTCATCCTCTGGTAGACCAGCGTGGAGTCAGAAGCTACAGCACACAGCAGCATGGGGAAGCCTCTGTCCAGCACGTGGCGTATGCTGCACAGCAGAGAGGAGGAAGCTGTAAGTTTGGGCAGACATTTTGTGATAGTAAACGTGTTTAAACCAAAAAGAAGGAAGGGACAGTACGTCCGAGAGCTTCTCCAGTGTCTCGTTACCTTTTGTGGCTCAGAGATTGGTGAACAGGTAGTGGGAGAACTGTCTGGACGGGTGCTCCTTCTTTCTCCCTCCCTTCCAGCAAAACCACCTGCAGCTCAGGACTCTTGACACAGGACACCTCTTTCCAGTGACGCACTGTGGAGAACAAGAAACACAAGAGTAGAGTGAGAGCGGTGGCCTGGGTCTGTAGCTACCATTAAAGACGCCACGTTCATGTCCTCAGGACCGTTTTAGTGAAATTAGGACGTTTTAATAACCCGAGGAGTTCACAATCTGCTACACATCAAGGGATCGAAAGGATGATTCTATTCTTTCCCCTCAAGATCTTTAACTTTGAAAGTGTAAAGACAAATTAAATTAATGAAATGAAAATATAATGAATGGGTTTCTCATTTCTTCATCGTAATTATCTGTAAAGTGCTGAAGCAGCATTTTAACCACAATGGTGGAAGATACAACTTACAGTAAACACAACTGATCCTGAAAATATATATATATATATATATATATATAATTCAAGAAATAATATAACCCTGTTCGATGACTTTGTCTCTGCATTACACACAAAAAGACACAACTAACTAATAGCTCCTGCTAAACTCCTCTACGTCTCGTCAAACTGACCCTCAGTGAGATCCATGTGCACGAGGAAAGCTGCGTGTACTTGTGCGCTGTCCTCCACCTCCAGACTCTTCATTTGTTGATACTAAAACAAGGAACACATTTTTTTTTTGTGGAACAATTTTGTGCATGATTGATCAACATAAGTCTGAATGCATGGCGGAGACCCAGTAAGACTCACTGCTGGATGCTGAAGGATCCAGTTCGGAGGAGGTTTCTCTGACACGTCTGCTCGGTTTGACGCTTCCGACATTTTATATTTTATATTTTATATTATATTAAACGAAACCACTCTAACTACTGTCTCATTAAACACGTGCTAACGCCAGGACCGTCACGAACATGGGAGAGTTGTATTTTCAGGTTTACTGGTGTGCTACAGTGAAAGTCGTCCGGGTGGAAAATCGTACTCATTTTTTCCCCCCAGCGAGACTAGGGAAGGGCACGAAAACACATTTAGTTTCCCAAATGGATTCAAGTTCTCTCCTTTTTTTGGTATAGTTTTATTTTTATATCGTTTTATAGATTATTATATCATCGTTTTTATTGTGTGTGTGGGCTTGTACAGAAATTAAAAAAAAAGATGAAAAAAGTATATACATATAAAGTGTGGTTCGACATAAACAAATACAAAAGCAAATATAAAATAAAATTATGAAAGATTATACATTGTTATATGTTTTACAATACATTTGAATTCAGAGTAAGAATAAAATAATAAAAATATGAATATAATCTCTCTCTCTCTCTCTCTCTCCTCCTGTGTATGTGCGTGTGTGAGAGAGAGAGAGAGAGAGAGAGAGAGAGAGAGAGAGTCTCTTTCCCTCACTTGCACCAGTCTGAGGCTACAGAGACATCAAGGTGCCTTGTTGGAAATATGCCTCTTGGGTTTCTGAGATTCAGAATATGTTTTGTGATTTTCACAGGAAAGCTCTTCCTGCTCAGCAGCCCTGAGGAGCTGCCCGTTGATCATCTCTTCCAACCAGCCCAGCGGGAGTCCTCTGTGCTCAAACCCACGGTGCAAATTACCATCCTCGCACGAAACGCACAACACAGCCTCCCATACTTCTTAGGATGTATAGACAGACTGGACTATCCAAAGGACCGCATTGCCATCTGGTAAAAAAAAGTTTTTTTTATTGCATTTTGGAAAAGAAAACTCAAGATTTGGTTTGTAGAAGTTTTTTAAATTCATTTTTACTAAAGATTTGATTTAGCAAACTGACACAATTAGTCTAAACTAACCGATTTTGGCAAGATGAGCAGACCTGTGTAAATGTCATTCTTCACATTTTACAATAGTGTTCATCATTAAACAAGTCCTTTCTCAGGCAAGTGAGAAAACTACACAAAGACGGGAAAGACAGACAGAAAGAAAGAAAGAAAGAAAGACAGACAGAAAGAAAGAAAGAAAGAAAGAAAGACAGACAGACAGAAAGAAAGCAAGCACAGAGAAGTGAAAACAAAGAGGTGAAGTCAGTGATGTCCCTTGTGATCTCAGGGCAGCCTCGGACCACAGTGTGGACAACAGCACGGCCATGCTTCAGGAGTGGCTCAGAGGAGTTCAACCCTTTTACCACTCGGTGGAGTGGAGGCCCACGGAGCAACCGAGGTGAATCACCTGAGGCAGCAGCTTCCTTTATTATCCACCATCATGAACCTGTTTAATCGGAGATTTGACAGTGAACCTGAAATCCTCTGATCCTAAAATATTAATTTCATTATTCTGTCCCTCTTTCTTTCAGCTCTTATGCAGACGAGCAGGGTCCCAAACACTGGCCCGACTCTCGGTTCACCCACGTGATGAAGTTAAAGCAGGCAGCACTCAGAGCTGCCCGACGACTTTGGACTGACTACATACTGGTGGGACAAAAAAATACCAAGAGGCACAGAGAATAAGTGTCCTATTGTTCAGAGGAGTTATCCATTATCGCAGTATCTGGTTAATAAATATCACCACTCTGTCATCTGTTGATGTTTCTTCTCCGTCCTTCAGTTTGTGGACAGCGACAACCTGCTGACAAACCGCCAGGTGCTTTCTGACATGATAGCAGAGAATCTGACAATTGTGGCCCCCATGTTGGACTCAAAAGGCCTTTATTCCAACTTCTGGTGTGGCCTGACTCCTCAGGTAAGATCTGTCAGAGACCAAAACAGAATATGTATTTGTTGTGTAAAAATACAAACTTAAAACTGCGAGAAAGCGTTTGTTCTGGGTCTTCTGATGCGTACAGGGCTACTACAGGCGAACACCAGAGTATATTCCTATCCGTAAACGGGAGTGGCAGGGCTGCTTCGCGGTCCCCATGGTGATCTCCACCTACCTGCTGGACCTGAGGCGCAGAGCCAGCCAAGCGTTGGCCTTCCACCCTCCTCACCCTCACTACCCCTACCATGTCGATGACATCATGGCCTTCGCTTTCTCTTCACGACAAGCAGGTCGGACCTTTGTCAAATTGTCTCCTCAATTAAGTTTCACTTCACGAGATCATTTCCCCCACGTGGTTTGGATGACAGTCATTTGGTGGCTGTGTTTGTTACCGTGATGTGTTTTTATTATCTGGTTGGAAGACTTGGCTGACACCAGTTCTGTCGGCAAGAAGTATGAACGCTTTACTAAACTAGATATAAATCTTTTGGGAATGTGAATTATATGAAAGAGTGAGCCTATTTTGTGCCACATTACTATCATATTACTGATCCAGAGTCCCTTTTTGGAGGTATCCTGACATAAACCAGGTGAGGCCAGAGTGGGTAATTGATGGAATTACAATGATGCATTTCTTCACGTTTTTTCTTTTCTAAAATGTTTCCTAATGTTTGGTTTTAGTGTCTGTGTATGTACATCAGTACATACTCTGCTTACACTAATGTTAATCCCTCTGTGCAGCAATCAAGATGTAAAAAAAGTTCAATAAACCACACTACATTTCGGAAGATGCTTAATGTATTTCAATGTGGAACAAAAAGGACAAAGTTTGATAATTTAGTTAACATCTAATTAAAGTACGCCTCATCTCTGACAAACTTCAATAAAGTATATAGTTAAAGTACCATATGACACGTTACATTATAAGTTTGCTCATTAAAACATCACTATAGAACGTAAACATGATGAACTTTATTATCATTCTCCTTAAAAATAGCGTATTTAAACGTTATAACGTGTAGTCAGACAATATGTAGTTGTGACTACTTCATTTTCTTGTCATACTATACACAAACCATTATATGTCAAATAATGAAAAGATGTTTGCACTGAGCCGTGATCCGTCTGCTCCGCTGCAGGGGCTCAGATGTTTGTCTGCAACAAGGACCGTTATGGATATTTACCAGTGCCCCTCAAACAAGACCAGACCCTGGAAGAAGAAGAGGAGAGTTTTACCCACACGGTGACAGAGGCTCTCAGTAAGCACTTCCTCTAAATGTGCATGTTATGTAGTTGAGTATACAATTGACAATTCAGAATAACAGGAATAATTTCAAGGCTCTCTTTCGTGGGTCTTTGCTCACTTTTTTCTTGATCCCATTTGAGCATTTGGTGCTTTTGGCTCTCACAGTGCTGACACATGCCTCACTCCTCTGTTAAAGCCCACTGCCTCTCCTTTCCTGTTCTTCCCCTCTTATTTGACCGTTTCACATCAGTTCGATGTTGAGCTGATCTAACAAATCCCCTTGAAACTGAAAGACTGTGCGAGAAAAGACAAATTTGCTAAACTTCATGTGAAATGTGAATGTGTAACTTTACTTTCCAGTTGCCTACACCATGGAGCCTTCACAGTATATGCACGCTCTGCCTAAAGAACCAGGAAAGATGGGATTTGATGAGGTACAAATACACGTGTTATAGCTAAAGAGATATCTTCCAGTTAAGGAGTGCTGATTGAGTGAAGAGATATTTTATTCTCCTCCACTTCCAGATCTTTCTGATCAATCTGAAGCGCCGCTCAGACCGCCGGGACCGGATGTTGAGTTCTTTGGCCGTCCTCGGCATCAGCACCACACTGACCGAGGCCGTGGACGGCAAGTATGATACACAGTAACAGTTGTCATTGGGCAGTGGTGGGAAAAGCATTCAAAATAGCATTACCAAATGTAAAAATACTTACAAGTAAAGGTCCAGCAATCAAAGTTTTTACCTCCATAAAAGTATTATCAAAATTCAAAAATTATCAAAAATACTAATATTACTTTGGAAGAAGTTATTCATATTATATTAATGGATTATATTAACAATGATGTGTCCGTGTTGTAATTGAGGTGATTCTAACTTTGACCAGCACACAAAGCAATTGTAACTCAAGGCCCACTTACTTGCTTGCTCTGTAGCTTTTGACCATATTAAATGGTCCTCATCAGCAGACGATAGGCCACCTTTTATATCAGCTTGAATGAGAGGTGCTCACAAACATGGAACGTCCATGGCGTTTCCATGACTACTGGGCAAACTCAGTCTGCTGAGGAGGACCTGGTGACATGGTTGAAAGCTCCAGAAGCAAGTGAGTGGACAGTGAGTTAAGATGGTTTTGCCAACTGCTGTTTCCCAACGTCAAGAAGCTCTGATTTTGTTTACTTTATATACTATTGGTTAGTTTGTTCTATAACAATATATCACATTGTATATATTCATCCTATGTTTTACAGTGACTGTAGACAAATCTTTAGACGGATTGATGTGCCGGAGTTAGTAAACATATAAAGTACCCTACAGTGGATCTAGTAGTACCTCAAAATTGCCTTTTTAGCACAGTACTGGAATAAATAACTTTTTACCACTCACATAATGCTCTTTCTATATGATAAAATAACTGCTATTGTATATTGAGATATAAGGATTTATTAGTAGCCTGAATTAGAAAACACACAAACAGAATATTCAAGTACCTTTAATGCTGACATTTTAATGGGCGTATTTAGCATTATTGTTGTAGAAAGTGACGGTTAAAACAAGGCTTCACCTGTCAGAACATTTTAAAGGTCTTATAGCTGACTGGTATTATGAGGAAATATGTTTCCTTGTGTTGTCCACAGAGCCCTGAACTCCTCCCAGCTGCGGGCCATGGGTATCGCCATGCTGCCCGGGTACAAAGACCCATATTCAGACCGCGTGCTGACTAGAGGGGAGATTGGCTGCTTCCTCAGCCACTACAACATCTGGAAACAGGTAGCTCTGTGGAAGTTTCAAGCCAGACTTAGCTAAGTGTAGGGAAGCTGGTGTGGCGGTTTGATGAAGAGTGACGGTATGAAGAGGTGTAGGCTGTTGATTGCTGTTGCGTGTCTCCCCCTAGGTGGTGCAGCAGGAACTGCTGCAAGTGATCGTGCTGGAGGATGATGTGAGATTTGAGCCCAGGTTTTGCAGCCGGCTGGTGACCATCATGGAAAATGTACAGAGGGTGGGCCTCGAATGGGACCTCATGTCAGTTTTCTACTCATTTTTCATGGCTTGTACCTTGCATTCTCATATTCAAAGCACCACAGACCTGTCACTCACGTTTTTTGTGCTTCTAAAGTTATGTAGGCCGTAAGCGGCTGCAGGTGAAGAAGCCAGAGGACCGGGTGAAGGGAGTCAGTAACCTCGTGTACCCAGGATACTCCTACTGGACCTTGGGTTATGTCCTGTCACTGAACGGGGCCCAGAAGCTCCTGCAAGCAAAACCCCTGAACAAAATGCTGCCTGTTGATGAGTTCCTACCCATCATGTTCAACAAGCACCCCAAGTGAGTCTCACCCAGCGTATGCATATTAAAATGTCATGCTTGGAATTCTACTTTGAGCCTTTTGTATTCACTCTAAAGTCCTTGTGTCAACCTCCCGGCCCCTTCAGAGACGAGTACATGCAGTACTACGAGCAGAGGGACCTGAGAGCGTTTTCAGTGGAGCCTCTGCTGCTCTTCCCCACTCACTACACCGGCCAGCCGGGCTACGTCAGCGACACAGAGACCTCCACCATCTTGGACGACGAGGCCGTGGAAACAGACTGGGACGGAGGCGGTGAAAGGGAGGAAGAGGGGTCTCTACCTGAGGCTCCTCGCTCTGCTCGTGGTGGCGTGCCTCCTCTCTCTGTCAGCGGGAACAGAGATGAACTCTGAGGGGACTTTAACATCCTCAGGGGGGGCCGGGGGGTACAAATTAGGAACTGGGCCCCTATTAAACACGACTCCTCCCCCTCTCTATGCAATGTGAACAGTTGTTCTAAGATGGAGCAGATTTTCTGTGTTCATTTGAAAAACTTGTGTATAAAACTGAAATGATGGTATAAAAACTACCTTTTAGTAAAAGAAAAAGACTCTCCACGCCCTACCCTAATCATCTCAGTTGATATTGGGCTCTGGTGGTATTATTATATGGTGGCATATTTCAACCAATTTTCATTCAAATTGGGTTGGAGCTTTTGGGGCCCCTAGAGCTGTGTGGCCCCCGGAGCAGCTGCTTTGATGCTTACCCAGCCTTGCACACATCAAGACCACCCGTCGAGACCAAGACTGGCGAATTATAGTGCGTCTTCCCAAAAGTAAAATGTCTTCAGGGTTAATAGAGTACATGTAATAAATATTTAACATCAAACTCAGTTTAAGTGATACAAGGCCATAAATAAACCGGTTTCTTAACTGCATTGGTGTATCTAATTTCCAGTTAAGACAATTTCTCATTTTAACTTTTCCACATCATTCTCATATTCTCTTGACATACTAACAAGAAGTTGTCATAAAACATGTCACATTATATCACATAATCATGTTATAGTGAGTAATGTTTTATGTTTTAATGAGTCCACGGGTCATTTTGCTTAATAATGGGACTAGTAAATGTCTAGGTTGTGTGATATAACTACATCAAATTATATTTTGTTATAAAGAGAAGTTTCCTGTAAAAACATAATTTGGAACTAAGAAATAAAATTAAAATATATCATAACATTAAACACAATAACATTTAGTTTTAACGTATGACGGATCTTGTTAAAAAGAGGACATTGTAAAAAGAAACCGGGCACTTTTTTGCCATTGTGGCAGCAATACACAAACATAATGTATACAAACTTTGGGTAGGACTAAATATTAAAACCCCGCTGCCTCTAATATTGAAGTTCAAAAACAGCCTTAAATGCATTTCTGGGTAAAGATGTCACTTGTCTTTCAAAAACGGTGACGCCACGTTATTTAAAGCCATTTGTTTAGGAAATATGACCTACAATTGAGACTCAGCTAACACCTTGTACTCATGAAACAAACTCATTTCAGGCAAATAAATAAAAAAAATACCTGTATGTGTTTATACCTCATTGAGCAGAAGAAAGAAAAACACAGATGAGCAAACATCAACTTAAATGTTTTAATTCTTAAAAAAGCACTGGTATTTTCATGTCAAGCAAACAATGGAACTATTTTATATTAGCACTGTTCCATATCACAAAATGAGTAATGAAAAGAATATTTAAACCACACAATTTTTTGGAATAAATTAATCAGCACAACAAAAGAAGTAAAACATGCTTGTACTTAGGTGTTGCACAGGAAATATTGAAACTCCAATGCTCGAAATTTAAGACACCTGAGAATATAAATATCAAAACGACTTGTTGCAGCAGTTATTTAGTTCCACAGTTCCTCCTCTTTACCGTAACTAAAGCTTTGACAAGAGGAGTTTTTTAAAAATTACATTAATGTAAAAATTAGGCATCAATTTAAAAAAACATCCATTTTTGTACAATGTGCATATCTGAATTAGTGTGGTGACAAGCGAAATCATCGCATCTTCTTTCTCAGCAAGGCAGCAAAAATTAAATCCAAAGTGGACAACGCTCGTCTGTCATCAAGCCACATTCAGTGATATGAACAAAAGGATTTGGACTGAGCTCTTTCAATTGAAATCTGCAGTGAAGTGACAGTTTACAGATATTTGTTCTTTACATTTTAATACCCCCTTTTAAGCCTCGGCCCGAGGCAGCAGCGAGTCTTTCCCTTGATGACCAAGACTCCCGCTGGGCTTTAATGACAGGGGCTTGATTTATCCCAGAGATTAATTTGCTACTGACTATTAACAACAGAAGTTCATTGAGGCAGGAAAAATGAAATTCTGCTGCTATACAGGTAGTAGTGATGTTGCATATAAAGACAAGATAAGGGAAAGGGTACATAGCAGACCATCGAGCTGATAAAAACTCATTTCTGAAATCCAAGGTTTGATGGCTATTCAGGACTTTCTGAAAGACAGTTTGGATGGATTTTGTAAAGACACCGATAGAAAAAAGTAATCAGTGAGGTATGTTGTTATTGTGATATTATAGCTTTGAGACACGGACAGAGTCTGTGTGTGTGAGGACGCTCTCATCTGCGAGAAGAGATGAGAGCGAATATTTCCATTTGAAGACGTAAAAAACAAATATATTGTGTGTGTTCCTTCGTTAAACAGTCCATGCGTTTGTGGTTACTGCCAGCAGCGACCACAAACTGTCAACAGATCAAACTTCTGAAAAAGAAATGTGTACAAAATTTCGAAGCATCGCATTCACTCCGATGAGTACAGCTCCCATGAAAAGGAGATCAACAGTGAAATGGTAAAGAGGGTTTGACACATGAATGAGGAAGACATCTGAAGTCTGAATGTGGAGGAGACAAAGTTGAAAGATCTATATAGAAAATCCAAAAAAAAAAAATACATATTCCATCTCAAGCGATGGTCTGGATGATTACGCCACACAAATAAAAACTACCACAAACTTATTGAATCACACTTTCTAAAGCACTTGGACAAAAAGGCGGTTTTACAAACCATTGGTTATTAACACATTAGTTCCACAGTGCTTGCTCATAGAAGCATAGTAACAGTGCAAGCCATTACACTATTCAGCCAAATACACCTGTAAGAAAAAAGTGCCATATTGCATAACGAGTATCTGTGATGAGCCCCCATGTGGGCATATATACCTATACATGGATCCAACTGTAAACATGGTGCGAAGTAGTTATGACATAGTTTAAGGCTTTAAGTGTTGTTCACTGAGATAAAGGAATATGTCCATACGCTGGACAAACAGTGTGGAAACATTAAAAGAAAAAAGATTCTACCTCTCTCTATAATCAGACCTGGATACTGTATGTCATTGAATAGATTTGAAATATCTAAATTACTTGAGGTTTGCTGATGAATGTTATTTTTCCTGAAATACATGGCTGATTATTGACTTTTTTTTGGCATATAGGAATATTTAGATGTCACTTTTCCTAAAATGGACTGAACAGGTTCTTCACACATCTTCATCTGTTTTACCAACATTGTAACGCGTCTTTATTACATTGGATATTTTGACTTGTCAAACACAGGCGTAACCAATAACAACATTGGCTGTAGTCCATTGGTTGACACGTGCCTGCTGGTTGAATGACACACCCACGTAGAAGAGTCATCATTAACTTATTATTCATATTAGCTGCACCTGTGCTTTTGTTGCTTTGACAAGTCAAAACGTACACCTCAATAAAAGTCGACTGGTATTAACTTTTCTGAATGGGAGCAGATTAGTAGTAGTTTTTGAGCATAAGTTAGACTTCTGGTTATTTTGCTGCTGAAACTTAAACCAGAGAGAAACCTGGTACACCTGACCCTGAAACGTGTTCTGCCGCCCGGCTTCACACCCCCGATGAGTGGGACGAAGACTTTTACTTTGAAGGCAGCAGGCTGAAAGTCAAGCTCAACTTATGTCATCTTTTTCCCCCAAAAGGATATTTTGACATCATAGTATACACACTTTTCCCAGTTCTGTCACTAACAAAAATGTAAATAAAAATACATACACACCGACACTCACAGGCAATGCCATCCTATCAAGAGTATACCGTTACCCCTAATATAAGGACTACAATTCATCACACATTAATTCTGCTGCTAGTAGCATTACCATTTATCTACATTAAAAGCTTAAAGCTTATATACATTTGCATCAGTTTTAGACATAATACTACTATGTATTATGTGCCAGCATTTCATGAGTGATAACTGATCTAGACCAAAGGATGGCGTGCAAACAGCTCCCATACAGTTTGATCCACTTTCTGGCAAAAATCAACATTTGATCACTAGTTAAATTGGATGTAAAGAAAAGATTATAAAATTTACTCAATGATGGTTACCAATGCAATAAAAAAATGAAGGAATATGTCACAACTAAAACTTTTATATGGAATGAGCAAAGCTAAAAAAAAAAAAAAGAAATCTAAAAGGCTTCTAGTCACTGCCTCGCTACCTAACATCACAACTTTGTGTTACTCATGGTAAATAAATGTTACTGAAGAGCACAACAACAATCTACAAATCAACCACATGAAAACCGAGGAGTTTTGGCTTTTGATGAATGTGAAGATTTTTACAGAAAATGTGAAAAATCCCTGCAAGTTGTGAGTTTTTGAGAAAATGTGGTTATTGTTAGGGTTGGGTTTATCGATTAAAATCTGCTTGATGATTCCTTTTCTAATCGAATCCTGAGTAAGAAAAGAAACCAAAGTATGTTGAAAGTAAAAAAACACATTTATTTTCATAAGGTTTAGGCTGCCATATACAAGTAATAAATGTCAACGTTTTTTGAGATTTGTTTTTGGTTAAAAACTGAAACAATATATAAATAATCTTTGTTGAGCCAAGTTGAATGGTTTTACATTTGATTTTGCTCTCTGAGGCAATAAAGCTCAATAATATTGTCGCATTAGGCAATGTGAGGCAATCAATGAGCATGACAATGAGATTTATGGTATAATTAGGTTTACAGAAGTTTTGCATCAATGTGATGAAGTATATTGATTTTCCCTGTAATTAATTGAGTGGATTAACCAAAAAAACAGACACTCATCTGGTTATGTGATCTAAAAATTGTTTTCATTTAATTTAACTGTCATGATACAGGACATCTAAAATGTTTAATTCTTAAACCATTTTGGAGTAAATGTGTTGTCATATTAGGCAGACTTCTTACCCTTGCATGTATTTATTTTCATGCAGTGATTAGATTTCAGTGCATCATTATTGTCTTGTCTAAAGCGTAGCCGCACTTTTAAAAGCTAGCTCCAGTCCGTCATTTTGTAAACATTATACACGTACTTTGAGACACGTGTAACCGGCCATGTAAATGAAGTGCTTCGGTCCAGACTTAGTTTTCAGGAAACGAGAAGTGGAATCGAAAAGCACATTTCTTAACGAATCCCCACCTCTTATGGATTTGGAGTATTCTAGATACCCAACCCTAGTTATGTTGAGCAGGTGGATAGTGGTCATTTGACTCATCTATGTTGATGGAGGGATGAAGCTGCTTCAACCTCACATCCAGCTCTGTGTGTGTGTGTGTGTGTGTGTGTGTTGTGTATGTTATGTGCAATTTTTGAGTACAACACAGCAATGCTAAATCCTAATCAGTGGATCTGATTGTAGCTGGTTAACTTGAAACCACTGTGACCTTCTGTGCTCCTGCTGGGAAACCCCCAACCCAAACCATCCTAATGGTGCATGATTGGGCTGGGAGAGGAGGATGTGCCCTTGTTGCGGCCCAACATGGAGGGCTTGAAGTCAGGATGGCGACGGGCGTGCTTGATCAGGTGGTCGCTGCGCATGAAGCGCTTATCGCATAGTGGGCACAGAAAGCGTTTTTCCCCCGTGTGGGTGCGGGTGTGGCGGGCGAGCTCATCGGAGCGGGCAAACTTCTTTTCACAGTCGGGCCAGGAGCATGGGAAAGGCCTCTCACCTGCAGCGAGGAGGCAGACAAGAGAGGGGAGAACCATTTAATTTATCATACCTTTACAATACATGCATGCATTAGATATAAATTTGTTAGGACTAAAATACGTTACTAACACTTGGGAGACAATTGCTTATTCCCATTCTGTACAACTATTAAAAACTTTTGCGCCAATGCAGTACATCGGTGAAATAGCAGCCGGTATCTATAAAGATTCCCATTATCTATAATCTGCAGCATTCTAGAGACAGTGATTAATCATTGGGTCCTTAAAATGTCAAAAGATAGTGAACGTGCCCATGGCTCTTTCCGAAAGCACACGGTGATGTCTTCAAATAGCCGGTTTTGTCCAACCAACAGTTCAAACCCCCAAATTATTCAATTTACCATCACTGAAAACAAAGAAAAGCAGCAAATCCTCCAAATTGATAGTGAAAATAGGGAATTATTGCAAATTATTTTAATTCAATTATTGAAATAATCGATTATCAAACCAATATTTAATTCATTTTCTATGCAACAAATTAATTCATCAATTTTGCATTTATTTTTATTATTTAATCTTTAACACATCATATCTTCAATAATAACTTAATAACATGGTCTTGGGCATTGTGCAAGCATTTTATAGTGTGTATTACGCTTTACGTTGTTCCTTCAAGATCAAATAATCATCTGCTTTCACATTAACGTGTGGCAGTTTGTTTACTATGTACTCTATGTACAAATGTACTCCGAGATCAAATATTGGTAAGAAATGTGTAACTACATTCCTGGAGTAAAATTAAGTTTTAACTGAGCTCATTTAATACCAATTAGGGTCACAAATCTACAGCCTGGCATTACTTTTATGAAATATGTTGTAGACAAAAAAAAAAAAATCTCTGCTTTGTTAAATACGTGACCAAACATATCCAGGCTTTAGCTTCTCCAGATTAGTCTTGCTAAGCTACTACTAGCCTTAATCTCTTGCAGGCAACATGAGCAAACCCCAGGATAAGCGAGTAGGATGCTCGGTGCCATTTTCAAGATCACAAAGCCAGGCCACGTTGTTGTTGCGGAGGTCTTTGTGGGCGTTCCCACCACCGCTTCTGAGCCGCTTCCTGTCCTTAATCCGTGTGCGCCTGCTCACTGAACCTGAACGCACCGATTTGTTTTAGGGAAAATTCACATGGTTGTAGAGCCCCGTTTTCCTTTTGACAGGTGGATATATCGCTAACAACACCCTGCTATTGCATCGTGGCAATGCACTGTGGAAAACCCGGGGTGAGGTGCAGCTACACGTCCAGGGACTTTCCTCAGAACATCCCAAAAGAAATGAAAAACGTGTTCATTCAGACATCGGGGTGACGCATCCATTATCGGACGCGCCCTCTGCAGCTCTTCTTCCAATCTTTTATCAATAATTAACACATCGCAAAGATTAAATCGATTTAAACTCGTGAGGAAGGAATTGATGCTCAAAGAAAGAAAACAAAAAAACTCAACAGCCAAAACATCCAGCACTTGCTGCTTTCTTGTCGCCGTCGACAGGACCAACTTTGCCCGACAATAAACTCTCCGCTCTCCACGTTAAGGTTTCGTCTTACGTTCATTTCATATGCAAATGCAGGCGGGAGGAAGACCATCGTCACCGGGTTTAACGTCCAGCCCAGTTCTTTTGTTAGTTTACTTCTTTGTCAGTCTCTGAGGGGAGTTGTTCTGTCTTTCCCTCTTTGTTTGGCCACGTTATTGTACCAAGTCGGGGGTAAATGGGGAAACATTTTCCAGCACCACACTGCTATCAGCTAATCCCACAAAGAGCACACCACTTCCCTATTTCTCCACGATAGCACCGTAATAACAAGGTGGGCGCAACGGCACCGACAGGGCACAAGTTGGGCACAATGTCTATATTCAGGGGCGAGATGACTAACTTTACGTCTGCAGCTACACAACATGTGTTGATGAACCGAAGTATTGTTGTGTCTACATACCTGTGTGTGTCCGGATATGTGCCTTCAGGTGGGACGATTTCCCGTAAACTCTGTCGCATCCGTCAAACGTGCACTGGTGTCGCTTCACCGGGGACCTCGGGGGCCCCACGCCGCCGCCTCCTCCCCCTCCCGCCCCCCGGAGCTGCTGCTGCTGCTGCTGCCCGGGGATCGGGGTGGCCGAGGGGGTCATGGTCGGGGTGGTGGGGTCGGACAACGTGGTGTACCCGCTCTCCCCGCCGCACGAGGAGTTGCTGCTCTCCGAGTAGGCCGACATGGGGCGGAACTTGCCGTGCAGGTCGGTGAGGATCCCGGCCACCGCCATCATGTTGGCCCCCTCCAGCCTCAGCGCCTCCCGCACCTCCCTGTCCTCGCACGACACCTCGGGCTCCCCGGGGAGCGGGCCCACCGGGGCCGGCTGACTGGCGGGGGCCACCGGGGTGGGTCTGTGCAGGACGGGGCCGCTGGATATCGACACGAGACACTCGGCCGCGAAGTAATCAGACGACGCAGTCAACGACATTGTTATCTGCCTCGTTCGGGGGCTTTATCTACACGCAAAAAAATAAACGAAAAAAATGTCGGGCAGGAGGGGCCAAGGGTAGAGGAGCCTGACCTCGTTTTCATCAAACTCGACGAACCACCCGTTTCCAGCCGAGCCCAGTCGCAGCCATACAGCGTGTCGGCGGTTTAAAAGAGACTCACGTCGTCAAAAAAAGGTACAAACGAGAGTAATAACGTGCTAAAAGCGTGGCGGTGCCTCCGGGCCAACGTGCGTGTCCCTCTCCGTGTGACGGTTCATTGTGTCTGAGCCGCGGAGAGAAGCCGGTCAAACCTACGCCCCCTGGTCCGGACTCACGATGCGTTCAGGGGCTGTCGGGGGAAACAGGACGGAGGCGTTGATGGGATTAAATTTAAATAAGTGCCGCACTCGTCGGCACATTTTATTCTTTCACTACAATTGCTCCAATATTTTTGATTTATACATTTAAGTCACTGTGCTATAGAAAACCACAAATCACAATATTAAACTCAAACGGTGCATCTCGTCGTGTATTAGTTGCGTATTTATACATATTACCACTGAAACACGTGTATAATCATTTTTGTTTTATCATAATAAATCCTATTTGGCATACTTATTGTAACTTATTGTACTACTAATTTCATGACCTAAAAGTTGGGGGTGAAAGTAGGTTAACCGTATTTTAAGGAAAAGTCGAAAATTCCATTTTTATTAGGTATTTTAACGCAGCGCCAACCGGCAGCACGCAGAGACTGACGTCGCAGCTCGGGCGTGGACTCGGCGGCGGCGGGCGCATCCTGGAAAGTAGGTGGCAGGCAGCTTGGGTAATGATGGGGGAAGGAGATGGGGCTTGAACGGAAGGCGTGATGGGCTATTTACTTTTAGCCCAACTACGTGGCCGAGCGGTGCAAGGCTTTTTAATTCACATTTCTGGCAAAATAAAGTTATATAAAGAGCCTTTAGTCCCTAAATATCTACTTTCAACAGTTTGTATCACAAGACACAGACACGCCTCTCTCCACTAGTTTGTTAGGTCTTCAGAGAAGTTGGTTGTTGGTTTATTGATATTACAGTGTGTGTATAGGAGTGTGTATCTGCAAATATACACACACACTTTGTCTATGCTTTGCTTCTCTGTAGAGCACTTTGTAAACTCTGTTTTGAAAGGTGCTTTATAAATAAAGTTGTTATTATTATTAAGAAATAATCTCCAAGCAAATATATTCTATTGTCGAGGATTTACAGAAGCAAGAAAACGCTGGCAATTATTATAGCGTGTTTTGTTTTGTGGTGTATTGTACTGCATAAGGTGTTGTCCTTATTGTGTCCTAATCTATGCCTGCAGATAACTAAGTAATTATGCTGCCGGCCTGCCAGCGTTCAAACTGTTTAACTTTCCTGCAATAAACTTAATTTCCCCATTCATATGTGGCTCATGTCGTATGCATGTCTAGGCTAATGGGGGGAACAAGAACACTTCATTTTTTTTGAGAGGCCCAGTACTGTGTCAAGTGATTGGCTCAGTGAGTGTTTGTAGCCCCAGCTTGGAAGGTATTTCCTGATTGGTCGCTGTGAGCACCATGGGTCACTGTGGGAGCCCACATACAAGTGTGGTCTTTCAGTGGCTGTGAACAGTGCTGGGTTTTCATTTCGCTTACATGTGGAGGCTTAGATGCATCCAGACCTGCCGTGACTTAGGGTTGCTATGGCTATGTTCTTGTTACTTCTCAATTGTCTAAATGTTACACTCATTTTTCTCCTGCTACATGGTGAGTTTTATGGCTTTTGTTGTTTATCTTGTGTGCTTTTTTCATTCCTGGTGTGCCATTTGTTTTTCCATTGAACTCAGAGTTGACTAGAGTCAAGATGACATTACTTTGAGTGTTCAGTATATAGGTATAGCAGGCATTGTTTGATAATTTTATGTCATTATGTCTGAGATTTGTGACCTGATTTTCTATGCAGAAGTTGATGGCGTTCAGACCAAACCAAATCTCTGTGATTCAAGTTGTGCTGGTGAGAATCCAGTTTGTGCTCATGTTGAATATGATGCATGCTCACTGACAAATACTTAAATAACATTTTTTCTTTTCATTCAAGACTTTTAATTATTTTTACTACAAGCTTTGCCTTAGTGACACATTTCTGTTTTTTGAATCTCATGATTATTGTTTCATGTCTGTAGGGTCTCCTACCCTAGACTTGTCCTACCAGAGAGGGGTGAGGTACACTTACAGATATAGCACAACAATTACCACAACCCTTCTTGGCTCCAATGCTGGCAGGAATGGATTGGCTTTGGACTGCGTGGTTGATATTGACGTGGTTTCAAAGTGTCACCTAATGATGCAGGTCAGCTTTCATAAAGGAGATTTTGAAAAAAACTAAATATATAAAGTAGGCTACAGCAAAAAGTTAATGATCTATGCACATGCTTGTCCAACAGATTAGGAATCCACAGATAAAGCGTCTTTCCCCTCAGAAAGAACACTCTGTGCAACGTTTAAAGAGCTTGAGGTACTATTCTTTTGATTTCACTCAATGTCATGTGTTTTCATGAAGTATAGTAAATGAATAAATGTTGTTCTGCACACATGCATGTGGTTCTATCTTTTCTCAGCCTGCAGCAATCGAAGTGTAAGTCCAGATCATTTTGGAATGCTACAACTGTTTTTCCTCTGAATGTGATACTCTTTTCAGATGCTCCACTTATCTGTGCTCTCGGGTCTCGGGGGGCTCATCTGGTGTTTTTGTTTCCCAGGGAGTCACTGGAGAGAAAGCGCCTCAAGTTCTCCCTCCGGGAGGGAAAGGTCACAGCCCTCTGTCTCCAGGAGGGGGAGCAGGTGTGGGCCCTCAACATTAAAAGGGCTCTACTGAGCATGCTCCAGACCTCCCGCATGGCCTCCAAACAGGAATTGGAAAAGGAGGTGAGGGTTGATGAGGGCTATGTTCTATCTTATGCCCAATTTGCAAGATGTATACACACCTGCTCTTAAGTCTTTATTGAGATTTCAAAATAAAACAACTACTTATTCCAGTCTGACAAGTACCACCTCTACTCCTACTGCAAACAATAACCACCATAACACCGTCTTGCCTTAATGTGCATTCACATGGTAATTATCTGACTCTTTTTAAACGCCTCTTTCTCAGACCGACGTGTACGGAACGTGCACCAGCAGGTATGAAAGGAGAGGACCTGTACTGCTGAAGAGCAGGGATCTAAAACAGTGCCAACAGTCAAGGCTGGCAAACTTCTGGCCCCATTCAGTATCTTTAACTGACGATACCGTGAGTTTACCTTTCTTCTGTCTTTAAAAAAAAATGTGGCTACCACTGTGGATACAGAGTTTACATAACAAAATGTACTCATGGTAGTTGTGCTATAGGCAGATTCTAATGTTATTAGACTCAGTTTATTTAAGACTGCTTTTTTTAGGTCAAATTAATATTTAAATGATTCAATATTCCTCCAGTTGAATTTTATTACATCTGTGTGGAACTTAGCAGCATCAATTAGGCCATCATTTTTAGTAAATAAAAAAAGTAATTAAACACAACATAGTTATTGTTGGGCTCGACCCGGGATCTCAATACTTCTAAAACCCTAGCTGTAGCCCTGGTGGTAAATTATGCTTAAAGATTCATTTTTTCTACTCTCTGATATCTGAGTTAAAGAGAAGTGGAAGTTGAAAGTGGGCAATGACGTTGGTTGTAACTTTTCTGCACCACAGAATAAGAGGATGTCGTTTTTAGCCAACAAATATTTTTTTGTCATTTTGTTACAGTTGGTTTCGATTCCTGCTTTTTTGATGGGAGGTTTGTTGTCTTTTTTGCTAGTCAGTGCAGTCAGAGCTGCACTGTGTTCAGAGGCATGGACCAACGGTGATGGAAGAGGTCAACTGTACTGAAGTCGTTTCCATGGCAACGTGGTCCAGGGATGCAGAGCTGGTGAAGACCCAAACAGTGTCTACCTTGCTCCTGCTCAGAGCCCAACCGGGGACTCCTTCGGGAGCAGGTCAGGAGTAGTACCAACACCTCGGCAACTGTGCGGTTTTACAGACGTGGACCCTGATGCTTGTTCTCCTCAATGCTCATGCAGATTTCGCACGTCTTGGTGTGCTAACTGACCTGCAGTTTGAGGATGAAGGGGCTGCAAGGCCAGGAAAAGCCAGAGCATCAACACCTCAGCAAGCCAGTGAAACTGTCAGGACTTTATGTAGCCTCACCTCAGATCCACAACTGGTAGGACTCAACAGGTTGCAGTCATCTTTAAACTCTATCTATCTGTAAAGAACACTGACTTCATCAAATTAATATAAATATAGTCTATTTACGTGGGATGTGTTTAAAGAGGCCATCAGAGCCCGACACACTGATTTATTACTGTGTTGGGATCAGGTGATTGATGTGTTGAAAAAGTGTGTTCACAGTTCTGCGGGAGGCGATTTGTTCTGATTGAAAAGGAAATAGTTTTGAAAAACTGGAGTGTAAATTTCACTTGTTTGTGATGCATATAACGTAAGTGGTTATGTGTTTGGATTTTCTTCAAGGTATCACAAAAGTTCCTTCAACTGGCTTTCCAGCTGAGGGATCTGACTCTTTCTCAACTCAAGACACTTTGGCAAGAAGCGTCTTTCAAGTGTCGCAATGACTGGTCAGTATCTCCCCAATGTTTGATAATGGAGCATCTTATGTCTAGTCCTTCAGGTTTTCATCAATGTCTCTACATGATGGTTTAAGTTGGGCATTTCCACACTGGTTAAAGTTAATACAAAATCTTGTACTACCAGTAAATCGGATTAAAGCCGAAAGGACTCTTGTTTATGGAGGGACAATTCTAAAATGCTCAACCTCTGGCCAAGTCAACAAGTAAAGAAAGAACAGTCTGTGTGGGACAGAAACTACTCTGAGACACAGATGACCTACAGTCGAGTGTCCCCTCCTTAGTCCCTAGCTTTACAGTATATTGCAAATACACCTTTATCATAGAGGACGTTCTGACTTGTTAAACACAGGTGTAACTGATAACAAAAATAACAATGACCTCCTTTCAGTGAGGTGTGGCAGTACCTCATGTTGTGTACTATTGTACATTGCGTGACTCACTGGCCCAACTAAATGAGATGGAGATTGAAAACCACCTCATGTCAATAGTAAGCTACAGCTAGCAGTCGGTTAGCTGAGCATAAAGAATGGAAACAGAAACTTTTTTACAACACCACATTATAATGTGGGACACAGGTTACAGCAGAGGTTGATATTGATGCTGATTAACTGTTTGGACAGGCAGCCTTTGTTGGATGCTTTACCGGCCTGTGGATCTGAAAACTGCATCGTACTACTGACCGACCTCATGCGGAGCAAAGAGCTGGAGGAGGAGCAGGCTCACGCTTTTCTCTCCACCATAGCCCTCATCCCGCATCCATCGCCACAGATCATCGACTCCATCAATGTAGGAACATCTATGTGACATTAATGATGACCTTAACCTCTCGTCGATGCTACTCTCTGTATTCACTCCTGATATATATAAGTAAAATTGATGCCAGAGATATAGAAATATAAGTAGCTTCTCCATCCATCTATACAAGTAAACACCCTCATCTTGTGAAAGAAACATTAAGGCCTGGAGGCTGAGCGCATACTGTGTCTGTGCTGTCTGTGTTAGGCCTTACTGGAGGTCCCTGAGGTGCGGTCCAAGGCGCTGTTAGCTGGGTCATCTCTGGTCTATCAACTGTGTCAAAGGTCTCAAGGCTCCTGTAGTGAACTTCCTCAGGTACAGTCCTTCATAGAGATGCTTGAGGAAACCCTGAAGGACGGCTGCGAGGGAGAACAACCCACTCGATTTAAGGTGCTTTTTTTTCAGACAAAGATTCATTAAAAATGGGCACTAAAACTGGTGCTTTGAACAATTTTACATAAACAATGCCTAATATGTATATGTTTTGTCAACCCGACAGCTTTTTTATGCACTGAAATCAGTGGGAAACACTGGTCTGTCCGCCCCAACCTTCATTCCTCTGCTTAAGTGCTTCATGCTCGGCCACTCAACTGCACTGGAGCTGAAACTTGCTGCCGTCCAAGCCTTCAGACGCTTTCCCTGCTCAGCTGATGTGAGTTGATTCTGAAACTAATTCTTGAACGGACATATCATAAGAAAAAATGTGCACATACATTTGGGTATCTGGAGTGACTACCAACCCACAAACTGTTAAATATAAGACAACCCTGTCCGTTTTTGTGAGCTGCCTAAATCAGAAAACATGTGATGTGAGCCATTTAGCATTGGCTCCCTTTCCTGTGTCACATGCAGGCTCATCAGAATATACAGCCCACCATTTCCACGGCTTGAGAACTACTTTTGCAAAGGTGCACCTTGTTTTTCTCGCATGCCAATCAGAGCAGACTGGTTTTGGTCGGGGGCTTAAAGAGACAGGCGCTACAACAAAGCGTTTCAGACAGGTATATTAAGACAGACAGACAGATTGAGAAATATGATGTGTTCATTTGACATTAAAGCAGTGAAACATGTTCCAGTAGAAACCCCAAAATACAAGTATGAAGCTGAAATTTGAAGTTTTGCAACACTGACCTCAAGATATTTCTTTCACACATTCCTTCACATATGTTTTGTTTAAATTTGTTAAAAGACTAAACTTAGCTCACTTCCAGCTCACTCTACATAACAAAATAAATTGATAAGACACGGATCCTAGACCTTTTAATTGATTATAAGCCAATGTTCACTTTTAAGGGAAGGTTTGTCACTCAAATGTAAATATATTAAGTCTTCATATCACAGAGGCTGACTTTCTAATTGATTCATGATGAGTTAAGGTGGAGGTGAAGAGGTGATCTGCAGTCTAACATTAGTGACTGACAGGAGTTTCCTTCCTTCAGAGATCTGTGCTGTTGCAGCTGTACCGGTCCTCCCAGGAGGATCCCGAGGTCAGAATCGCTGCATACCAGCAGCTCATGCACTGCTCCGATCAGAGCGTGTTTGAAGTGGTGAAGATGACGCTGAGGAGCGAGACATCCAGCCAAGGTCTGATTTAAACCACTGTAGTTTGTAGAGGGGATGCTCATAGCAGCTTCTCCCAGTGAAAATGTTTCTCAAATAATAATAATATTGATGAACTTAGGCCACTGCTGCTCATGATCATATTTCTGATTCATTGTACAGGTGCAATATTCTTTATTCACTGCAACATATATTTTCTGTTGTTTATATGTTGTTTTGGGGGGAAGGCGTGCTTACCGTGTTCATTTTCTTTTTCTGTTTGACATTCATAAGCCTTTTCTCTTCTACTACTCTAGTGGGATCATATGTGTGGAGTCACCTGACTAATGTCCTGAGGAGCGAGGACCCCATGAAGCAGGTCCTGATCGAGTCACTGCCTGACGACATTATCAGCAGAGACTTTGAAGCTGAGTTTTTGAAATACTCCTCCTATTCAGACTACACAGTTTCATCAGGTAATGACGGCTTCACTTCAGCTTCAAATACAGCGAACTTGCAATCAGGATTAATGTCTGAATTTTTCTGCTTCTTTGTTTGTTTCAGGCATGGGAATTACAAATGTGGAAACATCTTTGGTTTTCTCTCCCAAATCATTTCTACCAAGATCTGTCACGGCCAAGCTTACTCTATATTTTCATGGCAGAGCCCACAACCTTCTGGAAGTGAGTTTCACATCCATTTCATTCCTGCATTAGTATGTATATTAGAGTCTTACAAAATGATGTTGAATGCATGCATTTTGTTTCCCAACTAAGGTGGACCTTCACGTTGAAAATGCTGAGCCACTTTTGAAGAATGTTTTTGGTCACCAAAACTTTGACTCCGATGGAGAGTCTATGGCTCAAAGTCGAAAGACGCAGCCCAAAGAGACTAGGAGGACAAGAAGACAAACAGATGATGACCATAGAACAGAAAAAGAAAAGTGTTTATCTGGCACCAACAGTTATCTGAGCCAGGCCAGGGCCATGGTGAGGTCACTGTGATTGTTGTATGACAATCATCTCTACTGGGGACGGGGAGGAGCATTGTGAAGCAGATTAGCAGCCATTTACATTGCATTTTAATTTTTTTACTTTTGGTCAATGCTGCTATCTTGGCAGTGCATTTGTAAAATGCAGTGTTTTTGTATGAGCAACAGCCCAAAACACAAACATATTCAGTTTACAATAACTGGAATACATGGAAAAGTAGCTTTTAATAAATAGCTGAAGTTTTATACTTTCAAAAGACAGACAAGAGGATCATAAGCAAGGCAAACATTTTAGATTCTTAGTTCCTGTTCTCACATCCTGTTCAATAATTGTGAATTCCCCAGCACATTTACATGTACCAAATTCTCCTAATTACTCGCAAACAGTTAAATAGATAAACTTTTAAGGATACACATGGGGAAATAGAAATATATAATGACTTCATTATGGAGTTAAAAAAAAGTTTACATTGCAGGGGCATTTTTATATCTTGTAAAGTGTTGCATTGAGTGAAGGTAAATTTCATAAAAAGATGTTTTGACTTTGTCTTTTGCAGTTGTTTGGGAGGAGGAGAACAGAGGAGAACAGGCCCAAGTGTTGGGTCAGTGTGAAGGTGTTTGGCAATGAGCTCAGCGTGTTTACGTGTGAAGATCTCTACAATCAGATGGACCAGCTGTCGCTGAGCATGGCAGGACTGGCTGTCAAACTGCTCAAGGTATACTGGAGGTAGATTGTTCTCACAGTCGCTGCTCTCTTCTCTGGCTGATTACCCCCCTCTCATTTTCATTCTCGCTGCTGTTTTCACTCTCAATCTGCCTTGCTTCCTCTTTGTCCTCCAGGGCCAGGAGGTTCAGCTGAACCACAGGGCCGTGCTGATGACAGACGAGCTGGTTTTACCGTCACTGTCTGGTTTGCCCATCAAACTGAGCATCAACATGACCTCCCTCCTGTCGCTGCGCCTGAAGGGCAATGTCAACTACAGGGATACTTCTCACTTCTCCCTGACTGGATACATCAAACCCAAGTACTTCCATATTACCACGAGTAACAGGGGCTACGACCCTGACCTTTGGTTTCAAACTGTGCCCTTCACTAGAGTGTAACTGCTGTCTGTATTCTCAGTGCCTATGTGGGGCTGTCTGCCATGATGGGGGTTGACGGTGCTTTGGGTCAAGCTGCAGTGGACTGGGTCTCTGAGCTAAGGAGCTCCACCAGTCTGGATGGCAGCATTCAGCTGCAGGAGGGGCGAGATGTCAGGGTGACACTCAACACACCGGAGGACGTCATGGACATCGTCTCTCTAAGGTGAGGACATTTATTACAATGATTAAGAGAGGGATTACGTGTTGGCAAAAAACTTGAAAGAAAATTATAGATGGAGAAGGTTAGTTCTTTAATCGTCTTTACTACACACCATGTAGGCTTATCAACTGCATTACCATACACAAGTATAAATATAAGTACTTTTTATTTTGCCTTTTGAAAAGTTCTCTAATATATCTGTTCATGTCATATGTTTGCAGTGTGTACAAAGTATACATTTTAGTATAGCGATAATAAATTTCAATTGAATTGAACAAAAAATAAACATAGTGTCTGTTAGTTGGTGTTTATGATATTGAAGAAGATTTGAAGAAGTGTTGAGAATGATGGTTTCCTAAAGAGCATGTGTTTCTTTTGTGTTCACCAGCTCCAAAGTGTTTCAGATCAGTGGAGACCACCGAGAAGAGATAAAGGGGCCAAAGAGTCAAGTTCAGAAGACCAGCTGCACACCAAAGATATGTAAGTCCTCAAACATGTGTGTATAACATTATACATGACACACAGACACTGGACAGTTTGTTTTAACCCTTTTAAATTGTTACTGACTTTTTTTTAAAAGACCACAGTACGTTGCCTATTCTTCTGCGTGTGTGCGTGTTCGTGTGTAAATTCTGGCTGGATTTTAAAAGTGTGATTCCAAAAGTACATTTCTTTCTGTTTTTATGCATCAGAACATTTAGTTAAAAAAGTGAAAGTTGGCCATAATTGTTTGATTGATCAACTGACTTCCTGCAATGGTCACATGATAGTAGTAAAATTATTTACCAATCCCTGATGTCTGTCCGTTTCTTCGCAGTGTCCAAGATGGTCGGCTGGCAGCTGTGCTCCAATGCCTCCTACCCGCTACCTGCCACAGGTGTTTCACTTCCTGCTCCAGGTCCGGTCCACCTGTCCCTCAGGCTGCTGAAGCTGGACAGAGGCCTCCATTACTACCTGCTGGAGGCTGCCTATTCACTGCTACCTCAGGTGCGAAGATCCACAGATGAGTTTCCTCTTTGAGATGATTTTCTTGATGTATGTCCCTGTGTCCCTCTTTATCTACTCTTACAGGGACTAACGCACAAAGCTGTCCCAACTTACGTTTCAGAGAGGCACCTGGCTCCCCAGAGAGGCCTCCATCCACCTCCTCCTGGCCACACCTCAGTCCTCTATCCCCAGGGACATGTCTGTGGACCTCACCTTCAACCCTCACAGACTGTTGCTGAGGATCACCCATCCGCTGAAGCTCATCCAAATACAAGGTTGGTCACAAAGGAACACCATAACAAAACCCCTGCGTCAGGATTCAATGCTGACACTGTGTTGTTTTCTCAGGGCAACTTGAACAGGAGAGGAACATAAGGTCAGGAAAGCTGGAGCTGTTGATTGATGGGTTTCAATATTATGTCATGGTAGGCATTGAGATTTATAACATAATTTTTCTGTAGGATAGATGCTTTTCCAGTGATAAAAGATGTTAATGATTTTGTCATCTTTAGGGTTTGGTTGACACTCAGACCCTCCTGTCAGAGCAGAGAACGCGCTACCATCTTGAAGCCAAAATGGCCGCTGATGGACAGCCCATGATCCTCTCTGCTAATGTTACTCGTGGACTGGGCAGGAAGACCAGGTTCTCAGCCACCGTGAAGAACGTGTTCAGAGAAACAGCATCACTGTCAGGTATCCAACTGACGCGACCAAATAGTACACATTTATTATCTCACAGCAGTTTAATGTTCAACATTTACATTTAACAACTCATTTTGCTGTATTCAGTGGCCCTGGAGCACAGGCGGGATGGCAGCAGTAGGCAGTACTCTGTGGAGGCCGAGCTCCTGTTACCCAGTGTGGTCGGCACCAGGATGCTGGGACTGATGGAGAAGAAGGGCTCACTGTGGAGCTCCGCGATCAGGCTCAAATATGGTCTGGGAGGTGAGTGACTGAAAAACACATATTTATGGTAAACCTTTTAATGTTTCAGCTGCCGCTCACAGGAGTATTACAGTATTACACATTTCAGTGTCATTTGCAGAGATTAAGATATATTTCTGTGATACATTTAGGAAAACTCAACAGCGGCATGTATGCCCGCTATCTACTCCAGATCCCATTTATAACAAAGACTTGGTGTACTATGTTTTTAAGATTACTGTACGCTTTCTTAAGCACCACAAACTAACTGCATTTCAGCTCACAATATTTGGCTCCTATCAACATTTGGAGAAATGAAGCTATTTCCCAGCAAATGTTTCTCCTTCAAGGATAATATGTAGTTCACAAATATCAGTTGGGCCTGACCCTTGACCCCTATACAGGTGATGCCAGGCACCTGCGTCAGGAGTGCTACACGTCTCAGAGACTGAAGAGTGAGCGGGACTCAAACCTCACCTACATCATTAGAGCAGATCATGAATTCTACTGCTCCAACACAGCTCCTATCAACCACAAGGTACCTAGAGACATGTTAACATGAATCTTAATGTAATACTTTTTATTTGGTTCTGTCTTCCATGCATGCTCATGCTGCTGAGACTAATTAATTCCTGGATGGGTGAAACAGGTTACTGAGCAGCTTTTATGTGCGTCCGCAGATCCACCTTAGGCATGAGGAAAGCCGCGACCACATTAAATCATCCCTGGACATGAGCTACGGCAAACACTGGGATGAGATCAACAACAAGTGTACGATTCTTCTGAGCCAGTCATTAAAAAACGAATCCACACAAAATCACACCAGCTACACACTAGAGGTAAACAGACCTCTGTGAGGGCTCAGAAAGCTGTTTTTTTCTTCTCAAACCAACACAAATATGCGTTTATAAATGCATTGCATACTGTGGCACAATCCTTGTCTAAGCATTGAATGCAGAATTTCTTTGTCCAAAATAAAATAATATATTCCGTCTCATGATATTCCAGTTCAGTCTCCAGGTGCCTGAGAAGAATTTAAACTACAGGACTCAGCTTCTGCACTCTCACTCGAGACAGCTCGGGTCTGAGAGCAGCACTCACCTAAAAGTCAACTACAACAACGTGATGCCACTGGTGGCTGGATTACACTGGAAAAGCCTTCCCAAAGACACCCCGCAGAAAAAATGGGAAGGTAAAACGGCTCATATAAAATTATTTTTAGAGTCTATACCGGCATTGAGGCAGAAGTCAGCATGATGTCTCTCTGATCATTGACCAGGCACATTTAACATGGACACGCCGTGGCTGTACATCTATACTGCCCACAAACTGAGCCAGCACCAGCGCCACACGCTCCAACTCACCTCAGAGCTAACAGCCAGCAAGTGGCTGGTCATCCGTAACCTCATGCTTGAGGGTTTCTACAGAGACAGGGGCAGAGAGAAGGAGGCCCGTCTGCAGCTCTACACACAAGCTGTCACCTACATCCAAGTAAGGAAGGAGAGGCTGCTCCATCGAAGAATCAGTTCATATTTGATTTTTTTTTTTCATGATGGGCATTTTTTTTCATGATGGGCAAAAAAGGGTTCTACAAAATGTTTACATGTGCATTGCCTGCTTCTCCTCCAACTCCTTCGTCGCCACTCCCCAGGCAGGAGGGTGGGGCGTCGTGGGGAAGCGAAGTGTGAAGGCCTCCGGCTCTCTGAGCTCCTTGTGGACTCCACCCTTGAGAGGAGATGTCTCTCTGGAGACCTCTAAGTCTAGCCACACCCTGCAGATGGCCTCCACCTATGATAAGCACAACGTCAGCCTCACTGCTGCCCTCAACACTTTGGATAAGGTGGGTGGCGACACTGGGCCGTGAAGAATGGGTGTGTTAAGTTAAATGCTTTCAACTCTTTATAGAATGACTATCTACTAACTTCTTTAAGAATTTGAAAAAGAGGCAAGCGATACTGAAGATGACCTTCTCAAAGCCGAAGAGTCCGTCCACAGAACTGCAGTTTGAGGGAGTAGTAGAGGAGCTGAGGAAGGACAAGAAGATGTATCAGAAAACAGCCATGCTCCAGCTCAGGTCTGTGCCTCAATCTGATTGACTTGGAATGAATCTATTCATGTATTTTAGGACAGTTGTGATTTTATTACTATGAAAAATGGCAGCGAGAACACTGCTGACTTTAACAGCGATCCCATATTGCACAGACAGCCCTTCCAGAGCTTTCCTCAGACTCTCCTCCTGCGGGAGACTTTTACCGTCGACCTCCTCAAAGGTCTTTACATCCTGGAATCAAAAGCTGGTTTCCATGGCAACAGAGAGGTCATCCACACCGTCACCCTCGGCTACAAACCACCGAGCCCTTTTGTAAGTGTAGCACAAGTGGATTTATTAATTCAATGCATGATACTTAAACAGAAAAGTGAGGGAGTATTAATTACTGTATTCAGATATTTTGTTTTTTTGTGGCTCTCCCACATATTTAGGTTTGTTCTGCACTCGTCCATCCTTTCAGCTCTGACATGATTCCATCAGACTCAGAAGCCTGTGTGATGATAACCAGCAACCAGGTAAACTGCCTTCAAAACCGTCAAAACCCAAAACATTGACTTAAAAGAAACAAAGGTTAATGAAAATCGAATTCAACATCCTTACAGACACTTACATTCTCATACATACTTACAGTCTAACCCATGTCCCAACGTTTATAAACATATTAAACATTGAAATTACAAGCTGAATTACAGAGAAATATGTATAAAATTATACAAAAATTAGAAATGAATGTAATGTCAGTCATTAAAATGGTAATTTGTATGATCAATGATTTGTATGATCTAGCTTCAGTAAAATACTTGTTGATATCAAAACATTGTGTATTCAATATATGTTCTAAATATGGCACATTCCTTCTCAGACCCAGAAAGACATACAAGGGAGGTTACGGGTTGGCAGCAAGGAGAGGCTGACTTTCTTCGGACGAGTTCAGTTGAACCCTTCACACTCAAGTAACCAAGTGATAACATTTAAAGCCAACTTCACCCATCAGCTCCAGGTAAATCGGCCTCTCCATTCAGGAAATCAGCATTTTACTGATAAGACCAGCCAAGCCAGTTCAACCAGCCAGCCAAGTGTTAATTTGTATGGTATATGATGATTGCAGTTAGCATTGTAACAAGCCATGTTAGTCCACCTCCAACAGCATACAGTATAGTTTACAGTAGAAAGGCCAAACTTGTGACCAGTTTGCTGGTATTTCTGTGACAGCTGCAGTTCCCCTCCTCCGCTATAATGGAGGGAAATGTATGTTGGAACCCCAAAAGCAACGGGGACTTTGATTATCAGGCCAGAGGGAAACTAAGAATAGAGCGGCAGGAGTGCCAAGTGAGTAAAACTAAATCAGCATTTTAATTGTTGCTTGTTTAATTGGCAGCATTTCTGATGAATGTGTGGTTTTCTTTTCGTATTAGCTTTCTGTGCAGCTAAATGGAACTTCAGAAAGAATTGGTCTTTATTCCTCTCTCAGCCACCCTTTCAAATCAAAGATTCCCAAAACATTAGAGGTGGGTCGCTTCTATGTTTTGTCAAGGTGTGTCATTCATTGGTCCCAAAATAGTTTAAAGTCTGAATTTAGTTAATGAAAACAGGTAAAAAAGGTGTTTGCCTTTTAGCATCTGAGGTATCTTCTGATTTCTATCTTCTGATTTTCCTGTTTTTCCTGTTAAGGTAAAGGCCACTGCAGACATTGTGGCTGCTACAAGAAGTAGCTCAGTACATGTGAGGGCCGATGGGAAGGACAGGGTGAAGCTGAACGCCCAGATATCCCACACCTTCCAGAGGGGAGACAGAGCTGTGGGACTGAAGGTGAACGTATCCCAGAGTCTGTTGCCTTCTGCCACTGACATGCATGTAAACATGGCTGCCAACATGTCCTCAGACAGGTGTGTGCATCCACCTGTATTTTATCACACTGTCTAAATGTATCATTTTGTCTTTATCAGATATACAGTAACAATCATATATGTCATGAACAATGTTCAATGTCTCTTTATGGACTTTTGGACTTACTGTGTCCCGTCTCCTGCAGTGTGTCTCTACACGGCTCCTATACACAGGGACATGAGGCTTTGCTGGCTCAGGTCAAAGGGTCTCTAAAGGACACCAGGGGTCTCCAGCTTGCTATGTCCGGGGACCTGAGGCACTCCATGGCCAATCTCGCTATTTTGCCTCCAGTCCTGGGGTTGGACGGGGTGCTGGGACAGTCTGACACCCTCATTGAAGGTAGAGGTTCATTTGAAAATATCTTTATAGTAATTTAATATTTCACGATGCCATGCCATTTGGTATGGATATTGTCTTTAGATGAAACACATCCTGAGTACAGGGAATACTGTTTACTTCATATTATTGTAGGACAGCTGAGAGTTAGAGTGATGGAGACCATGTACATTGTGGAGCTGAGACATCAGGAGGCACCCGCAGATTCATCGGACAGAGAAGATGAAGAGGGCACGATGGGAAAGAAATTCCACGTGGCCTGTGATTGGCTGTGTGTTTGGATAGGGGCGGAGCATTTTTGTGTGAATGCGACCCATCGACTGGGGGACCGAGGGACGGGTGAGGTCAACGCCAGACTATCTCATTCCCTCCGCCTACTCAATGCCACAGGTACGTCATCTAAGCAACAGCTTCCCGATAGGCCGTGTTATGTTGTGATTATATTCCTTAGCTGTGATATAATCACAATATATTACTGAGTTGAGCTATTGCTTTTAGAAACGATCATGAAGTATTGCAATGTGAACATTACTGTAACATTCCGATCTAAAATATTTTGTATTAACAAATAATAGAGTTCACACCAAAATAGGTCATCCTGGGCAGGCAGCCTGCACATACCGAGACGTTGCCATGGAATGTATACAAGCAGCAAGTGTTATATTTTTCATTATTTGACTCTGTATTAATGTGTATATTGCCATTGTCATTGTGCAACCACTGAAAAACTACCCAGCATCAGTTGGAGTTCGGTGTTATGTCCCAACTGGTTTTCAAACTAATTTGTTTCTGGACCGTTGTGTTCACTTAACAAAAGAAGTTGTACACAAACATATTACTGGCGATTTTCAAGCTGCATCTTGTATAAACTGCGGCGAATATGATTAAATAACTTTTGCAAGATTGCGTCAGACTGGATTCGATATCCTAAACAAAACAGTACTGAGGCTGAGGGTACTGGATGTGCTCGGCTTGTCTTGGGAGCAGCCTGATTGGCTGTACCCTTCCAGGCCTTTACTAAACGCTACCGATAGCCCAGCTATGATGCTCACTAGATAGGCCTCTTCTCTCATAATAATAATAATAATAATAATAATACATGTGTCTGATAGATAAGTCTAAAACAAAATTGTCAAATGTTTTGTTTGTAAAGATCTGGAGGCTTTACCGGGGCTGGAGGGGCAGTCATAGCTGGTGAGAGGAGGGCCAGGGCTTGCAGAGCATGTTGGAGGTCAGGCCCTTAATCCAGGGGTGCCTGCACCCTAAAGGAGAGCCGATAGCGGACACTCGGCCCTGGAAACGGACCCTACATCCCTTTTAGATTCTAAATAAATTTTGGTAGATGTGACTCCCCGACCCTGTCGCTAACCAACCATGACAACACATTAGTCTAACATTTTTTTCTTTGACGCTGAGTGATACTGAAGGGAATAAGACATCCTAGCAGTGGTATGAGAGTATTATAACACAACTGTAAAGCAATCACACTGCTTAATTTGGGCTACCCGTATAATCCTTCCACCAGAACACATTTAATATTTTAAACTCCTGGATACAGGTATATATGCCAGCAGTAATGCCCAGGTGAGGTGGGCCCAGGATGGTGGACGACTGTCGGTCCTTGCAGAGCTGCAGGCTGGACCAGAACATCTAAAAGCTGAGTTTAATGGAGGCAAGACAGACCAGGTTCCCCTCCGATGGGACTATTTCTCCAGGCTGCAGCACCAAGTCAAGGCCCTACGGGAAACTGGTGTATCAAGCTCCATACAAGCCAAAGCACATTACCAGGTGCAGGTCTATCTTCTATTTTTCTATCCCTAGCATGTTCATATTTTATTGACGACCTTAGAAGTATCAATGTGTCATCTTTCTCAGAATATGTGATCATGCCCATTTATGTTTTCTGAATTTTAAAGTTTTTCTTCCCACTGTTAGTTAGAAGGAGGTGGTCTGAACACAAGCTTGGTCCTTCACATGGAAGACGAGAGAATGGTTGACATCCTTTTTAACGTTGGATCAAAAAACAACACAGCTATATTAGCAGTGTCTCTATGGCAACAGATAAAGCTGCTCCAGGGACTCATACCCACCTCTTTACAGGTAAATGTTTAAATCATTTACACACGTTCATAAGCAGATTTCTGCCTGTGACTGAAAATGAGACTTCGACTGTTTTTATTCATCATTCCAGTCTTCATGCTGTTGGTTACAGCTTGATATTTACCGTACTGACAAGAGAGGGCAATAAATCAAAACTCACAGCAAGAAAGAGAATAATCATATTTCCCAAAATATTCCTTAAAAGAGATTGACCCACTAATCCAGCGTCTCCAACAGCAAACCATCATCAGTAGTATCAAAAGAACCACTAAGAATAAAACAGAAATACTGTTCTAACATTAAATATGTATTGTTTCATAATAAAGGCTCATATAAGCATGTTGGTGTACCACAACATTTTATGTGGCTGGTCTAAAGTTCACTTATTCCTCAGACATTCTCCTTCTTCAGTTTCTTCTTTGAAAAACAAACTTTGCCAACAGGGGTTTTGTTTTCACAGATGAACTGCACAGGGGACGCCACCGCAGACCGACTCTCAGCCCAGTGTTATGGAAATGTGGCAGGTCGCCCTGTGGAGGTACGAATCTTTCGCTCCTATAGACCACACAACAGGCTCTGCTATGGCCTGTCGCTCGCTCACTTCAGCCTCAGTGCTCAAGCTAAAGGCTGTTATAGTTCCAGTGGCCAGAGGGAGCTTCGAGCTAACCTCACTCATTCATCCTTGCCACTGCTGACTTATCTGCGTGTGCCCACCAAATCTAATCTCAGGCTCCTGCTCCGGCCTGGGCCTCAGAGGTGGGCCCTGGGGATCGGGTTGATTGTTGACTCATGGAGAATGGACTTGAATGTGGGACTGAGGTTGGAGAGGCCTGGGCTATATGGTTGGCATGGGCTGCTTGAGTTTGGGACCCGCAGTGTTACACACAGGGTAGAGGTGACAGGTCGGATGATGTTGGAAAGTTGGTGTCACATCTGGGCAGATGTCACTGTAGCATGGGACTCAGTCACTTCAGATCTGTTGCTGTCTTTCCGGTGTAAAGGGTTGGGGAGGCTGGCATGGGTGCAAGTTAGTAGAGTCGACGAGGGCGTATCACATAAAACATCTTTAAACATACACGGACAAGCAGGGAAAGATGGACTCAAAGGTTCTATGGATTTAGAAAACGAGCAGGACTCCTTTCATTGCCTCATGTCTGCACTGCTGAAAGACCAAAAGGCTGAAGTAGACTGGACCCTCCAGCATCACTGGGCCTCCCTTGCCTCCATCATCCCAACCAGAGTGGACCTCCAAGGTTCAGGTCAGCTCAGTGACACCTCCCTCTCTGGAAGTGCTTGGGTCTCTTTCAACACTCGCTCCGCTCTGATCAACCTGACTGCTGCCTGGGAGCCCTCCACCTCCTTGAGGGTCATGCTTCAGCAAAACCTGGCCACCACTGGTGTACCAGGGGAGCTCACTGTTAGCATGTCGACCACGGCTAGTCAAGCTGAATTGGAGTTGGAAAGCGATGTGTGCTCCATGCTTCTCCTGGCAAACCAACACAGGAGAAGAGAAGACAGGAGGACCAGCTGGAACTTTTTAGTCCACCAGCGGTGTGTCTTACTGAAGGTTAGAGAGGAAACAAGAGAAAGTGGCAGGAAACTTGTTTCCCGGCAGATGAAAAGCAAAAGAAACATCTTCACTTTGGAGATGACTCTTTCCATTAATACTATGTTAAAATAAGTACCAACAAGATCATGGTTGAAATGAGGGTTAACCTACTAATGGATTTTAGCTATGCTTGTGACATGGCTTTAAGGACGGCAACGTCTGTCTACGTCCACCGCTTTGGTCCAGACTGAAACATCTCAACAACTATTGCATGGAAGGCCATGAACTTTGGTAGCAACAGTCACGGTACCCTCAAGTGAAATTGTAAAATCTATATTTATCCCCTTTTGCACTCCATGCAATGCAATGAATCCTTTCAGCAATGGTCTTGTTTGTGTATTTCAGTATATTTGTGTTCAATAGATTTATAGATGATTAATTAACGGTAGCACTGTGCACGTTTAACTTGTCTAAGTTCTTTAGGAGTAAAGAAAAGTCCCGGTTCTAATCCTTCCTTTTTAATTTTTCCCTTGTAGACCCTCCTGCCGTCGCAGACTTCTGCCAACATCTCCATCACCCGTTCTGGCTGCTCCACTAACCTCAGTACCATTTTTCAGACTGAAGGGGAACAGAAAGGCAGCCTTAGTCTGCATTTAACTTGTCAGCCCCACCTTGGTCTGAAAGCATCTGTACACCACTCTATAGAGGCATTACAGATGCTGGGATTTCCTGTGCATGGAGCATTAATCCTTAATGTTTCAACTTCACATCTGCCTGGTGTGGAGGTTGGCTTGGAGCTGGGACGTTGTTATTTTAGGGGTAATTTTGGGAAAACAGAGGCTTCAAACATGGAGGAGCAGTCTTCTTATGCTGTGAACGTGACAAACTACTGTCCTGCTCTACAGGTCAGACAATCAATCAATTATATTTGATATTGCTTGTGGAAACCTAAATATTACTGTTACGTCGAACTGTGACAATACATTGTTATTTCTTTTATCAAAGTTAGAAGAACAGGGATTTCATAGTGATTCACACATGTCCATATTAACACAGTTTCCTTTGAAATACAGTTTCCTTTGAAATACAGTTTCCAGCTCATTAGAAGTTCAAGCTACAGCTCAGTTATTACAGCAGCAGAGCAGAACAACACAGCAGATGATTCAGATGTATCATCTGCTATTTGACTCCGCTTCCACCAAAAGGCAATCTGAGTCTCAACACAGATTAACATCTTCCACGTCTATGTGCCACAGGGAACGGTCCTCCCAGCGTCCCTGGCTCTCCAGGGCCTCCTGTCAGTCGTCCCCTGCCAGCTTACCATGACCTCCTCTCTGAGGGCAGACAGCCAGGACCTCTCCCTGGAGCTGACTCAATCTTGCAGGCCTCCAAGTTTCTCTGGGACCCTCAAACACTCCTTCCTTGGGCTGAGGAGCCAAGGTGTGCCCCAGATGATCACCGTAGAGGCCGCTGCTCCTGGAGACCCTGCGCAGGCTGGGACCCTGTTCATTAAGGCTGGGACATGTTACATTAGGGCCAATAGAGACGTAGAGGCCAAAGGAAGGACACAGTGGCTCTGGGCTCTGGAGTCAAAGTGCCCAATGTTACAGGTACTGTAGGTTTTTATGGATGGCGACTAAAGCGTTGACATAGTTGAATGTTGTAATAAACTGGTCGGTTTGTGCATCACAGTAATTGATTTGAGAATTTTGTAGTGTGCGCCAGTCAACTGGGTTGACTTGATGTGGGTGTCTTCATTATACAGTTGATGGTCTGAATGAAATGTAATGAATGAAATGTAATTCTCTTACAAACATTATTGATTGCCTAAGCTAAGCACTACATTAGACCTTTTTCACCGCAGGCATTCAGACACGTCAGGAAAAGCACAGGTGTAATTACTGCCATAATGAAGTCTGTGGCAGTCAATGGAACTGAGCTGTCGTCAGTCTTATAGGTTACACCTGAGATTTTACTGTAAAGTCCAAATGGTCTATATAATTGTGACTTGGAGGAAGAATGAGGCATCCTCAGCCAGTGTTTGTGTGAGATGTATTTATTTGTTTTATTTTTTAACAGTCTTGATGACATTGGTGTTCTGTCCTTACTAGGCCCATCTGAATGGCTCAGTGTGGCAGGACCCTCATGGTATCTGGACAGCGACGGTGGACGCTGATCTGGAGGGCAAAAGGGGTTTCCTGAGGCTCAATGCAAGGGCCTGGCCGGATCTGAGTGTGGAGGGCGAGCTCAGTCAGAATCTTCCTGCTCTCCAAGATTTACCAGAGCACAGCAGACTGAAAGTCACCTGTAGGATCGGAAAACATCGATATGACACCGAAGTCCTCATTCAGATGGAGGACTGTGCTGTTGCAGCCAGTGGGGCGCTGATGTCACAACTGGGCCTGCAGGGGTCGCTGGTGTATCACAACAACTGCACAGTGATTCAGGTAGAGTAAACATACCACATGATTTCCTGACTATTAAAGCTAATCATAACTTCACTATATCACTTACTAATCATGTTTGTAGGAGTGGGGTAGTCCGGACAAGATGCAGTCCTCTGCGTTGTTGGTTGTCTCATCAACTCATGCAGAATCTCAGGTCTCCATGGCGATGGATGAAACAGAGTTACAGGCTTCAGTGGCTCTTAAGAAAACTAAGGTGGGAAAATACACGAAAGCATTTATGATTTTATGTTTTGTTACATTGAAAAATCCCTTAAAATCCAACAAAATTCACGTTACGCTTGTGATACAAAGATGCAGCCATAATTTATCTATTTTTAGAGACACCGGATGTGACGTCATGTATCATAATTCAATGCCGTTGTTTTCCCAGGATAAAAGTGAAGCATCGCTCAATCTAAACCACTCGGTGCCCCTGTTGGAAAAGCTGGGTCTCCCTGTTAATGTTGCAGTGACAATGAATTCTGGGAGTCATGGCAATGGCTCGTACTATTATCTAGTACACAGCAGTGCAGGAAACCAAAGGGTAGGAGGCAGCAGAGAGTAATGAATTGCTCTTTCAAGTAGCACAACCCTGATGTTTAGGACCATAATGATATACTGTATATGCATTCATAACCATACCGACCTGGCGCTGTATGTAACAGCTGCTGCAGTTAACACTCTGAATGTTTTACAGCTAACTCAAGAGATGACGGTTTCAAAGATGTCCGAAACAGTCGGAGTGAAGAGTCATTTTGGACATACAGTGAACTTTCTGAAGAAACTGGGAGTCCCTGCAAACAACAGCATCCAGGTTAGAAACTTCACTCAACCATCAAGAACTGACAGATGATTGTTTCTTTTCAAAACAGCTCACAGAACAAAGGTGTACAATCTCTCAGATGGTTGATATCACCTGTGACTGTGTGTGCAGGTGGAGCTTGGCTCTGTTGAGGGGAAGACCTTGACATTACAGTCCCAGTTTGGAGGTCAGCAGGCAGGAATGAGACTTAAGATGAAATATCTCCCAATTACCAAAGAGATAAGAGGAACCATGTGGCACAGCTGGTCATGGCTACAGGGCAGAGGACTGCCCCTTAATATAGAGGTAACATAATACATCTGTGATGTTTGGGGCTCTTCATATTGTATTGCTTTATTGAACTGTTTTTTATAAGAGTAGATGGGGAAAAAACAAACACCTCTCTTGTGATTTTCTTCTCTAAGGGCCTATGTTCCATCCAGGGAGTGTTTTCTCAGCTTCAGTCCAGGGCTCGGCTCACTGTGGACGGACACAATCTGCTCGCCTCCTGTTTGAATGTCACTGTGGCCAATGGGCGTCTGGCCCTGCTGTTTTCCTTCTCTCCGCCAGCTTCTAATCAAACAGGGATGCAGCACAGTCTGGACACTTCCCTAACTGCTCAGTTCAAAGGTCAGATTGCATTAACAGCTGGAGTTCATATTTCTGTTTTGATATTGATTTCTAAACTTTGGAACATCTAAATGCGTTTGTTTTATAAGATGAAGAGCAGAGGAGGATATCATTGTTTTTTGTTATCACTCATCTCATAACCAGCACTTTCATAATGATTATATTTCAGGTCTATATTTTCACTCTCTGTCATCATGAGGTTTTGCCCTGAATCCTACGATTCAACTACAGAGTCAAAGTCTGATCAGCTCAGTCATCATTTGACTTCATGTGTTTTTCAAGCTTAATTTTCATACAACAAAGTAAAAGTCATGGATATTTCATTTTTAAAATGCAGACAGCTCTCAGTTTTAAAAACCAAAAAAACATATGTGGGCGGTTTGTATTCTCGTGATGGCAGTATTATGACTTTTACCTTTAACAGCTGTACTGATGCTCTGTGCAGGTCCTCTGCGGAGCGCCTCAGTAGACATTCACTGTCACGACTGGAGAGTCCGAGTTGTGGGGGACGTAGGAGGCTGGGGCGCACATGGAGGGTCCAGGGAGGCCAGAGTCACACTAAAACATTCTGTACAGGGACTAACTACCCCCGCCTTACAGGTGAGGGTAACATACACACAAAATTCTCACAACTTTGCTCCTCTGTGCTAAACATCTCTGTGACTGTTGATGTAGGTCGAGGCCTGGGGAAGACTTACTGAGTCACAGCTGAGGTGCTCCATGGCTGTGAACCCTGAACTCAGCTCCTCACTGGCGCTCATCATCCAGGGACACCATCTACCTCATAGGTACCGTCCACACACACACACACACACACACACACACACACACACACACACACACACACACACACACACACACACACACACACACACACACACACACACACACACACACACACACACACACACACACACACATACACACATACATACATACATACATACATACATACATACATACATACATATACACATACAGAAACCACATGAGTCACGCTGCCTCATGTTTAGAACCAAAATGGCCGGCATGACATTCTCCCATCAATCAAACACTTGCATGCACACTTACATTAGGTGACAGGTGTTCTTTTGTCCAGAAAGGACCTGATGGTGAAGGTGGTCCACACTATTCCCAGGATGTTGGTTTACCTGCCTTCTCAGCTTAATGTCCGCTCTCAGGTGGGTTCTTATTCTCAAAGGCGCTCTTGTTAAATCATATTAAAACAAGAATGAAGCAACAATGCTCTGCAAAATCAGTGCTGGAATTACAATTGTTACAATGTTGTGATCATTTTTCAATGCATTTGTTCCAGTAATTAAAGCGTTTGATGGGCATGACAGTTCACACGTAACTCGTGTAGCCATCTCTCCTCCCTCTCTCCAGCTGAACCAGACTCAGTCCAGTGTGGCAGCTTTGGTGGAGGTGTTGTCAGGAAGGAGGAGGCTGTGGGCTTTGGGGGAACTAGCAGCTATAGAGAGTGGATACAGACAGGCTCTAGAGCTTAACCACTCTTATCCACAGGTATTTCTGAGCTAATATATCTCTTTACAGATCCAAAGAACTGCCCTTGATTAATCTGTAATAGACATTTTGACTTTCCACACCCTGAACATCATGACACATCCACACCCTTTGTTCTGTAGTTGAAGCCGCTGCCCAGGACTGTCGCAGTGAGGACGGTGTATGAGGTCAGGAACTGGAGCTACCAGGTTCAACATGGAGCTGTGTGGGGCGGCCAGGAGTTCATCTTGTCTGGTCTCTACTCTTCACCTCCAGCACTGGAGATGGGGAACCAGACCCTGAAGGGTAAACTATTGCAGACCAACTCTGCAAAACGTTAGAACCATCCCAAGGACAATGTTTGTCCATTTCTATAACATCCTAACAGGATGCAGCTATTGATGAGTGACCTATGATTTTGGTTGTCTACAGATTATTGATGTCTTTCTCTTGTTCTTGACTTCAGTTCAGATCAAGTGCATTCCCCGTTGGACTAGTTTGGAGGTGACTCTTGAGCGTTCCTTACATGGCCGACTGGACAGTGTTTTACTGGGCTGGACGAGGCACGGTCGACTGGAGCAGGTCAGACTGTACAAAGTGTGTCATGATCCTGAAAATGTGATTCAAATTCATTCAAATTAATCTTTTTAGTCTTATCCTCTCAGACATATTCAATCGTGAAAATCTAATGAACATTTTGATAAAAAATGTTTACACCTTGAATCCGGTCCAGTTTATTAAGATACATGTCTTGCATTCTAAAAAAAAAAAAAGTTTCGCTGTCTGCGGTCACAAACAGTGGTTTGTTCATCTGAAGGTCAGAGCTCTGAGCTGGTGGAGTCGATCAGACGAGATGAATGAGACCAAACTGGAGCTGAAACAGCCGTTCTCCTCCACACTCAGCCAGATGTCCCTTCACACACTGTCACACAGCTCACAGAGGGAACGACGCAGCAGCTACCAAGTAGGCTGCCACACGCATACCATTCTACACTATTAGAATATGTATTATCTCAGTTATTCATTTAACCCAGAAATGAGTGAATTTGTGAATTTGACACCTTTGGCATTTTAAACAGTATTCTATTTCTGAACTGGAGCAGGTCCCTGTTTTTCTGGTTTATTTGACACCATGCATAATGCTGTTTACAAAACTAAACTTTATGATTAATAATTCCTATAATTAAGCATTGTTTAAATGTGCAATTAATGTACAAAAAGTGGCAAATCATGCGTTTTATTGTATGTTTATTGTTATTTATTTATTTATTCTGTTGTTACTGTACATGCAGACCCATCTGTCATGGGACAGTTCAGTTCCTGTCAATATCACCGTCACCCTGAACAAACAGTGGCAGAACAACTCCAGCAGGGGGCAGGCGTGTGCTCTGTTCTCATCACAGGTTTGTGGACTCTTTTCAAGTATTAATCTCCTCATATATGTTGTGTATAATAATAATTGCGTGCCCAATGACTTGATCTGTGTGTGTGTGTGTGTGTGTGTGTGTGTGTGTGTGTGTGTGTGTGTGTGTGTGTGTGTGTTTCTCTGTGTGTGCGTGTGTGTGTAGATGGTAGTGTCTTTGATTAAAGGTTGTGTGTCACTAGGTCAGGAGGGAAACTTGTATTCACAGAACGCAGAGCTAAGATGGGACAACAGGAGCATCAAGCAAGGCATGAAGTACCAGGTACTCTGAAAGCTAAAACCTTTCATTCCTATGAGGTATTCTCTCATCGTGCGACTGCAGACGGCTGATGTTCGTGTGTCTGTGTTTGTAGAGGGGTCCACGAGGAATGCACAGTCTTCAGGTGAATGTTGGCCTGGACAAAGTGTCTCCTGCACCCTGTCCGTCACACACACTGCTGACAAAGATTCAGACCAACCTCAGGGATCGCTTGGAGCACACAGTGCTGCTGGGCCTCTGCCCCCCACAGCCTGTGAGTCAACTCATCTGCAGCCTTTGTTTCTTACTGCTTTCCTTCTCGTGCAGTGATTTATAGTTTGGTTGGTATACAGTAACGAACGGTCTGTCTGTGTGTGGTTGTATTATGATAAACATGCATAGTCTCTGAACGTATACGTCCACGGGGGAAAAGTATTTTTCACCACATACGACTGTCTTTTAAGTTTTCAGACCGACAGGATGCCGTTGTTCTTATTTATTTTCTTCAGCTGTTGTTTATTCTCTGTGTGTTTCTCCCAGACATTGTCATGGTCAGGATCCCACAGAGTGAACTCAGGAGAGGAGCTGTTTTACACTCAGTCTCGCCTCTCGGTGACAGGACGGCCCTACCAGTGCAGCCTCACCTTTGCCTTGACAAACTCCTCTACTGCTCAGAGCTCCAACATCTCTCTGTTCTCTGAGGTGAACAACCCTCTGGGGGTTAATTAACGATAATGTGTCTCAGTTAAGAACTTTGGTTGAACAGGGCATGTCAAGTCAGTGTTGTTTTATTGGGTATGATGGTTTTATTGCATTGCTGCCAGGACTTTATTGTGATAAGGCATTATTAGAATTGGATTAAAAAGCACTCTGTACACAGTGGCTGTTAGCGCTGCTACTCTGTGTGCTTTTGTATTTCTGTCTTTGTGAGAACCAATAAGTTTTAGCATAAAATGTAAGGACAATTTTTGTAAAGTAAAGTGTTGCTCCTCACTTCTTTTTGTTTAACCTTTATGTTACCTGGAATATTTCCCATTGACAGTAAGCATCTTCTTTTTTTTTTTTTACATGGGAGTCCTCAGCAAGAAAGCAGCATTAAAAAGTTTCTCATAAAGGACTTAAAAACTAAACTGCATAAAAGTTCATACGAACAACATAAGAAATTTCATATAAAAGAAACAAGCAACAAACTGAAAAACAAAGATTGCATCAACCAATGAATTAGCGGTGTTCAGTGATCAAATAGTCCTTTATCCTGTTTTTGTAGTCTTCCATGCTTATGAAATAATCTAGTTTAAAGCGACTCACAACCAGATCAGAGTGCAAAAACTTTAAAAGCTTTTTCACCAAAGACGGTGCGAGTTCGAGGAATGACGTATATAATTTGTGTGCATGCCCGAAGGTTACAGCTGCTGATGGTTTTAGAAGTCAGTCGAGCACAAAGATAAGAAGGCGGTTTGTTAAATATATAGCCTTATAAATAAAAATGTACCAGTGTTCCAACTTTCTCACACAAACTGCAATGATGTGTATGGAAATCAGAATCGGAAACAAATCGCAATGCAGCACGCTACGCTGAATTGAACATTTTCAAAGAACATGAATTTGCGTGCATCAATTGCTGATAAAAGTATTAAGTAACAAACGAGATAGAGCATGTAAATCTGTACAAAAAATTTTTGCGTGTGAAGTGTAACAACAACGAGTTGTGGTTTTACGAAAGGTTCTGTGCAGACTATACCTTGTTTATTTCTTTCAGTCTCCAATGTTTGCCTGGCAACCTCAGGTGACGACAAGAATTCAAGGCTTTCAGCAAATAAATAGTCTGACACATAACCCCACCCCAGAAAACCACGATAAATGTATCTTTGAGGTTCCTCATGAATATGCAAGTACAACGTGTGTGTGTGTGTGTGTTTACACTTAGTCTAGGATTGGTAATTGGAGTGTTGAGGTGGGAGGAAGTGCCCTGTCTTGGCCTGGGAGGTCTGGTGTCCAGGTGCAGGCCAGACTGGACCGCAGGGAGAAGATCTGGCTGAACGGGACGGCAGAGGGGCGATGTCTTCAGACCACATCAGGTTACATGAACGGTAAATACAGGATCATCTCTGCAATATTTACAAAAGAAATTCAAACTATGATTGTGAAGAACTCAATCTGTTAATATCCGGGTCCAGGTCTGAACGAGGATGTCACTGTAGTGGCATGTGTGGGAAGAAATCTCAGCTTGATGCTGGATGTGCTGAAAAGAAACTGCAGCAGCAAACCTCAAACTCTGGGCCACGTGTCTGTAGCATCGGCCAGTCAGAGGCTGATGCTTCGAGCAAGCGGCTGTTTGGAAAGTCTAACGGCATTGGAGGTATCACCAAAACAACAGAAGTTGACACATTTTCACGACAACACAGCATGGCACTATGATTTACTGTATGTTGGGTTTTTTTCACAGGCACGGCTTCAATACTTGAGCTCTCAGATTCAGAATAAGTTGCTGAAGAGAATCAAGACATTACAGCATCTCGTTGCTGAATTCAGGCGGCAGGTAACCAAACTGCTGCAGGATACCTGATGTGAACAATGCATGTCGTGGTTTAGGCTCAGCCATTGATAATTATCTAAGTTTAACGCTTAAATGTGCATTTTCTTTGTTAATGTGGCTTCTGTTCACAAACTTCTCTGCAGTCCAGGGCCAGTGAGTGGCTCCAGGAGCTGAGCGCTGTGCCCCTTCATGTTTGCCAGCGAGCAGAGACTCTGCTGGAGCACAGAGGCAGAGGTTTGCTGGCTCTGTGGCAGAACAGCCCCCAGCGCCGCATCCTGACTGACAGCCTGCCTCGCTTTCTTGGTCTGCTGCAGCACGCCGCTCTGCTGGGACAACAGGAACTGAGGAGTGAGTCCAGAGAGATGACGTTAATCAGTCATGTCAGCCGCTGCCTTGACTGGCAAAGCAATTAAAAGTCTTGATGTAGTCGTGCATTTTGAGTCCCTGAAATTAAATTGTAGAGACAGAAAGATTGAGAGAGCAGATAGAGGAGATAGCACCCTCTCCTGTTGTCTTGTTTGTCCCTGCCTTTCCTCACAGGCAGAAATATAATCTCTTTAAGAAACTCTAAATAACCTACTAATCTTTTCTTCCCTTGCATCATTACTGACGCAAGAAAAAGCATCTCTTCTGTCTCACATTTATGATTTTTTTCTTACATATTCACAGACTTGTTTACTCATTGGGGTTCTTTGACCCTTACACAGTCTTGTAACTTCAATGTGAGAAAAACATTTATCTGCAGTTGCTATTATAAAAGAACCATCTTAATACATGAAGTGTGAAAAAGTGTTGTTCTCTGCCATCAGGGCCCCTGGCCACTCTAGCAGGCGTGTACCAAGATGTGAAGGGTCAGAGGTTGGAGGTGTTGTGGAGGGAGGCGGTTTCGTTGTGGACTGACGGGCTGGTGGAGGTCCTACCTGTGCTGCTGGAGAACCCTCAGCTGAGTTCGCTGGCTCAGGCCGGTGTCGTCACGCTCAGTGTCGCCCTGGATGTGGTGAGAAAGCTGCACGCTGGTGCTTTTTCAGAAATGACCTTAGTGTTCGTCATTTCTGTTAAGCTAATTTAAAGCATTTTGTAGATATTTTGTGTGCATGTCGGATTCTGTATCAATGAGTGTGTGTACATGCACACCAATATCCCATGGGTTTTTGGAGTATCCCCTTCATGTTTTCTGCATGGTAAAATCCAGGTTTTAAAACTTGGATGAGCTCTTATTCTTGGTTTGATAAACCTGGATATGCTAGAACCTGGGATACTTGTGTTTCTGATCATTCTCTTATGTGTGCAGGTGCACAATCAACTCAAGCTATGTGGTAATTAGTAAAGTAAAATATGGTGAGAAACTTGTAAAATGTAACTATGGCCGTCATGCTGAAATACAATTTTGGTGATGCAGAGTAGATAGAGAGGCTAAATCCAGCAACGTTGAGGTGACTCAGTCACACAAGACAACTCCAGGATAAGACCAGCATACTAATATACATGCAAACAGACTCATTAATGTGTGGTAATGGTTGATGTTCTCTGTGAACCAGGCAGGACAGCATACCTACCACTGGGTGGACACCAGGCTGGCAATGGCTCTGTCTGGAGTCAGGAAACGACTGGCATCTGTCTACAAATTCTCCCCCAGGTACTGCACATGTCCGAGACATGCATGAAGAAAAGCTCTCTGTGCTCCTCTTGTTCTTAAAATTGCTTTTCCCTCATGACATATCCTTCATTATGTGATATAATGTCAAACCCACTAAAAAACAAGATCAAAAGATGACTCGGAATCATCTGGCCTAACTTTGGTTGAGGCATGAAGGTTTTTTTGGACGTCTCAGTATATATAATAATGTGACTTTATTTTAATTTGAAGCAGGTCCTAACTTAACTTCATGAAATACAGTCATCGAAAGGCTCTTGAGACAAAAGTTAATTTGAAGCTGGCTGCAAATCACTAAATTCATCTTTATTGCACAAAAATCAATAAACAATAAAAAACTATTCCTGTTGTGAAAATGGATTTGAACCCAAGCTTCAAAATTCTGCATTTGCTGTTAAATTAACAAATCCGAACAAAAGATAAGATATTTAGAATCAAGTGTTCTTGGTTTTTACAGTGAGTGTTCAGTGGTTGCGTCAGTGCCGCTGCCACGGCTCCCCTGGTCCAGGGTGTCCGAGGCTGGACTGGTAGAGATCCTTCTGGAGGAGTGGCTCCTGAGACCCCTGCAGACCCTCGCCTTCTTCAGGCCCACAGCTGAACTTTACCGCCTCAAAAGGAAGATCATGGACAGCCCGTTTATACGTATGGCTAGTTTCTCAGCAATAAAAGCATGATGCAAATTTGACCGCAGGATTTGATCGAATTGCAATGCTGTCTCTCTGCTTCTCTCTATCAGACCAAGCTTTGTTGGTGGCAAATCAGTTTGTGGTGACATTTGACGGCCACCTGTATGAGCTCCCGGGCTCCTGCCCGCTGCTCCTCGCTCAAGACGTCAGCGCTGAGCCTTCATTCACGCTGCTGCGCAGTTCAGACCCGCATAACTTCCTTTGGATAAGAATGAATAACAGCACCATCAACATTCAGCACAATGGACAGGTATGTGTAGATGTCTGTGACAAAACATGGCTGGGTGAACCACAAAACCATGACTTCAGAGAGTGTTGTGATTTACTGCAGTGGAGTCAAAGAACAGAACTGCAGCTTCTTTCAACGTGTCTGAAAAATAAAGAAAATGTTTGTCACAGGTGATGGCCAACTGCAGCAACGCTGTAACGCAACCATTTCACAGTGACAATGGGTTGTCTGTGAGAAGAGGGTCAAACGTTGTGCAGGTGTCCAATCATAATGGAGCGACGGTGTCATGTGATCTGTCGCTTGAGGTGTGCAGCTTCACTCTCGATGGATGGTTGCATGGTAGGATTAAAACTAAAGATTTAGCGTGTGTTAGGAGAATAAACAAGTCCATGGTCATAATTACTGATCCTCGTTATTAGTAACATGTTTTTATCCACACAGGCACGTCCATTGGTCTGTTGGGGACTAATGACAATGAAGCAGGGAATGATTTTCTTTTGCCTGATGGGGATCCGGCTGAAAACATAGAGGGATTTTTGTACAGTTGGCAGGTAGGACATACGAGAGACTGGCAGTGTTTGTATATCAAATAAATACATAAGAAAAGCTTGTGTCTGCACATTCCTGTTGGTAGAGCTTTGTAGACATAAACGCATTCAGTTCTTAACTGCAGTGATCATTTTTCTGTGTCTTCAGATGAAACCGGATTGTATGAAACCGCAAAGTGTAACGGAGCACATTTCTAAAGCAGCCATAAGCCCTGTGAGCTGTGACTCTCTGTTCTCCTCTCCTGAGTCTCCGCTGAGTTCCTGTTTCAGGGTGGTGAGTAGATAAACACTTGTGAGAATGAGGAATTTCTGACCCACCACGACGTAATTCACCAGCGAGATGAGGTTGTATCGCACTTGACGGACACTGTGAATACATGTATTTTGCACAGCGCACACCAAACAGCCCCGGCCTCCACTAATTTTGAATGGATTTCATGACCAAGATGAGAAATGAATCAGCTGGCTGTGATGATAAATGTTCATGTGTCAAAATAAATGTTGACTCTGGACTTGTGAACTTCCCTCATAGATTAGATGAAGCAAAAACTACGTCTATAAGGTATTGGTCCTGTCAAAAAAAAGTGATGCTATTCAATATTTTCATCTAAAGGAATTTAAATCTAATATAGCTTTGGAGAGAGGCTTTGGACCGTACTGCTGCCTGATATATTCATGGCAACACAATCATAATCTGTTTTTGTTTGACTGATTAAGCTTAATTTTTACAATGTGTTTTTGTCGTTAGGTGGATCCTGGACAGTTCTTGTCTGTGTGTGAGTTGAGCTCCTCCAGAGCACCCTGTAGATTAGCATCTGCTTTTGTTCATCTCTGCCAGCAGAACTACATACCTCTGGAGGTCCCTGTTCGGTGCAGTAAGTTAGGCCATTATACAACTAAAGACGTGCATACTTTGGTCTAATCTATGGTACTGTACTGCCAGGTGTTTTACTTTTGTTTGTTTTTTTAGTGAAAAAATGACGGGAGGACGAGCTGATGAAGAGTAAAGATGGGTGATTCATGAACTCATCTGCCAAAGCTTAGCTGCTAAAACTGACAAATTAGACTTTTATACCACTGTTTTTGCTACATTACTTATATACGTATATTTTGTATTACATTTTGTACACTATTGTGTAGTTGCACATTATTATACCTCATGAAATGTACACTTTTGTCCTTTTTTCTCATGCAGATATTGTGCCAGTAATGTGAACGTGACCATACTAACTATAGCAAGTAGTTTATTATTAAATTACGAGGCCTCATTGTTGTATTTTCTGAGGTCTGTAATAAAAACACTGAAAATATTTGACTGACTTTAAAGCAGCCCCAGTATCTAATCGTCACAACCAAACTTGGATAATGAAGAGATCAACAAGTATGCTTTTGATGAAGTGCATTTATTACCTTGTTGTACGCAGTTTCACAACTCTGTGTTCGATACATGTTTTTATTGCTCAGTTCCCTGGAAGATGGGTATGTAGTTGTGAATCTTAGATTTCTGTCTCTGTGTGACACACTCGGCGATCCAGACAATGTTGCGACCCTCCTGCTCCTTCAGTTTGATGTAGGAGTAAAATACTCCGAAGTGGAACTGCTGCAGGAAAGCAAGTGTGTTCAGTTTCACCTGAGAAAAGATAAAGGATGGACGTTTGAAGCCGCTCAGAGAGACAGAATGTCAGGTTAAGATATATAGTTTACACATGAATCACGTTTACAATGTGTTTGCTTGGTGCCTGGTCGACTTGTCAGAACATTTACTTTGTAAATTGTAATTTCGTCAGTAAAAATAGTTTTAACAAACTGCCCATACTTTCAAACTGACTTTTATGTGAAACGGGTTGCTTGGTCCAAATATTTTTACAATATCAAAAGTTCAACAGCTGGAAGCTACATCCGGATCGGACTGTACCTTCTGCACTACTGAAAAACATTAAAGTATATTACCTCTTGTTCAAAGAATCTGTCTTCCAGAGTCTTAAATCCTGATCCTGGCTCAGGGTCATCAAAAATGATTTTATACGCCTGCGGGGAAGTTATGTTTAAGGTTAACCACATTAAAGACTTGAGTTTACTGCAGTAACAATACTCTTAAGAGTCCACAGAAATGTGATCAGACTCACTGGGTAACAGTCGGCCACCTCTTTGACCTGCCCGTGGTCCTCTGCTCTGCCCAGCAGGCGCAGCCCTTCAGGGAACAGTTTGCCACAAGATGGATACAACGCACTCCTGTCCGCCCTGCTGAGGTCTGTCCCGAAGGAGTTCACTGTGATGATGAAGGCCCGCCTGTCTGCCTCAAACTGCAGCACACACACATACATACACATTTTTGACAAACAAACAACAACAACAACAACAAATATATATGTGTATATATATACATATATATATATATAGTACGTAAACCTTCAACAGTGGATATTGTCACAGTACCTCCAGGACAGGACACATTATGTCTTTTGTGGCTCCACCCATGTTCTTGCAGAAAGAGTGGAATGACTCTAAATAGGCCTTTGAATAAAAGATACAATCTTTTAATGGAGAAGGCTTTCAGTGTCTGTAACATAAAACCCCTGACCGCGACCAAAGAAGGTAAGAACATCGTTGTAAAACTCATGTTCCACTAGTAAACCCTGCAATCCAGAATTTATATGAACACACACATTATCTAACACTTTTTAAGTCACCCACCTTAAACAGTTTGTTTCTGAGGATCTCAGCTTCCATCTCATTCAGGTTAGACTCAGATACAGAGTCCTGGAAAAACTGAGCTATGACAACAGCACAATGGGCATTAGTTTCATTAGTCTGTGTTATATTTCACTTTTATTTTTTAATCTAGCAGAACTTCAATGAGGTTGATCAAAATAAAAACTTACAAGGTAAATCAAAACTCTGACTAACTAAAGGGCTGGACAGACCAGCGTTTAGAAATTGTGTGAAATCAACTCACTGGAATAGTAGTTTGTGTATTTGTTTTATGTTCCCTTAGCCTTATGTTCCCTCAGCCTTATGTTCCCTCAGCCATATGTTCCCTCAGCCATATGTTTCCTCAGCCTTATGTTTCCTCAGCCCTATGTTCCCTCAGCCATATGTTTCCTCAGCCTTATGTTTCCTCAGCCCTATGTTCCCTCAGCCCTATGTTCCCTCAGCCATATGTTTCCTCAGCCCTATGTTCCCTCAGCCCTATGTTCCCTTAAAAAATTAAATTAAATAATTCACTGCCAGTCTCATGGTGTGAAGAAGCCCTTCAGTCAAAAGTTATAACAATGAGTTGGTAAATTGACTGTATGAGCCTTTTTTTAATTCGTCTTTTTTTCGCTATCCAAGAGGAAATAAGCTTTCATACTTCAAAGAGTTTTCAGAGATGTTTCCTCTCCACCTTAAAATAATTAATTCCCACTATGAAGTGGTTATGGTTAATTATTTTTAGTGCCTTGCAAAAACTCTGTGACTGGTATTAATACTGTTCGTACTCAAGTTTACAGTCTTTGTAAATTGAACACAGATTATTTGATGAATCTACCTAGTGGTGTGTCCACCAGGATGGCTGAGTAGAGCTCAGTCGGGGTACGAGCGATGCCCACTGCTGCCATTTGGTCAAAAGCTCCCAGTGGGTGACACCGCGGAAGGAGCTCTGCCACATCTCTCTGTTTCAGGGCCCCGGTGATCAGCATCACCACATTGTCGATCATGTAGCTGTAGCTATGGCAACACAGAGAGCGGGGTAAATGTAAGTCCCTTGATTTTTCTGCATGCCATTTTATATTTCATCCCTTTTAATAGCAGCATATTTAGCCAAAAACATGCCTTTGTTCTTAGAAACTGGTAGCAGATGCAGTAAGTGTAGTGAAATTACTTTTCTTTGAATGTGATGGACCACATTACCACAAAGCACAGTTTTCTTTTAGCGATCATCAAGAAAAATGGATAGAGAACCACAGGAAATAAATCAGAATGTCATGTGTAATTTATAATTTAGCGAATGAAGCGTACGTTATATAGTCGAGGAAGGTTGATAGTGGAGGCAGGGCATTGGAGCGGAAGCAGCTGAATTCAGTGACCAGGTTTTCTCTCAACTTGCTGTCCACCAGAGACACAGTCAGGTCCTCTTCAGACGAGGACAGCATCTTCCCGTACTCTGTACACTGCAGGTGCAGCTTCATGTCTGAGAAGGGGAGAGGAAAGACATTGCATCAAGGTTTTGTACTCGACTCCCCTTTATACTCGTGGCTTTACTTGTGCATTTCTCTTTTTCTACAGCAGCTTCCTGTTAGGTTGTGGGAACAAAAAAAACAGTCATAGTCATCATACAGTATTTATAATTCACACATAGCTCTGTCTGACTTTTGACCAACTTGTTAAAACATTACAGTTGATGAAGACTAACACACCACAGACATATACATTATATACACAAACACACATGGTGTTAAATTTAGTCTTTCCCAGAACCACTTGCCACAGTGTGGACGAACTAACTTCAATCAGGAGAGACAAGTCAGATGAAGAAAATATACTTGTTTATTATTAACAGATGATATGTGATGATAAAGTCTTTACAGGGAGATTTGTAATCGAGCCCCCCCGTGGAGTCCAGACACTGGTGGTGGCTGATGAGACTGGGCGGAGATGAGGAGGTGGAGGGGTGCATATCAGCAACATGGACGTATATACTGAAGGTCGAGGGACAATCATATTTAAAAGAGACAGCAGCAAGATGATCGGCTAACGATGTAACTGTTTCTTTGTGCTATTGGAGAGAGGAGAACAGCTGGTCTAAACAGCTGATATCATGATTGACAGCCTGAGCAATGACTGCAAGGAAATTATGAGAGAGCATGTGTTGTGGGGAATGCTCTTCAGAGAAGGAAGTGTAGGCAGCCCTCAGGCCAGCTCCTCCCCCAACCAAGTCCCTAATCAGTGCCAGGCTTTCAAAGGCACCTGTTGGCATGGCCTCATTCCTTTTGGGCCCCGTCCTGACTCGTAGTGGTTTTCATGTTACAGAAATGTCTTCATTGTCCTGCCGTCTGATTAACACGTTAGTACCCCATGCATGAGGTGCTTCACCTGCTGCGGTTTTGTCTGCTGTGTGTTCTCTCTGTTTTGCATGTTTTGGCTGTCTTGATTATTCTCTTTGATGTCTTTAATAAAACCGTTGGTTCATTTTTACGAAACACATCTGTCTAATATCAGTAACGAATCTGTGTGCCTTAACAAACCATATCTTAAGGTTGTTAAGCTTGTATTTCCTGGGGTGTAATTCCCCAGGTGGCGTTGTTGGTGCCCTTTCATTTTCCCCCAAAGGCCCTGCCACATATGCGTGAGAAGTGAATGGCTGATGTATGAGAAATAAACTACAGGCATGCAAGAGTGTAGTCTTCCTGACTGAACTTACGCTAGAGCTTCATATCACTAGCGATATGAAGCTCTAGCGTAAGTTCAGTCTATATATATACATATATATGTTTATATATATGTATATATATGTATATATAGTACTGAACTTGGAAGAAACATCTAATTTGTCTTCATCTGCACTGACCCACATATGTGTCTCCCACAAAGGAATGTCTAGTTCCACAGTAAGAAAATTGAGGTTATCTCCTTTGAAAATGGGATCCAGGTTAAGTAAAATGAGTCAACTCCACACATGCACAAACCTTTTTTAAAGATACATTTCTGGGAAACCTAAATTCCCAAATTAAAATATGTCAGAAAATGACGGTGTGATACAATTTTCTTACCCTCAAGTGTGTCACACTGAGCCAGATTGTGATAGTCGGTGCGAGTCAGGATTCCGGCCTTCATTCCTCTGACCAGACCCTCCAGATAGCCATGATCCACGTTGAAACTGAGCTCTGCCATGATGCCAAATGAGCTATCAACAAGCCTCGGTGCAGTTAAAGTGATATGTCCCTGTCCAAATGGGTCTATCTTTGTTTGTTTTTTTACAGTGACTTCTGCATTATCCCCTCTCTGACTAACATTCATGCAGTTATTTTCCCTTCCTCTTTGACACCAAGAAATTCCATAGCCGCCCTAAAACGGTTCACCCAGTTCCATCTCTCAACTACTTTTAGACTGGATACACAGGTTATAGTTATTTTTAGTGTACTCTACTCTAAACATAGAGGAAGAAATATATTTTTTCTTTTAAACAGTTTGAGTTTCTAAATCATAGGCCATGATGATCTTTGGCCCGACATCATGCAAAGGTAAAAGGAATGAAGCTAACTCATCTGTTTTCTAAGAGACGTTGGATAAAAAATGACCTGAACTGCTCTTTCATCGTCAAATGCTCCCAATATTTATGGGCAATGAATCTCAGTTCATACATTTTTGCAAGTGTGAGCATGTGTGAAAATGGATCTGTTAAAAATCAGGCAGAAGAACACAGATCATGTGGTTTATGAAGATGGCATTTTTGCAATTTATCATGTTCCCTGCAGACACATTTATGTTAGACATAATCGCTGACCTTTCCTCGTGTCCTCTTGTCTATATACATGACTATTTTTGATTTAAGCACTGATTGTGACATAATCAGACAGTACATGTATTCAGCTCTGTGAACTTATATGGGTCCCTTCATCATGGATACATTGCTGTAATGTTAATATGGCTCTTTTCATCAACACTTCGCTTGTCTTAAACGCCTTTATGGTTATGGTTGGTTAGGACTTCGTGAACATATGATGATCTCTATGAAATAGATTATCAATCAAGACATAACTGCTGTTACATTGATGTGTGCTTATTTTTTTTAAAAGAGGAGCAGACAGTGTCTCAGACAAAGTAATACAGTAAGTAGATCACAGATAGGATTTAAGAAATGCAACATTGCTTTATTTGGGAATTCACAGACTAACATCAACATGTGCCCATGCAAGTCCTTCCTGGATACACACTTGGCCATAAACATATACGGTTCATGTGTATTATCTTTCCACATAATTGTCCTGGAAGATAATACAAAACAGCTTTAGTCCCTGTCTATCCACAAGACAGCTGCCAGCAAACATTTGATTCAACTTTTGCTTTGTTTTGATGATGTGGCTCATATTTCCTAAACTAAATATAGTTTCCTCCCATAAATCCACATATAAGTGACTTGTAATTCTACATTTATGTATGTATGCATTTTAGGACATTTACACTCAAAAAATAACTAAGTAAAAGTACAAAACACAAGGATGATATAGGCTTATGATATATTTATTCAATAGCATAAACATAAACTTTTAAAAGTTTAACTTATAAATCCACATGGGAATAATTAGAAATTCCACATTTTGGGACCTAAATGCATCTTTTCTCCAAGGCATATATTACATAGAAACAGAAAAGTCTGGGTTTTAACGGTTTCTGACTCAAAACATATGACTTTATTTTTCCACATCTAGTCTGTAGGGCACCAACTTAAAAAAATAAATAAAGATGTACATCCTAATGTTAATCTGGTTTTTATGGGTCCCCACATGTTTAACATAGAGAGCAAAAGTGATAAAAACATTGAAAAGCAGCAATAGTGCAGGAAATACCCAAGGCACTACATGTAGTTTACATCCGTTTGTCTACATACATGAAAATGCATAGGCCACTCATTCTTTGTTGGGTATTTGGATATTCTCTATATACTTATGTGAGTATTTTCTTGTTTGTGTCTCAAAAGACTGAAGACAGAAAAACACAGGGCTTCATTATTTCATACTCATCTCTCCTTTCAGCACCCTGTAAGCCACAGACGATACAAAGAACAATTTTTTTCATGATTTTCCAAACCATACAGTATTAATATTATCTGAACTGCGCCCACGGGTCAGAATGCAGTGCATGTGCATTACTTTGTGTATATATATATCTGTCACTGTATAATGCAGACGCTTGGCTGTATCTGTGCATGTGCGTGTTTGTGCTTCATCTACGTCTTCTTTAAGCACAGGGGGTTCATCCTCCAGCAGTGACAGATGGTGTTGAAGAGTCGACAGCGGCAGGAAGCGCAGGGGTCACAACACGGGACATGGGCGGAGCAGCTCTCCATCAGGCGGCCGCAGCGACGTGCAGGAGTCATAAGGTTTGACTTGTTTTTCTGAAAACAAAAAAAAAAAGAAAACTAATCCCTCTGGACCCTTTGGATTAAAATTCACCAATTCAGATATATTCACACAGAAATGCAAATTTACACTGCCAGCTGCCCTAGAAATTATGCCAAACTCTTGTAATTTTAAGCATTCATAAGCATGTCTTAATGAAAAGTTAGTGAACATATGGTGACCTTATTTGACATAAAAAGGCAGTTTAAGAGGCAAAAAGAAAGTTTACAGGAGTGTGACTTTCCTGTGGTGGAGAAATCTTTCTTCTCGCAAACAGTCGTCTGGACTTCGCTTGGCTCCCAACTGGAGTTGGAAATAACAGAAGAATCAATGGTTAAAAATACTCCACCAATATTCCTAATTATACAGATTTTTTCCTTTTTCTACTTTGTTCTAGGAGGAGGTCAATTCAGTTTCGAAGAAAAACTAAAACCTCACCATAAACTCTTGAGACAGATATTCTGGTCCCACATGAAAAAGCGTCATGTTTATCCTCCTCTAGTTAACATGTATAAAATACCATACGAATATATATCCCAGATGGGTGGTTATGGTCTGCCCTGGGCTCGTCTTACACTCGGATGTGCCTGGATTGCCTCCACAGGTAGGTCAGAATCAGGATCAGATGTCCCCGGCTACTTTCAATGTGAAGGTGCACTAATTCTACTCTGAGCTTCTATTGGATGTCCTGTGGTGAACAGGTTTATGTGTCCCTAAGATCTGTATTGTCAGGTTTAGTAAGCCTCTTTTTAACTTTGGAAGATCCTATGCCCAAAGCAAAAAAGAGCAATTCAAGATGACGTATGACTAAACCATAAATTGAAAGATAAACCTCACAGGAAATAAGCAAACTGGGATCCCCTCCTGGAGCCAGTGGTGGTGGCCTGGCAAGCATCCATGGGGCAAGGTTGAGACTCACCACCCACAGGGAGCGGGGTAAAGGTTCAGTGCATTGATGGAGTAATTGGCGTGCTGACACCGATTTAAAGAAACTGTAATTTATTTACTACGAAGAATTTATTGCTAAAGTAGATGCAGTTTTTCCTCCAAACAAGCCAAGAAGCCTCACTGACAGCCTCGCAATTTAGGCGTCCTTTCATCTCCTTCGGAGACGAATGATTACTCTGTCATCAGGTGGGCTGCCCTTTCTGAGGCCTCCCCTGAACATGAACAACAAGAAAGTCTGCTTTCCTGGCTTCCATCTTTGGTCTACGGCTATCCTGATATAAGCGTTTTCAACACTTAATCAAATAAGGTTGTACAAAACACATCCTGCCTCGCTGCGTCATTTGTCAGCCAGTTGGCAGGAGGATGTATTATTGATCAGCTAGAAGCCTACATCTCCTCCCTCACACTCTTGCCTGATAACACTGAGAATCAGATGGAAACTGTTTTTGTTCACATAAAAGAGCTGATCAAATAAGTTTAGGAGGACATTTCCATGCAATGTTGTGAAGACATTTATGGTCCCCAGAGGATAAATACAAATAACACCCTAAGTTCCCCTCTAGCGCCACCAGCAGGCTAACATTTGTGTTTTTGTCTCAACAACGTTGGTAAAGGTATCCATGTTGCCAAAAGTACAAGTTGTCATTACTTTGGTGATCCTGACTTTTCATCTAGCGCCTGAGGAAAAGGTCAAAATTAAACAACAACCATAAACTGCGTAAAATATGGACATAGTCCCTGTGACATCACCCACAGGTTTCTGAGGAGCCTTGTGAAGCTCAGAGTGGGTGGCCTTGCCCGCCGCCATTTTGACAGTGACGACAAAAAGGTGGATCGTCAGTGGAGCGGAGTCGGGCAGCTAGTAACCTGAGACGTCACCCACCTGTCACTTAAAACGGCAACACCCTCAGTTATGCTTAACTTTGAGCCTTGATATGTTTGAACGGGTGACCTGTATTAAAATCCACCCGTAAAGTTGTCATGAACGAGGAAATTAGCCAAAGAGAGCAAAGCAGATTTTTGTACGAGGCTGTAGACATAACAAGGGGCTCTAAGTGGTGCCTGTTTTCAAATATTCTTTTCTGACAGACAGTTAAATCATCAGAATCAGATTTATTAGTAAAGTAACAACAGCACAATGAGATTTGAGACAATAGTGCAAATAGGTGCTAGAATAAATATGGAATGATTAATGAAACAAGTTCCTTTATATACAGGAGGTAGTTGGATTTGGCATTACAGTATATACAGCATGTACACTGTTTTTAAAGAAAAACAGTGTAAAAACTATAGAAATATATAATTTACAGGTACAGTAAAGTACAATGGATGTTTGGAAACTGTTGTTTTGCCTTTCAGTGTTCTGTAGCGCCTACCAGAGGAGAAAACAGCTGAAACAGTTTGTGTTCAGGGTGTCAAGAGTCCGCAGTGATGTTTCCCATCAGTTTCCTGACTCTGAAGTCCTGATACTGGCACCAGTGATTTTCACTGTAGCCCTGGCGGTCCGTTGTAGTCTGTTCCTGTTTGGTGGCTGATAGAAAGCACACAGTGAAGGATGTGCAGAGAACAGACAGGTCCTGTGGTGTCCTTCAGGTGGATAAACAGGGTCTCATGATCACCGTGTTATTATTCCTGTGATGGAGCGATTCTTGAGGACCAGGATGTTAGTGAAGTCTTTGAAGCAGGAGGGGACTTCACACAGCTCCAGTGATCTATTGATCTGTGTGAAGATGGGGGCCATCTGGTCAGCACAGCCTTACAGGCAGGAGGGAGACATGCGTCTGGGCCCGGTGCCCCTCTGATCATCTGTCTCCAAGTTGTCTGGAGGTGAAGACGGCTCCAGACATTGGAAATGGATCTTGACAATCAATGGTTCTTTTTTTGTACATCCAATAGTACCAACGGCACTGAGAACAGCATGTAGAATGCCATAAGTACGGTGCGTTTCTTTTTCTCTCCTGAATTAATCCGCCATTCCAGATCATCTGCACACATTGCCCTAATATATTAGAGCATTTACTTTGAAGCATTATCAGACAGTTTTCCAAAATACATCAAACTGATTTGGCTCTACGCCGTCTCTCTGCTGGCCATTCTCTGGATCATCATGAAAACAAGCTTCATCAAAGTCAAACGACTCACCTCAGACACTGGCACCTTACATTCATTGTATGTATCGTTTATAAGCTAGGCTAGACGCTATGCAAGTTCCCAAAGGCAACAAATCATAAACCCTCCTTCTTGGCTCAGATCTCTTTCCCTCTGCCCCATGACTGATGCACTTTGCCGTCCAATCCTTTGGCTAGTCTTTGGCCAGATGTTTAGACTTCATCCATTATTTTGAAGAAAATACCTTCAGCTCGGTGGCGTCTCATGCCTCTCCTCCTGCTGAGGCTTTCGTCCACGCGGTATATCTTCCTTTTTTTTAAGATATCTCCATTTGACTACTTGAAATACAAAATTTTCTGGGAAACCAACATCCGTCTTCTTCACAAATTGTAATGAAACACTAAGTTGACCGCTCATTCTCATATCCTGTCCATTACGGCTGTCAAGATCATCTGATTTTCTCTACACGATATCGTGGCCATTATTATTTTAAACAACATTATCGTGATATCTATAGAAAGCTTTTAAAAGAACAATAATGCTATCAGTCATTTTCAACTTTGTTTGTGTGTTTTGTCTCTTTCATAGCAAATTAATTAAACTCAAAATACAAGCATAGGGTGGTAGAGTCTTTACCATAGCTGTACAACAGCATGATTTAAGATGTGCTGGATTTACATCCTAAAGGCTTCCCTTTAGTATTAATGTTCATAGTTTGAATGGTTTTCTGCCTAATTAAATGTGTTTGTGTTGATGTGTGCTTATTTTAAGCTCTTACCATAAAACCACAAACTAAATCACACATGGTCAAATGCTTGATTAGTACCCAATACCAACCTCAAAGCTTTGTTTTACTGACCTCTCCTGGATGTCAGTTTCAAGTCTAGTGCCTTCAACCCAGCATAACTGTTGGATGTGGTCAGAAGTGTGCTCTGTTGCACCTGTAACCACACCCAGCAGTGATGTCATCGTGTACGGACCATACCCTCAGTACAGATGCACCAATTCATATTTTCATACCAACCGTGTAAAGAATAATGTTTGTTGTCAGAGTCTTCTGTAGTGACAAATCCACAGAGAATGACCACCATCCTCTGCAGTTCCCCCCTCAGTGTTTTAGCATCTTTCAGGGTTTTGCAGCTGCAACATGACTGTTTTGGTTAAGTTTCACTGCTTTTTTATTTTTAAAGCTAGCGACTTGCGAGTGAACACAGTGCAAAGGGTCAGATATTTCCCTCAGGAGGTGGTGGAGATCGAACACACAGCCATGAGGAGAGTGAATATTGGACTCACACTCACCAGGTGGCCAGAGACACGACTGCGACGTTGAAGTTCTGCGTCTACTGGACGTATATCAACCATTTGAAAACACATTTGTTATATTAGCTATAGCGTTATGTTACTTTAAAAAGGAACAAGTCCTGATCCAACTGTAAACTAACAGTTTACCGAGCACAGCATTTCCAATCTCATCAACATAATCATCAAACTGATGGCAGATGTTTTTTAGTGCACAAATTAACAGAGACAATTACAAAATATAAGTTTTAGAAGTTTCTGTTAAAGGTTTGGCTTTAAAGTTTGCAGCAGTAAAGTGGGTTTAATACACAGGAACATTTGTGTTTTTTACCTTTAAGTGAAACTCTTGTTAGTATACTTGTAGTTTATATGGTAAAACATATGTATTGGGGCTTTAAGTGACCAACTCTGCACATTTCATGCTCATACTGTGTTGCAACAACTCCCCCATCAAAGAAAACAAGCTGAATCAAACCAAAATGAAACCATCCTTGAGCTAAATTAAAGCTGTCACAAATAATCAGGAACCTTTTTTGCCTCAAAAAATATAAAAGCATTGGTTTGTTATAATAATATGCAGGGTTAGTTAAAAGAAAAAGATCATTTAAATAGAAAAGATTTTCCAAATGTTTTCAGTTATTAAATTATGTATACAGCCAGCAATAAAAGCTGGAATCCAAAATATTTCAACATATGTACGTGTTATTTAAAGAGACACTGTTGATAACTTAAGTTTGACGAAAATGTATCAGACTCATACTTGTTTACATTAGTGAGGAATCGAAAACAAGCTTCATTGCAAAACCTCCTGTAAATCAGAATAATAATTATAAATGTGTTCTTTTTTTAAGAAATTGTATTATCTGAGCAAAACATTTTTAAATACAAATTTAACCGTGTGCATTGACAGCACATATTTTGCGTATTTGATTGTTATTAATGATTACTTTGCAAAAACAAATAGTAATTTACGGTTATTTTGAGTTTAAATGGTTTTAAAAAGGGAACCCCATAACTCAACGACAGTCACGTGTAGTCGTGTAACTATAGTCCTCATGTTCCTTCATACGAGCCGCATTCACGGCGCGCCATCTGGGCGCGTTTTTTTTAGCGGCTGCATAAAGAAAAGAACAGTTTGGATGATTCATACACGTCATGAAAAAAAATGTGTACTCCTCACCTGTGTTGTTCTCACTCTTCCTCACATGTTTCTTCATGTCCTCTGCCCAGGACAGCGGGAACACCAGCAGGAGAAAGCACAACAAGTGTCTGCCGGCCACCTTCCTCATGATGATGAAGATGATGGTGAGGAGCTCTGTTGATGGCACGGTAAGAATCCCTCTCTCGTTATTTAAATAAATCCCAGACTATCCGGTGCTGCAATAATCTGAGAGGTCACCCACTTCTTCTACTTTAAAGCCCCTCTTGGTCTCCCTCCGGTTTCTCTCTGGCCGCGAGGACGCACCTCTCCCTCCGACGCAGCAGGGTGGGTGACGGACGACAGAGACCGACACGCAGCGCCCTCACGTGACGGGCTGCACGCACGGCAGGAGAGGATTGTCGCCCTGGAAACGCACATCAGATGAGGCAAACGTAATAAAAGACAGAGGGATTTAGGGATTTTGGGGCACGAGGCAAACCGACCCTTGTGCCTTATTCTCAGATTTCCACTGACTGAGAACCCTTTGGTGGGAAGAAGCCCTCACATCCTTTACTTCAGTAAAACTAAGCTACAATACCACACTGTGAACAAAGGCCGACTCCAATACAAGCAAAAGCCCTGCATCTAAAACATTACTTCACCTTACTTTAAAGTATACAAGTATTATCAGCAAAAAGTATACAAATATACAACTATAAATGTGCAGTAAAATGTTCCCAGTCGGTGTTTTACTACATTATATATTATGTTGTTGGATTAATGTCACCGGTGCATTAATGCGCATGTTGAATTTAATGATATAGACGTTTAAGGTTGAGCTAATTTTAACTTCAGTACTGTTTTAAATGCAATGCATCATATTCTATAATATCATCATATTGTAGCGATGGCCCATATTTCCCAACGTATACCTAGTACATATTTTAGTACTACTGGATCAATACGATGGATATTGGTACAGGGCTGACATGCCTGAGAGACTCCTCTCTCCTATTTAATGCCGTCCGCCACAGCGGTGCGATTTTTCTGGAGTCTATACAAGTTGGCAATAACGAGAAAAACGGAGCTACAGAGGCTGGAAGATATTACGCAGAAGATCAGCTCAGACTGACCTCTCAACGACCCTGAAGACCTACCTTACAGTGACCACAGCGGGTCAGGTTGGAGCTCTGAGGAGACAGCTGCCCGTGTGGCCCTCGAAGGCAAGGCGCTCCAGACTTTACTGGACCTTATGTCAGCCCAGCAGCGAGCCTACGTGACCCTGACGGACAGCATGCGTGATGCAGATGCTGCCACGGTGGGGGAAGAGGGTCGCCAGCACCCTTCATCGTCTCACTGGCGAGGATCAGAAATTAAACTTAGACGACAAATGTGCAGCTGCCTTCACTCTACTCTGCCCTGACCAATGCCCCCTGTGCTGGCCCTTCCTGGTCCTTAACGTCACTTCATTGTTGACACTAACACTCCGGTCCGAGGAAGGAGCAGAGGGAGAGGTGGTGGCAGGCTTTCTCAGCTGGGCATTGTGCTGTCCTTAACGCAACTACTGTACATGTGTAGAAAAAAGACTGGATCAAATTAAAATATACCAACCAAATGAGAAATAATATACTGTGGTGAAATAGACCTGGTAATTTATGTTGACTTAGTTTTAGTCAGTTTAACTCACAGTTTCATCAGGTCTATACACCAGTGAGTATAAACTCACACTACTGTTGTCGTGGTTACCTGTGGTTTCCATGGCCTTTGCCTAGTTTTGGGCCCTGTGTGTGTGAATGGAGGGCTTTGAGACTGACTTAGAGCTGCAGTACAAAAACCTGGAAAGTAGTGAGTTCAATTGTAAATGTCAAGATAGCAGAATAAAGCCCACAGTGAAATAATCCTGAATTATCCTCTAAAGGCCCTGCACACTCACACAGGTGTTTTCACTTATTCAGGATAATTAGACTTTTTCAAATGTTGTAGTTGGGTGGAGCTATCAAATTAGGTTTAATCAGGCAAAATAAGTGAATACACCTGTTTGGGTGGACATGGATGAATTGGGTCTTCAAAGCAGATTTAGTAAGGCCTGGTTCTTGTTATGGACTTGTAGTCGTATAATCTCTTTCTAGTCTTCCAAATACTCAAAGCGCTTTTCCACAATATGTCATTCACCCATTCATACGCCGTGTGTAGGAACAGCTACGGGAGTCATTTGGGGTTAAGTGTCTTGCCCAAGGACACATCGACATGGACTAGTGGAGACAAGTGGAGCCAGGGATCTCAACGCCGATCCTCTGAATGAAGGATGACCCGCTCTCCCACTGAGCCACAGTCAACCCAACCAGACCTTTGAATTTCTGCCCATTTCCATTGTACTCAGTAGAGTGCAGATCTCCACCAGGTGTGTCTGCAACAACCTGCTGGACTGTGTGTTTGATTGAATAAATACAACCCATAGTTACCAAACCCCCAGTCTAGACTCCCATGTTGTTTAAGGTGCCATAGAACCAGCCCTGTCTCCTATAAACTCAGTTCCAATGCAACAAAACTGCATTGTGAATTAAGATTCCAGCTAAACGTATTTCGTCGTGGATTACGTTTTCTTTTGAATTTGCACAAATAAATTTCAAATGAGTCCACGAAAGTCTGCGCAGGAAGGACACACCGTTCAAATCAATACAAGTGAGCCAACTAACAAACAGTAATGACGCAACCAATGGGTTGTAAAGCATCTTAAAACACACTTCATTCACAATTTTAAAAAAGCAACAGCGTCTGCAAGCAATTATCTCCATTAGCTGACTATTACCCCCCCCCACTGTTGGTGCAGAGCAGCGGATGGGGGTCGTAGATGCATTCATTTATGTCAACCGCTAACGACCCCTTCAGGCTGGGCTCTGGTTAAGTGTAGTGACTGAGGAGTCAGCAAGCAGTCAATGGCTGTGTCGAACAGGCAATAAAAGGTATTTTGAAAAAAGTGTGAGACACTTCAACCAGAGAGGTCGTGGAGCATGCAGCCATAACTGGCCACCCACAATATAATGCAACATTAGACACAGAGCTGCACACCGGCTCACTCACTCACGGACGCATGCACCCACGTAACTGATTGCATGATCAGAGATAATAATGAAAAAAAACTACTGACCCTATTATTTCAAGTGTATTTGTCTTGCATTTCGCTCCTATTAACAATGTTAGCTTCCTTTCTAAAACAGTACTTTTGATAATACTGGACTCAAAGAAGAACGTTTCATGATATGAGGAAAAGTGCCTTTGGGAATCATTGGGAAATACATGACCCCTAGGAGTCCTTGGATGGAAAAGGTTATTCACGTAGGCAGTATAGCGTAGAGATCTAATTTAAGTTTTGTGTTTTATATAAATAAATAAAGGAATCTGACTTCTGTGTAGTTTTTGTTGGACATTTATTTTTCTTACTTTATCAATTCTCTCTGGTGTTGATAAAAGGGAGGTCAGGTTCAGGTTTACAAAATTAACAGTTAAGCTATTGTTTGTCCTACTCTGCAAAAGTTATTTTAAGGAATTTGAGGAGTCTGGTTAACTCCAAAATGTGAATCAGGTGATGGGCTGGATAAAATACTTGGTATTGTTACTGGACACTTACCTTCTGACAGGAGATGTCACATAAAATGTAAAAATGAACAGCAGGCACAAGGTTTTAGCTGCTTCTTATGTGATCCACCCCTCATCACATTAAGAGAGTGTTTGAAGACTTAAATGAAAGGTCTACAATAGCTCAATGTTCCCTTTGAAAATAAGAGAAAAAAGAAATCTGATTTATGTTTCCAGTCTGAACAATGATGATCCTCGAATTTGATTTAACTTCTTCTGATCCCCCTGGTGAATCTATCACATCTGGCAATTTTATGCACACCTTTGAAAGGTGTAGATACAATAACTCACTTTAATACTAGAATCTCCTCTTCATTTCATAGATTTTTGGAGACTTTACTACCCAGATGCAAAGCTCATGTATTCATAGTCTTGCATTGTGTAGTTTTTTACTTTCTGAAAATAAAAAATGCTTTAATATGGTCATATATGATCATTCTGCAGGATGTTGGATTTACGGTGATTCACAAACATTCCTTCAGGTAACCATTAGGAATTCAAAATGCTTTATTACTCCACATAAATCGACTGTCAGGACAAGTTTCAGGACTTCACCTAAAGAGATGGCTTCTTAAGAACTTGAAAGTAAGTAAATTTTATGCAAATGTTGGCAGAAATTCTGACTGGTTAATGTTCTGGATACAGACAAACCCTTAAAATTGCTGTTGAATCTTGTTAAAAGCCACTTAAGATCAATGTTTCAGAGCAAAGACAACCGCTAATAAAATCAATCTAATTGCAAGTCATGTGGACGGAGCAGTGGAACGGAGGGAAAACCAGATTAGTGGTGCAATATTAGAAACACAAACAATACAAGGTCATTACTGTCGACCCACTATAAATCCACAATCTCTCCTGTAAGGCTGCCTGGTGTGCTGCTTTTGACAATTATCCAATAAATGCTTCTTTCTCTGACAAAAATCTCTACAAGTACCAGTCCCAATTTCACAGCCCTTTACCAAACAGTGGACTGAGTGACCTTAAAGCTTTGGGGAAAGACAGGGCACCAACTAAATTCTAGGTGAATGTGAGATTCTGGAAAATGCAAAAATGTAAAGATATTTATACTTTTTAGCTGACCATCATAGACACTTCCCTCTCCAGTGTATAGGCTGGTTTCACAAAGAAACACTGTGACTGTGGTACAGATATTTGACGTCTAAATCCATCTGTTGCACATAGCTGTCCAGTTCTTTATTATTTTCGGACTAATATGTATTGACTTTTGGGTAAATTAAGACTTTTTTCAAACTAAGAAACATGGCTGTTCAGCTCTGTTCATTCCACCATGTAATGTTTCTTTATTCAGCAATGAGTGTACCAATACAACATTGCATGTAAAGCACAGAATTACAAGCCATGTTTTTCCCTTTTTCCCCCTTTTTCCTGGAGCCTGCTGCTTTATTTTTGTGAAGCTGTCAAACTTGCCTAGCAGTCAAAAATATCTTGCATGCATCTGTAAGAAAACCTCCAGTGCCTCTAAAGCTCCAGGATTACTGTGTGGTTTACTGATATATTACAAATGTGTTTGAGAACATGAACTAAAGCAGGCTATAAACTGAATGATAAGAGTCACTCAGGGGCCTTGTGTCAAAATATAATTTAAATAACTACATAATTTTCAGCTGATATCATGCATACATAGAATATATTCCTAAATAAATCTATTTTAAGCAAATTACTACATTTAAAAACATAAAAACAGCAGTCCCAAGGAAGAATAGTAATAGTTGGGTTAAAGTTCAAAATGTAATAAATCTAGCATGTAACTGTGTGCACTATGTAACTGTGTGCACTATGTAACTGTGTGCACTATGTAACTGTGTGCACTGCAGGGATTCACGAGTGCTACAAGGCAACAGGATACTCATAATGCAAACAATGTGGGAGGAACAAAGGGGTCAACAGGGGCTTTCATAAAAAAATGTTCCCCAAGCCTCCCCTGGACCAATCCAACCAGCAACATCACCTCCATAAGTAAAATCATGTGTACCAGTACCACAGGGAAGCCTTCAATGATGTGAAGATGTTTCTTCTCTTCAGCAGCCGAAAGCTGTGTTCTGGATGTTGCATTAAGATGGACTCAAAGGTATTCTCGCCCAAAGATCTCCCAGACAACAACATCTAAAATGTATCCCAACACCAAAACAAAATTGTGAGCAATGCTGCAAGATTTAGGTTATGTTATATTATCAAGCCACCTTTTCTATTTCCAGGGAAATCTCCATCGTTACCTTCAACCTCTGAGCTGTCGAAAGCAAAAAATAAAAGTTGACATATTACAGGTCAGGTAATGTTTTGAAAACCTTTCTGTCTCTACTCTTGAATGTCAACCCTTGGATAAATGAAAATAGATGAAGTAAGCGATCTGTAATGCTATTACAGTAAGTCTTTGATGTCTTGACATGTTGATGTTCATGTGGGATGAACCCTGTAATCTGTAAGCAGGATGTTCCAGCTCTTTTTAAATCTTGGGATTCTGACACCTTTTGAGCATCATTTATGGATATTATGACGTACTTGTGTCTCCACTGACTATGTAATTTGTATTTATGGTCCGTTATTCTTGTGGACTGCAAAATTGCTGATTCCAAGTAGGAGATGAATTTGCTGTCTATTTTGAGGAATGGAAATCCACATTACTGTGTTCAATCATTATGACACTGACTTTTCCCTCATGCAGTAATGAACAGCTGGCAGAAAGCTGAGCTTCTGATGTTCTGGCGTTGAGCGAGTGTGGGATTCACTTCACAGCAGAACATTTGTCTCCAAGGTGTTATAATAGATGGATCAACACTGGACAACAAAAAACATAATTTTTTTATGCTGTTAGCGGTTTCTTCACCTGGCACAGTGTCATTGTTTTTGCAACTTGGAACTTGAAGTTCCAAGTCAAGTCCAACTCCTGAACCTTGTGTGAGATTATTTTTTTGCCTGCTGGTCTGCACCTTTATGCTCGTGCAATTCGATTGGCTGCTTTGAGTTTGATTTAAAGTATCGCCTCATGCCAAGAAGATGTGATTCACTGCAGAGTTTTTACAACATAATCTTTCATCTTTGGCCATTGGGAGTTATTCCAAGTCAAAAGGCTGAAGTCCAACTGAAGTCACGAGTCATTGGTGTCCAAGTGAAAGTCGAGTTGCCTCTATGTTGGTGTCTTTTTTAATATCGAAAGTCTTCAAAACAAAGTTTATTATCATTATTTATGTAAAGGAGAACACAATGTATAGCTAAACATATAAAGCAGTAAGGCTCTCAGATATTCTGTATTGATTTCAAATATGTATCCCGGTTGAGTCAACACACATGTAGGCATGATTTGCTCTTCCTTTTGTGTCTTCTGTTATGGGAAGTAAGCTTTTTAAATGTGCATGTGGCACCCATTGTCACCTCAATAATATTCATTTGTATTCATTTATAAAGCCCCCGGGCTTTAATAGCTCACACGTGTTTCATCAAGATTCCTGCTCATGTTCAAAACTTTCATTCAAAATATTTCCACCATATCTGTTTTTTCTGAGATGTCGAGAATAAAGTTTTAATAATTTGAGGAAAAAGCTGCAATATTACGGGAATGCGGTCGTAATTTAATGCAAATAAATTATTTCAAGAAAAAACTACCTGCTCTATAGTCTGCTGTGCAAGAGTCTCTTCATCTGAGGTGGAAAACCGAAACTGAAAGCACTTCTGATCAGGCATAAATCATACTACATTTGTGTGGCCAATCTTCCACACAAATGTTAACTTCACCACCTCTGATGAAGTGCAGCTCACAGCTGCTTCCCTCAGCTTTTCAGTGGGAAGCATCTTTAACAATGTGTTTATTATTAATTATTATTTAATGATTTATTTTAGTTGTTTATTATTTTTCATATCTTGGTTAGGCAGTGACTACTTTTAGCTTCCCTAGACTTTTTATTCTGACATGTTCTTTTCATTCAATTCAGTTTCAATGTACAATAAATTAAAATGTTGTACAAATGCATTCAGTGTGAGAGTATAAGTCTCTGCCCACGTCTGTTATTTGTTCTGTGACACAAATAGAATGAATGAAGTGAAACGAAGTGGCTCTTCAGTCTGATAGTGAATGAGGTTTACTTGTAACACTGTTATTCACGTTTTGAGGGGTAAGAATCTCAGCCCGACTGTGTTCAAGGTTCAGAGAGATGTCCTTGTGTGTGATGAACACATGAAAGCCCTGAAGGCAAACTTCTTCCATATGCGTTTGATGAGAACAGAACATCAAATTTCCAGGATCCCTTTGATGCAGGTGCAGTGGCTTTATCCTTGGAAACTGATAATACACTGACACCTTCTGGTCATATTTGTCGTTAGCATCCAAACTCATAGCAACATTATTCAGGTTCATTGTTACTGTTCGCTGACAAGGACTTTTGAAGCTCTCCAAATAAAGTGACAGGTTTCTATGTGAGAGGAAACCATTTCAATACAGTGTACAGTACATGTAATAATACCTCATTTATTGTGTTGTAACTCTGTTATATTGTTCATTCTGTACACATGACATCTATTGTACTTCTGTCCATCCGGGGAGAGGGATCCTCCTCTGTTGCTCTCCCGGAGGTTTCTTCCCTTTTTCTCCTGTTCTGATGTGAGGGTCCCGGGACAGAGGATGTCGTATGTGTACAGATTGTAAAACACTCAGAGGCAAATTTGTAATTTGTGATTTTGGGCTATACAAAATTAATTTAATTTAATTTAATTTATTTCTGTGCAAAAGACACACAGACACTTCTGTCCTTCTCCTCCAGTGTTGTCTTTAAAGTGGAAACTTCTGCTCCAGAGTCTCAAAAAAACCTGTACTTAGAACAACAGACAATGGTTATCAGATGTCTTGACCTTAAGCCCTTGAGACAATATTTTTGTGAAGAAAGTGGCTCACTTTATTTTCCTCCAGACTGTCAACTGACTACCAAACTGACAGCTTCACTGAGAAGCACATAGTTAAAAACTCCTAATCAACCAAGGCTGAGTGATATCTGAAGAGGTGTTGAAAGAAGAAAGGTGTCTTATCGCCCGTGACACACACACACACACACACACATACACAATCTCTGTAGTAAGCTGTTCTTAGCAAGTTAACACACACAAATAATTCCTCTGTAAAATAGGGGGTTTGAAGCGCATGCTGCTGCAAAATGTACTGACATGCTGACACGTGATTTTGCTCATTCAACGGTAATGTGCCGTTAAAGTCACGTAAGCTGTTTAAAGAGAGGAAGTTACATGATGTTAGTGTGACATCACACACGTCATCAGACAAAGTCAATGTGTTTTATATGTGTTGTTCACATCCAGCCATACAATTTTGGAAACCCGTCAGTCTGAGCCATTCCTTTTTTTCATTGGTGGATTTACAATAAAGTTTGTCCGACTTAGAAATGGCAGACCTGTCAAATCCCTCTAAATGCCCTCTCCTCCGGGATCTTGAAGCCCAGCAGTATTGGAGCGATGGGTCTTTCTATTCCCGAGGTTCCCCTCACCCTCCAGCAGTATGGATGACCCATCCAACATGCCTCCTCTGGGTCTACGTCATCCGGCGTGGTAGCCCCAACTGCAGCACCCCAGGGTCCAACTCCTCTCACCCAGAAAATACTCTTGTGAAGGCTCGCAGTTCATGGATGAAGTAGAATGTACGGGAGACCCCCTTTTGGTCAAGGACCTGCAAACTCCAGTCCAGACCACTGGGAATGGGACTTTTGATACAATTTACAATAGTGAGTTAGATGATAGTCTTGCTGGATCAATCAAAACAGACATGTCGTGTGACCTCCACATAAGCAGAAGTTAAAACGTGGTTACTACTTTAGGAGTTTCAGATTACAAGGGGGACAAGTCCAGTGTGTCCAGTGTGTCCAGCCCCCCCCCCCTAGTCATAACGTTTTTATGATTGGAAATATATTCAATCATTTGTAACTCTCCTCCGTGAATCGCTACCTTAACGTGGTGGAGGAGTTTGAGTGGCTCAGTGATCCTGGGAGCTATGTTGTCCGGGGCATCAGCCCCTGGTAGGGTCTCCCAAGACAAACAGGTCGCAGGGGAGAGTCCAGACGAAGAGCGGTTCAAAAACCCCGATGAACAGCAGCACACGGACTATAGCCACCTCGCCCGGACCAGGGAAACCGGGGCACCCTCCCGGAGCCAGACCCGGGAGGGGAGCTCGTAGGCGAGCATCTGGTGGCCGGGCCTTCGCCCATGGGGCCCGGTCGGGCTCAGCCCGAAGAAACATCATGGAGCAGCCACCCTGTGGACCCTCCACCCGCAGGGATAAGCATCGGGGTCGGGTGCTATGTGGACCGGGCGGCAGGCCGGGCAGGGGGCCTGGGCGAGCTGTTCGCCGGCGGCATAGACTAGCTCTAGGGACGTGGAACGTCACCTCGCTAGCGGGGAAAGAGCTGGAGCTGGTGCGGGAGGTGGAGCGGTACCAGCTAGATATAGTTGGCCTCACCTCGACGCACAGCACTGGCTCTGGAACCAAGCTCCTGGAGAAAGGTTGGACTTTGTCCTTTTCTGGAGTTGCCCAGGGTGAGAGGCGCCGGGCGGGAGTGGGGATACTCACGAGCCCCCGGCTGAGCGCCGCCGTGTTGGAATTCTACCCGGGGAGCGAGAGGGTCGTCTCCCTGCGCCTGCGGGTTGCGGGGAGTAAGGCTCTGACTGTTGTTTGTGCCTATGCACCGAACAGCAGTTCAGAGTATCCGGCCTTCTTGGAGTCGGTGGGAGGGGTCCTGGAAAGGGCGCCTCCTGCTGACTCCATAGTTCTCCTGGGAGACTTCAACGCTCACGTGGGCAGCGACAGAGAAACCTGGCGGGGGGTGATTGGGAGGAACGGCTTGCCTGATCTGAACCCGAGTGGTGTCTCGCTGTTGGACTTCTGTGCTAGCCACGGTTTGTCCATAACGAACACCATGTTCGAACATAGGGTGGCTCATAAGTGTACCTGGTACCAGAACACCTTAGGCCGGAGATCAATGATCGACTTTGTAATCGTTTCATCTGATCTGCGGCCGTATGTCTTGGACACTCGGGTGAAGAGAGGAGCAGAGCTGTCAACTGATCACCACCTGGTGGTGAGTTGGATTAGATGGCGGGGGAATCGGCTGGAGAGGCCCGGCAAGCCCAAACGTAGTGAGGGTGAACTGGGAACGTCTGGCGGATGATCCTGTCCGGGAGGTCTTCAACTCCCACCTCCGGAAGAACTTCTCACACATCCCAAGGGAGGCTGGGGACATTGAATCCGAGTGGACCATGTTCAAAGCCTCTATTGTGGACGCGGCCGCTAGGAGCTGTGGTCGGAAGGTCACCGGTGCCTGTCGTGGCGGTAACCCGAGAACCCGGTGGTGGACACCGGGGGTGAGGGAAGCCGTCAAACTGAAGGAGGCCTTTCGGGCCTGGTTGGCTCAAGGGTCTCCTGAAGCAGCTGAGAGGTACCGGCAGGCCAGAAGGGCTGCAGCTGCGGTGGTCGCAGACGCTAAAACTCGGGCATGGGAGGAGTTCGGGGAGGCCATGGAGAAGGACTTTCGGTTGGCCTCAAGGAAGTTCTGGCAAACCATCTGAGGAAGGGAAAGCAGGGCTTACCCCAGGCTGTGCTCAGCACGGGGGGGAACTGCTGACCCGGACGGGGGACATCGTCGGGCAGTGGAAAGAGCACTTTGAGGAACTCCTAAACCCGGCCAACATGTCCTCTAGAGAGGAGGCAGCGCCTGAAGACTTGGGGGGGGTCGCATCCATATCCTTGGCAGAGGCCACTAAGGTAGTCAAGGCGCCGGGGGGTGGATGAGATTCGCCCTGAGATGCTGAAGGCGCTGGACGTTGTTGGGCTGTCTTGGCTGACACGCCTTTTCAATGTCGCATGGGGGTCGGGAACAGTGCCCATGGACTGGCAGACTGGGGTGGTGGTTCCCATTTTCAAAAGGGGGACCGGAGAGTGTGCTCGAATTATCGGGGTATCACACTACTCAGCCTCCCGGGGAAAGTGTATGCCAGGGTTCTGGAAAGGAGGCTCCGACCGATTGTCGAACCTCGGATTCAAGAGGAGCAGTGCGGATTCCGTCCCGGTTGTGGAACAGTGGACCAGCTCTTTACCCTCGCAAGACTACTGGAGGGGCTCTGGGAGTTTGCCCAACCAGTCTACATGTGTTTTGTGGACTTGGAGAAGGCCTTCGACCGGGTCCCTCGGGGTTTTTTGTGGGGGGTGCTGCGGGAGTATGGGGTGCCGGACCCGTTACAACGGGCCATCCGGTCTCTGTACGACCGCAGTAGGAACTGTGTTCGTATTCTCGGCAATAAGTCAGACGCGTTCCCGGTGGGTGTTGGCCTCCGCCAGGGCTGCCCTTTATCACCGGTCCTGTTCGTGACTTTCACGGACAGGATATCTAGGCGCAGCCGGGGGGAGGAGAACGTCGGGTTCAGGGGTGTCAGGATCGCCTCTCTGCTGTTCGCAGATGATGTGGTCCTGTTGGCCTCTTCGGACCATGACCTCCAGCATTCACTGGGGCAATTTGCAGCCGAGTGTGAAGCGGCAGGGATGAGGGTAAGCACCTCCAAATCTGAGGCAATGGTGCTCTGCCGGAAACCAGTGGATTGCTCCCTCCAGGTGGGGACAGAGTGCCTACCGCAAGCGAAGGAGTTCAAGTATCTCGGGGTCTTGTTCACGAGTGAGGGTAAGATGGAGCGGGAGATCGACCGGCAGATCGGTGCGGCTGCAGCAGTAAAACAGGCGCTGCACCGGACCGTCTTGGTGAAGAGGGAGCTGAGCCGGAAGGCAAAGCTCTCAATTTACTGGGCGGTCTACGTTCCGACCCTCACCTATGGTCACGAACTCTGGGTCGTGACTGAAAGAACGAGGTCTCGGATACAAGCGGCCGAAATGAGTTTTCTCCGTAGGGTGGCCGGGCTCAGCCTTAGAGATAGGGTAAGGAGCTCGGACATCCGGAGGGAACTTGGAGTTGAGGCGCTGCTCCTTCGTATCGAAAGGAGTCAGCTGAGGTGGTTCGGGCATCTGATCAGGATGCCTCCTGGACGCCTCCCGTTAGAGGTTTTCCAGGCACGCCCAACTGGTAGGAGGCCCCGGGGAAGAACCAGGACACGCTGGAGGGATTATATCTCCCAGCTGGCCTGGGAACGCCTCGGGATCCCCCAGAACGAGCTGGAACGTGTTGCGGGTGAGAGGGAAGCCTGGGTCGGCCTGCTAGGCCTGCTGCCACCGCGACCCGACACCGGATAAGCGGAGGAAAATGGATGGATGGATGGATTTGTAAACTTTATTATACGACAACAAAAATGTGACGTTTTTATTAGTATTTATTTAGAACTTGGGTTTGTGTTATAAATTGTCTTCCTCTTGTCTGTGTATGGTCCTAATGATGAAACACTGAATGATACATCGGGCTATAGTTTTGTAGTTCTATTGGTAAAAGTACCCTCGCAGGAAAGCCCCACGTTTGGGAAATTCCAGCATGGTAAAAAAAACGTTGAGTTCAGGCGCGAAGGAGTTTTTTTTTTTTGCTCAAACGAAAGAGAAACAAAAAAAAATCTTGATTTGAAATGTCAACGTTAAAGTTATTTAAACAACCTTTAAACACCTCGTCATCACTCCTGGGTTTGCTCCTACCTGGATTTCCCTTTTCTAAAGGCCGCGTGAGCTCAGAGGGCTGTCCCACAGTAAAATAAAACCCAACTCTCTAAATCTCCCGACACTCGACGTGGTGCCTGAACGCATCTGGCAACCCGGAAGCGTGACGTCATTATCAATAACAGAACCACCTGCGTTGATGACAGCGGAGCAGCCGTTGTTCCTCTTTGACTCGTCTGTGACAGCCGGTTGGAGGCAGACAGGCGACATAACGTCAATAAACGGACACCTGAAGGCGCATACGGTTACTTCTAGTCGGTGGGAGCTCTTCGTTCCCCTTCATCTTACCGGTAAACCATTTATCGGTTGCTTCTTTGTGCCGTTTCTCTTCTCGCTACATCCACGTTAGCTTAACTCGCTCGCAGGCATGCGTGTGAATTGAAGAGATCTTCCTCTTTGCGGTTGCATTGAAGGGCAGTTCTGCTTTCACCGGAGGAGGACACATCCTCACCTACCGTCATGGAGCCGTGCGCGGCTGTGGGCTGCGTGAACATCGGCAGCCTGACCAGCACCCTGCCGGTGATCCCGTACCAGAAGCTGACGGACCTGTACTACCTGAGCCGGGGGGGCTTCGGCACCGTGTTCAAGGCGCAGCACTCGGACTGGAGGACCACTGTGGCCATCAAGTGCCTGAAACTCGACTGTCCCGTCGGAGAAAGGTACCCTGCGTCGGTGTGACCCCCCCTCGTGCAACTAACGCCAACTATTTAGGCCATATGTAATAATCGAGTCTGTCTGAGGGGGAAACAGAGTATCAAGTCTTTAATTTAATCACATTGTAGGCTTGAATCAGCTGGTGAAGTTGTTTTAATTGTGCTGTCTATAGAGCAGGTACAGTGTGTGTCTCTGGTGGACTTCATCACTGTCTTCATGCAGCTCTCAGGGGAAGACACTTACTCAAATCTGCACAGATTTCTTAAAATAATATATTGTTCTTTTGTTTACCTTTTTTAATATTGGGAGGACATGAGGATTGAGAGGCCACGTGTAACACACAAAAGTGGGGCAAAGGTGCATTAATCATTTAACACCTGATTTGACATACGTTTTACATATCACAATATATTGTCTATCAATCTCCAAAAGTATCCAGATTAATATTGTGATTGTGTTGATTCCAACTACTGTATATTAACCAGACCTGATGACAATCAGCTTCCGAGATTCATTTCTTTGGCACGCTTCCTGTAACTGTGTCTTATGCCGACAACACCCCAAATGTCATAACTGTTTTGGCATTTTATATTTCTTTGTGAGAATAAAGACTGACTCTGCATCACTGGCTGTGTTTCAGAGAGAGGAACTGCCTGCTTAAGGAGGCCGAGGTGCTCCACAAAGCCAGGTTCAACTACATAATCCAGATCTTTGGCATCTGCAACGAGCCAGAGTTCTTCTGCCTAGTCACCGAGTTTATGAGCAATGGCTCTCTGGATCTGTTGCTCCACGAGGTAAATACATGTCATTTCATTTCATAAATCTAAGAGTTCTTTTAAATAACTGCTCTAGTCCTGTTACTATAATCTATGGCTCAATCTTAAAGAATAAATAAGGATTAAAGATTATTAAAACAGCTGTCCTCTGTGGCATTTATATTCTTTTCCTCCTTCGCTCAGGAAATGAGAGCTAATATGTAACTAAAGTATTAAATGTCACAAATGTAGAACATCCAAGCTTTCCACAGTGATTTTGTTTTCAAAATGGTGAAAGTGATAGATTCTGTTTTTGGTAAGCTGCTTTGTCGCTTTTATGCGTCACTCATCACGTGTATGTATGTATGTCATGGCATTCATGACTGGTTCAGCAAGCAAAAGTAGAACTTGGAATTATTCATAGTCTATGATGAAACTTAGAAACAAGCTGGGGAAGAGGAAGAAAAGCAGACAAATATAGTTTTGGGCAATTCCCACTTGCCTTGGTGTAGTAACATTTCTTTCCCCTTTTGGTCTGTGCTCTTGTCATGCTTTGTTTTGTAGTCGGGCTCCCTGTGATGCTCTTATTTACACAAACTGTTGTCTCTTCCTACAGAAGGACATGTACCCCGGGCTTGCCTGGCCTTTGCGACTGAGGATCCTCTATGAGATTGCCTTAGGGGTTAACTTTCTTCACAACATGAACCCACCCCTGTTGCATCACGACCTAAAGACGCAGAACATACTGTTGGATGGAGAATTTCACGTTAAGGTGTGTGTGAGTGAGTGAGAGAGTGTGTGTGTGTGTGAGTGAGTGAGAGAGTGAAATTCCTATGTTAACCCACAGTTTAGTTAATTATAATCGTTCATCATTTTTCAAGCAAAATTTAAAATGTTCTGATTCGTGGTACTCAAATGTGAGGATTTTCTGCTTATTTGGTCATAAAGTATATAATAGTAAACTGAATGGATTTGGACTGTTGCTCTGATCAGATAAGAAGTCGGACGATCTTGGGAAATTATAACTAGGGAATAGGGTGAGGGGGCAAAGAAAGGCAACAGGGATGGATCCAAAAGCAGAGAAACACGAGGGAACAGAGGGATGATCAAGGGTGAGTTTAATGTCCAAAGCAAACAACACTACCAGAGCTGGGAAGTCCAAAAAGGAGTAACAAAAAATCCAAAGAAAACAGCATAAGGCAATTCAGAAGGAACGGTACGAGGGTGCATCTAGGAAAGCCGAGCAGGACTACAAGCAAAACAAAGAACATACCGGGAATGGGAGCAGACGAACCAACACTGAGCCAGGAGACAAACAAGGTTTAAATACACTGGGGAGGTGCAGGTGATTAGACACAGGAGGATTCAATTAGGGGCGGGCAGACAATCACAAAGGTGGGAAAACACAAAGGCAGACAGTGAAGTGAACAGAGGACACAAGAGGCAGGGCAATCTCAAAATAAAGCAGAAAACAAACTAAACAAAACCCAAAACAGTGACATGATTGGCTTTTTTCACAATTCTTTATGATTTTCTTTTTACATTTCTTCGACAAAATGTAGAAAAAATGATCACCAAATTAATCGATGACAATAATTGTAAGTTTCAGTTTTAATTATTATTTCTTTGAATAACTGAAGTCCACTTACCTCATAGAGAAAGTGCTGCAGCAAAAGCACGTTGTGCGAAGTGTGTTATAGTAGCTATTATCCCACAACATGGCTAATGTTCTTGGAGTCTCAATCAGTTGTCTTTAATTGGTAGAAGAAAAAGCTGACCCAGAAAAAAACAAGTTAAAACAAAAAAACATTTATCTAGAATTATAAACGATGCTAATGTTCTGCTATTACTTGGCCCAGATTGCTGACTTTGGCCTTTCAAAGTGGCGGCAGCTGTCCGTCAGTAAAGGCTCGGGATCCAAGCCAACAGAGATGGGGGGCACAGTGATCTACATGCCCCCTGAGAAGTACGAGCCATCCAAGAGCCGTCGGGCCGATGTGAAGCACGACATGTACAGGTGAGACAACAAACCTCAAATAACTAGTAATTAGAAATTGGTTGGACAAGAAACGACAACAAGTACATTCTCCTTTAATCTGGGTATGTTTCAATTTCTACAACATGAGTTCCATCTAAATATGTTTTATGTTCAATTGGTCAGTGGTCAAATTATTGGGCAGAAGTTTTGATTGGATGAACTCTTGATAATAATAATATAATATAATAATAATAATAATAATAATTATGCATTTTATTTGTATAGTGCTTTACAAGGTACTCAAAGGCACTTTACATGGTAAAAACACAAACAATAAAAGCAATTACAATATAAACAAGAGAGATGACATTAGAACTGTAATAAACAAAACAAAAACATACTGAACTAGCATCCCATGTTAAAAGCAGATTTAAATAGATGAGTTTTAATTGCAGTTTTGAAAGTGCTGGGGGAGAGAGTTCCAGAGGGAGGGGGCAGCAATAGAGAAGGCCCTGTCCCCCCAGGTTCGGTGCTTGGACAGAGTAGGGGGGTAAGGAGGGTTAGTGTCGGTGGATCTGAGGTTGCAGGTGGGATTGTGTCGGTGCAGGAGGTTGAAAGGTATGAAGGGGCTAGGTTGTGAAGGGCTTTGTATGTGATGAGGAGAATCTTCAAACTGTATTCTTTGCTGTGTACAAAGGACTGGCGTGATATGATCTCTGGTGCGGGAGTGAGAGAGCTGTCATAATGTGCGAGCATGGGTTTGTTGGACTGTTAGCATGCCACTTCAGAAGAGTGCAGCTATACGTGCAAGTGGTTACATCTGACATTAATGCTGGGAACATGGTTTGATTTCAGGAATCTCTCAGAAATAGGGAGTGGTGACTGTTATAAAAAAAGATAAACAACGTGATTGTATGAGGTACTTATCCACAGTCAGTGTATTACCTACAGTACAGTCGATGACGGCCGGCACGCCCACAGCTTGGAGAAGCAGACAGTTACCAGAGTCATAGCGATGTACTGCTGTGGACAGTTTGTGATATTGTTCGACTTTGGTGAATCTGAACTAACACTTTAAAAAAATCAAAGGGGGCGTGCAGACTGTCATCTTCTGTAGAGTAATACACGATCATGGATAAGTAGCTTATGCAACCCCAGGGGAATCCAAACTATCGCTTTAATCTTTTGGGCAATGGGTTTCGATTGCTGCAACAGATCAATTTGTCATTGTGCTTCCTCAAAGCAGCTTCTCTGGTTAGCTTGCCGTAAAGTCCCCTAACTCTGAAGGGGAATGCCAGTCGAAGAGAATAATGTAACTCTAATTTCCCTTAACTGATTCTCTCCTGCATGTTTACATTGAAGCTACGCCATCATTATGTGGGAAGTGCTGTCCAGGCAGATTCCATTTGAAGGTAACGCATTTTTTATTATCTACTGTTTGCTTCTTTTTTTTTTTTTTTTTTTTAAAATGTGTATCTAAGTATGATGTAACTCTCTCATTCTGTTCAGTTGCTCTTTGAGTGAACTTTCATGGTGCCTGTGTGTGTGTGTGTGTGTGTGTGTGTGTGTGTGTGTGTGTGTGTGTGTGTGTGTGTGTGTGTGTGTGTGTGTGTTCAGAGGTGACCAACCCAATGCAGATCATGTTCAGTGTGCTACGTGGGATGCGTCCTGACACGACTCTGGACAGTCTGCCTTCTGACATCCCCAGCAGGGAAACCCTCATCAGTTTAATGACCTGCGGCTGGACCACTAACCCTGATGAACGACCTTCCTTCCTCAGTAAGCTCTCACAAATAACCCATTTGAGGAATTCCTTTCTGGCAGGAGTTTACAAATTCCACCCTCTGAAAGGATTGCACTCTGGTGAACCAGTTTGACCATTTTTACGCTTTGGGATGTCAAATCCTGCTCGTCAGTGCAAAATTGTACTCTGACGAAGCAGTGACTAAGTATCAGCTTCCTGTCACATTATTGAAATGTTCTCTGCTGAATCATTTTATAAACCTAAATTGCTTACATTTGTTGAGTGCTTCTTATCTTCTCTCTCATTCTTTCTCACTGACACACCCACACAAACGGCACAGCAACACGGTCACATTACATGGTGTGTTTTCAACGTTGTTAGAAGTAATTCTTGGTTTGACTATACATTTGTCGATTGAAACCAAAAACTGAGAATGGCACTTTGATGACCATACAGCTTCCTTTCATCTGTTCATAAAAGTACCAATAACAACCAAATGTGCACTAAAATCACTAGTAAACATTGGCAGGTGTCTGTCCACACAAGGAGAAAAAAAACACATGACTGGAAAAATAGTTTGACCCGGACTGATGACTAGATATCCTAGTGTGAAAACAAAATGGTATAAATGTGATGTGGTTTTGTTTTTGTGCCATTTTAGAGTGTCTGATTGAACTAGAGCCCATGGTGAGGAAGTTTGACGAAATTGACTTCCTGGAGGCCGTGTTGGAGATCAAGAGGTCAAAGGTTAGTCTTATCACAGTTCTTTTTTTTAAAGGATACCTTTCACTCCTGTAGTTCGGTTCATTTCGTACGAACCAAGGGAAAGAATTTGACATTCTGGTCCTGTTCACATTGACTTTTTACAAACGAACCAACAGGAGTAAACATGACGTTAAACAGCCTGACAGGTAACTTGTTGATTGGACAGATGACAACAGTCAAAGGTTCTAGCTCAGTGGGTAGAGCGGGTTGTCCTTGGACCACGAGGTCGGCAGCTCACAGATATTGGATCTAACGGCGCTAATAGTGCAAACAACGGCAACAGTGCTGACAGAGCAAACAGTGTTTATCTGAGGGGGAACCGGAGGGTGGGTGCTACTTGGATTTAGACTGGGGACGCTGTGGTTGGCCATTTCCTACAGTTGTGTTTATCTATCTGACCAACACTTTTTAAGATGACAAACAGAACAGAGGTACCAGTATCATATCGTGGTGCTTAGAAGAACTGGCTTCATACTCCAAAGATTGTAATTTGGAATGTGGTAAATGGACCTGTACTTGTATAGCGCTTTTCTAGCCTTCCGACCACTCAAAGTGCTTTAACACTACATGACAACCTTCACCCATTCATTCAGATGACCCTGCTCACCACTGAGCCACAGTCGGCTCAGTGGTGAGCAGGAAAGTCTTGGTGCTGAAGTTAATTACAATTGTTTCATTATTAGTTTTTATTAATTCATTAATACAGAATACTTGTCACAAGTGACCAGAGCCTAAAGTGAATATAAATATATATTGATAAACAACTTCTTGCAAATGTTTAAGTATTTTTTTCTTGATTAATGAACAAAAATGGTCACATATTAAGAATTTAATTGATTACCTGTCAGTTGCTTGACTTTGCTATTGAACCAACTCACTGTTCCAGGAAGCAGTGTTATCTTCCCTTTTACTAAACACCCAACTGTTACACGGCAACTCGATGACCCGCTTCAGAGGAACGTAACTGTAAAGTCAAAGTTGTAGATGTGTGAAGCAGAACTTTAGTTTGAGAAACAAAACACACATTCTCAGGTGGTTTTCCCCGGTTACATGATTGTTAAAAAAACAAATAATTATGACATCAAAAGATCTGTTTCTGTCACATATCTGTGATTAGTGGTTAAGTAATACTAGTGACAGAATCGCCCTGTTCAGAAGAACATAGTTAGTAACAATCTAATGCGGAATAATTGATATATGTAGATGAAGAAATTAACCTTCTTTGAATTGTGTGTAATTTGGGACAGTTTGAATTGTACTGTGATTAAGAGAGGATGGATTTTTACAAGGGGTGTGTGTGTGTGTGTGCGTGTGTGTGTGAGACCAGCTTTGACAGTGGTGTTGTTGTCACCTTGTGAGTCTGTGTTTGTGTCGTAATGGCAAAATGTGGTCTACTACAGAACCGGTTTTGAGCACTCTACCAAGTGTTTCTATTTCTGTGGATAGATTTTGTCACTGTCATAGTGTCCCAACTGTGCAAGATGTATTCATGAAACTTTCAGGTGTGTAGCTGAGATCAAAGTGCTTATTGCTTTTTACTGTACTGGGATACACAAAAAGTTGTACTTGGTGGCGGTTATTTTATTACATGTATTGTTCAGTACGAACAATGAAAGGCAGCAAAACGTCCACCAGGAACTAGTGAAGTGAATATTTAACTGTGTGGTCAGATACGTGAAAACACTTCTGCTCCATGAGCTGTTTGAAACAGTTTATAGTCATATATGCTTTTTAGTAAATAAGGTATTTTGTTTGGGTTAATAGCAGATTTGATTAGTTTGATTTTGGCATATTTGATTGATGACTCACTCCCCTCTTCTTCCTTGTTCCTCCACAGAGGATGCAGACATCCGGCTGTTGTTCAGCCCAGGCAGCGAGTGAGAAGAGGAGTGAGGATGGATCCCTGAACATCCTGAAGGACAGGTCCAGCCCCTGGCCGGTCAGTAGCTGAAATGACTGTGAATATCAAGAAAAAGTCTAATAATAAACAGTGATACTTGGGGATGCACATATACATATAAACCTTGTCTGTTTTTGGTATAATGACTTCAAAGTCCCAGTCTTTAGCTTTTAATCCAAAATCTAAGAATAATTATAATAAAGAAACAAAATATTTGAATGGTGTACAGTTACAAGAGGGATTTAAATCAGATCCTTTGCATTTGATTGGAAAAGCTTCCTAAGTGGGTGGCCTTAAGTAGCGCTATACGAACTGTCTCAGGTGATACAGAGCTTCAGAGGACTGTAGCTCCACACACACCTCCTTATCACTAAAAGTTGCAGATTGGTTGGATGGATATCATGATATCATTAGTTGAAATTGGTGGGTATTTTTTTGCATAAGAACACTTCATATTTTGTTTTGCAAGATGAAAAGATGATTTTATTTAGATTATTTAGTATTACATTGTTAAATAGGTGCACAATATGATGTGGATGTGATCTAAAAGGGCATCTTTCATATCTTCTCAACTTTAATGTCTGTGTGGAAATGTGAATTAAGCATCATTGTTTGTTCTGCACAGGAGAGCTCCACCTCAGGCTCTTGTTCCTCCCAGGACACTGATATATCTCTACCAGGCGTCCTCACCAGCAGCAATGTTGCACCTTCCAAAGGTATTTACAACAGGACTGGCATTTTATGCATTGGCCTCATTTACTGGGTGGCTATGAAACAAAGGAAAGAGCTCACAGTGCCACACATCAGGTTGTATGTAAACATCTGTTAACAATGTAAGCCTCTTCTTCTACTCTTTCTGATGCAGAGGGGCTTCCGTCGTCATTTTTAGCTCCTACACTGGAGCCTCCAGAGTCTTTGAAGGACCACTTCCTGGACAACAATCTGAACGGCAACAGAAATGATTTGAACATACCCGTCAAGTCAGGCCTGCCTGTCACTGAATATGGGACACAGCTGGAGAACCTCACCCTCAAGCCGCAGCCTCAGCCTCAGCCTCAGCCGCAGCCGCAGCCTCAGCCTCAGCCTCAGCCTCAGCAACAAGGTACACCCGTTAAAGCTTAGTGGCTGATAATGATAATAGAGTTCTGGAAATTTGAAGAAGTCTACAACCAGAATCTGAATCACTCCTCTCTCCTCACTTGCAGCAGAATACTCTCCTCCACTGCGGCACTCCCCTCCCTCACAAGGCCCAATCGCCCAGTGGATCGCGACGCGCCGTGAGGAGATCGTCTCCCAGATGACGGAGGCCTGTCTGAACCAGTGCTTGGATGCCCTGCTGTCCCAAACCATGCTGATGCGGGAGGATTATGAGCTGGTGGTGACCCAGACCACACGCACCGCCAAGGTCCGCCAGCTCCTGGACAACTGTCATCGACACTGTGAAGACTTCTGCTACATTGTCGTCCGCAAGCTGCGTGACAACAAGCAAATGGGCCTGCAGCCGTACCCGCCTGAAATTTGTTCCCCCACCCTCCTCCCCTCCGCACCGCCGCTGTCCATGTCCTACAATAGCCCCAGGAACGTGTAGCAACAGTCTCAGCCAAACAATGGAAACAATTCAGATTATAGACTGTGCCAACTACACTACACATAACTCTTACTGGTACAGCTTTCGTTAAGATGGTTCCCGTCGGTCTACCCTCAAAGACGAACTGAAGGCTGGGTGAGTAAAAAGAGTCACAGGTATATAGCTAAGCTACTCCCTTAGAAGGGTGTCCACTCACAGGAGATCAAATGTTTTGTTCTGTGCATTCAGAATCAAAAGATTTTTAAGAAATCTGTGATTTTTATTTAACAATGTTAATGAGGTGATTTATTTATAATCCCTTCATTCTGAGTGGATGCATCACAGGGTGTGGTACGTTATGCTTGTGTGCGTGTGTGCGTGTGTGTGTTATTTATAGAATCCAAACATCCTCAACAAACTCAGTTGATCTGAGTAAGTGACAGAAGGACTGTTAACATGCTGGAAAACCTACAGCAAAAACAAGTTGTATTCCGGTTAAAGCAATCCTAATCTTAAAGTATCGCGTAGTCATGGGTGAACTATCCTGATAATGTTTACCCCGGAGTGAAGTCACTGAGTACGTGGCCCTCAGTGTGTTTGTATTGAAGCACATGGCCTACATTCAATCGGTGAGAAATGCACAAGGACGACTTCAGAGCCAATGATAGCTAACTGTGTGGTTTGGGACGTCAACAGCTTTACATAACTGAAGTGTTGGAATGAGTCATGGTCGGTCACTGCGGCTGTTTGACCGTATGGAAAGTTTGGTTCCTGCCTTTTTGCTGAGCTAAGAAATTTGCTGGGGCGTGGAGTAAAGAGGAAGTTGAGATTGTAATATAACACTCAGAATGAGAGGGATGCGTGTGTGTGTCTGCATGTCCGTCTAGATTAAAAGTGGACCAAAGTGATCTAATTTCTTTTTTCGTCTTCTCAGTAGTGGCCTCACCTATCAGTATTCTTAATAATGTTCACTTTAGACTCCTCTGCATACAGAGTTATAGTTTATCCATGAGCTTCACATTCTTTGATCCTGCTGACTTGCTCCGCAGAAGAACTGCAACAAATGAACTGAGATCAAACCTGCTTTCCTTGTTGCAACCTTTACTGCAGGGGTGGGCCAAACTCTTGATTGTGGGCTATACACCGAAAAATATTAGGAGCCACAGGCCAAACAATAGTGAATGGATAGTTTTCAATCAGTTATATTGCAAGAAAGTAATTGTTATAGACCAGGAAACTCCATGTTTCATAGACAATTAATTTTCTGTCAAAATAACCAATTGAACAGTTTACGTTTGACATGACGGTAGTTTATTTGTGTTCAGGGCCTGAGTGCCTACTTAAAAGATTACAATGCAACTGTAAATTAAGTAAGTCTTATTTTAAGATGTCACAAACCGAGCAGACACAAATGGTAAAATAGTTTCTGTGCCAAGAGCTTAAGATAGTGTTTAAACTAGGATGTGCAAATTATTAGAAATATGCTTGAGTCATATTCCATATTTAACAAAGTCCACAGTCCATTTAAAACGTTAGTTTAGTAGTTTGGCCCCCAAGCTGTAGTTTACCTGCTCTGCAGTCGATGCTCAGTTTATCAATCTTGACTCACAACTTTTTCTACAGTAGCTGTGCGTCCCAATCTGATCAAAACGATAGTAACACCTGTTTCTATAATCATTCTCTTTCTTTTTCTCGTGGATAGATCAATAACATTCAGCAAGGTGTAATTCTGTTAAATGAAAGAAAATACACAAATTTAAGGCAGCAGTTTGTCTGTATAAATAATACTGAGCCATACAGTTTTGTCTTTACTTCCCTCATACGGTATATATGTTCTTTGTGCCAGAAAGAAACAAATTATTTCTTTTTCCATGACACGGTTTTAACCTTCAGTCTTCCTAATCGACACGTTTATGTTTGTGTGTGTAAAAGGACTATAACATGAGCTATATTTTCGATAATTGTTTGGTTTATAAAATGTTCTGTTTACATTGTCCCAGAGCCCAATATCTTCAGATTTACCCCAAAAACAAACACATGTTTCTTGTTTTTACTCATGATATCTACAGATTAATTAATTATCAAAATAGTTGCAGATTAATTTATTGTCGATTGACAAATAGATTTATGGACTGGTCGTTTCAGCTCAGTGTTGTGTGCGTGTCTGCCTCTCATTAAGGGCCTTCCTGTCTTCATCACTGCCTTCAGTTAACTCAAAACAATCCTAAATTACAGCATTGTAGCTGTGTAATTTACTCTCTGTACATCCTCAAATTCAACAGAGCATGACCTTTTGTTTTGTTCCCCAACATTAGGTCCAAAGAAAGTTGAAGTTCTTTAAAGCACTTAAACACCACAGTGGGAAATGAGCCACAGCAGGTTATTATGACAATAAATCGCACACAATTATATTCTATCATTTAAAAGAGAACAGGAAGGCCAAGCAAGGGCGATACGTTTCCATAATGTCGGGCTTGTGTTTTCTTTGTGTTTGATAACTGTGCCTCATATTCTGCTTTTGGTCTCAACTATAACAACGTGCAAAAGCCTTTTACACATATCAAGAAACGCTGAGTATTAATACAAACAATTTGATATCTTAAATATGTTTTGTACTGGAGAAGATAGTTTCATCTCTTTTTTTATATATATTTTCATTTGTGATCAATTGTTGAAAACTCATGCATTATTTTTGTCAAGTGATGATTTGTAATTCGTAGAATCGCCTTCTGCTAAATGTATATATAGTTTAATGCCCATGTCCTTATCTGATCAAACAAGAATATGTGTTACAGAATGTGCAGTTGACCTGTAGCTATTGTTTCAACAACAGATTTTTCATATATTGTCTCAAACTCTTCATTAAAATGGATACTGTGTTTTTACTTCTGCCTGCTTTCTTCTTCTTCTTTCTCGTTGATTTTCTTTTGATGTAACATTAACTCAATGTGAATGTTTACTCTATTTGCACAGTTGGCTCATATAAGGTCACCATCTATATAGAGCTGCTATTGGGATGCCAACAAACAAGAGGGTTTATGTATAGTCATATATTACTGAACTGTCCTACCAGGACGGGGCCATTAGTCTGACGTTAGGGTTGTGATGACCACAAAGAGACTCAAAAAGCAACTGCAACTTTTTATTTATTTATTCATAAATATATAATATTACTGCCTAGCCTCACACACGACACACATCCATCTGCATACAGTTTTTGACCCCATATATTTCAGTTTGAACCCATGTGTTTTTTTTGTCCCCTTTGTTTTTGTCGGTTATCTTTGTGTAATCTCTAGGCTGTTTGTGTCCCGGTTCTTGGCTACACTTTCTATAATCACTTATTGCGCAATATAAAGTAAAAATGAATAAAGAAAAGCAGCTGTTGAGACGGTCACAGTGCATTAGATATTCTTTAATGACGGAGCATTTTATCCCACTATGTTCTGTGTCCTGTATGTTGACCCAGAAACAACTTGGCTACCGCGGTCTTAGCTGCCAGGGGGCAGGAACGAGGTCTGCTTGTCTCTGAAAATAGCACAGGGGGGGAACATGTGGGTGCAGTTCGTTTGGTGCTGGAAAAACACCCGTTGTATGGTCGCGCTGGGCTGCAGTGATTACAACATCGACCGTCCTGTTGCTGCCTCTCAGATGTGATCTCACCGATGTCTCACTGCCTGGTTCAGAGGAGCAGCACTGACTTGAGGAGACTCTACGCGTAATACACCTGTTGATCTTCTATAAGTAAGTAAGCAAACAAAGTAAGCTCACTTTTTTTACACCTTAAATATGTTTTGTTCCCGTCTAAAGAGTGGACTACGAGCGAAAATGTTTGTGTGTGTGAGATCCTTACTGGGCGATTGCATGACCTTTTCTTGTGTTGTGAATGTTCCGTTCCATGCTTCTGGCTTGGGAAGTGTAGTTAGACATTAAAAAGTATATTTAAGAAAATCATTTGATATTTATATGGAAGAACAGTTTGTTTTGACTGTCAAACTGGAATAATCCCCTTTTAATTCCAGCCCTTTCATCTCCACCCCAGCACTGGAGTAATGGAGGATCTGAGGCAGAAGATGGGAGTCATGACGCAGACAATATGCCCAAGTTCACGGGCTCCATCTGACGAGGACTTAAAGGCCCAGAATAATGGGAAAGAAGACAAAATGCAGTTGAAGAGAGAAATTTCCCTTTTGAACGGGACCTGCCTGATTGTCGGGAACATGATTGGCTCTGGGATCTTTGTCTCACCGAAGGGTGTACTCATGCACAGTTGCTCGTACGGGCTGTCTTTGGTGATTTGGGCTGTCGGAGGCATCTTCTCAGTGTTTGGGGCTTTGTGCTATGCAGAGCTCGGCACCACCATCCCCAAGTCTGGAGCCAGCTACGCCTATATCCTGGAGTCGTTCGGAGGCTTCCTTGCTTTTATCCGTTTGTGGACGTCCATCCTGCTGATTGAGCCGGCCAGCCAGGCTGTGATTTCCTTGACCTTCGCCAACTACCTGGTGGAGGCTTTCTACCCCACCTGCCATCCGCCATACGATGCTGTCCGGCTTATCGCTGCAGCCTGCCTCTGTAAGAAACACTCCTGTGTAGGTCTCCATTTCATCTCCAAGAAAAAGAGATTGCAAGAAAACATAAAACTCTGTAATTACAAGCATTTGCAGAAGAAACTCACCGTACTGCCGTCTTGTGTTTGATATTTACACTGTGATCAAGCGCTGACACAAAACACAAAAAAAGTTACAATCTTTACGATCTTCATTCAATCCAAAAACCTGTTTTTCTACTGTTTATTGTCTGCATTTGTTTTTAGCAATAGACATTTAATTTATTTACATTCTGTAATTACCTCTCTATAGAGTACTTTCATTGTGAGTGGCGGAGTCCATCACTGGATTCAAGTAGCCATACGCACACAAGAGGAATTCACAGGAAAAAGTGCAGCATATATTGCTGCGTTATTGTTTAAAATTGTATCTAATTGAACTCAGCCTCACTCTGCTAACTCCGTATCAGAGCTGTGTGAAATTACTGCTACTGCAAACCAAACATCTTCTTCTTTCACACAAAGAAATTCAACTGGTAAAACACATGGGTGGCAGATTTTAGTTTTTTAAAAGATCTTTAGTTTTACCCATTAAGGATGTGATGAGCAGAAACAAGTGGTGTAGTGGTATTATAGCCCTGGTACATGTTTAGGCACATTACAAAATTCAATAAGCCTGTGTGGAACTGGCCCCAGCTATAGTTAGACTGTGGACCAGTGTGGTTTACAGCCTGGCTTTGTGCTGTGAAGACTGTAGTAAGCAGAAGTGCTATTTAGGTGAGAGAGCAGCAATGCCTCAAGCTGGCCTACTAAGAAGTGAGTTTCCTCATACAGACTTTGGCCTACGTGGCACATAGGAGATAGTCAGCAATCTCTGGCATGGGGCTGAGCGATGGCATGCTTCTATCTATATAGCTTTTTAAATTCAAGTTGTTACAGATTGAGTATCACAAACATGGTTTACCATTGTTTCCTGAATGCTTCATCTTTGAAAATGAAAACCTAACAAGAAAGCAGAAGTTGTACCAAAAGCTGTATTAGGCCTTGTTTGTATAAATTAACTTCTCAATCATTCAGATACAGGTTAATTTATTCCTCTGGTTTGTCCAGGTATGCTCATCTTCATTAACTGTGCCTGTGTGAAGTGGGGGACACTGGTTCAGGACATTTTCACTTTCGCCAAACTCATGTCCCTCTTCCTCATCATCATTGTAGGACTAATGAAAATAGCAACTGGTAAGATTACGGAGGAGTAAGTATGCATCAATGGACACAAGATAAATCTGTGCTTTACACTTTCACTTTTCTTGATGTAGGAGAATCAAAGAGCTTTGACAGTCCGTTTGAGGGCTCCTCCACAGATCCCGGAGCCATTGCTTTGGCCCTCTACTCAGCTCTGTTCTCCTACTCCGGCTGGGATACACTCAACTTTGTTACTGAGGAGATTAAGAATCCAGAGAGGTAACACACGTACATACACAGGCATACACAAAGACACATGGAAAGGTACACTTGAGCCTTCGTGGACATGTTCGATCCTTAGACTTGAAGTCTCTGACTAGCTTGAATAAGGTGATACAGGTGGTGAAAATGAGCCAGTGGCAATAATACGAAAAACTATTTGACAAATTAGAACTGAATGTTTTTTTTTTTTATCTTACCCACTGCTTTATTTAAAGCTGCTACAATCAATGTTTTCATGTTTACAGTGGTTATAATGACTACTATATGTGAAAAGCGTTGCTCGTAGTGATGATAATCTTGACTCTACAGTTACCCTTATCTCTACGGAGGATCTTTCTCTTTATTATTTTGGCTTCCCTGCCTGCAACTTTATTGTTTTGTTTCAGTCTCACTGCTCTCATCAACCTTGTTTTCAGACACAGAAGGCAGCAAAAAACACAACACTAAACGGTAGATAGCCAAATGCAGCAGCCAGCTGGTGAACGTAGCAAAGCATTTATCATATTAAGAGTTATTTCCCTCGGGAGTTGGTGGAGACCAAACACAGAGCTAATAGAGAGTAAATACTTGACTTTAAGTTAACCCTAACTAAATCAATGCTAATTATTAGCATTATTAATGCTCAATAGCATGCTGGAGGTGCAACTGTATTGCCTGATAAGTCAGTTTTGTGTTTACAGCTTATTTCCGCTGGCTTCAAGTGGCCAAAATATTACTTATTGCAGGTTAACGCTGTCTTTTCAGATGACTTTAACAATACATTTTGTACAGAGACAATTTCCTGGATTTTCATCGTTTTTCATTTTTTCGGTGAATTTGAGCTGGGATCACATTGTAATCAATGAACATCCTTGTCACCTGTAAAATCATTACCTGAACAAAGGAAAATGGGCTGCAGAGATTGAAATTACAACTTGAGTAAATATCTTCACATGAATCCTCTGTAATCTGTTTACTGCAGCTTTGCAGTGAGTCACCACACGCTCTCTTTGTGTTGTTGTTGTTGTTGTTTTTCTAGGAATCTGCCCCTGGCCATTGCCATTTCCATGCCCATCGTGACCATCATCTACCTGCTGACCAACGTGGCGTACTATGTGGTTTTGGACATGTCATCTCTGCTGGCCAGTGATGCCGTTGCTGTGGTAAGACATAAACTGTCCCCTGAGAGAGATGATTCACTCTGCTGCTAAATATAGTCCTGAAATTGTTGACCCAGGACGTTTTGCACTCTGACTTGAATGAACCATGTCAATCTGACCCCACAGACATTTGGGAATGCAGTCCTCGGGCCGTTCAAGTGGATCGTCCCTGTTTCAGTGGCCATGTCCTGCTACGGAGGACTCAATGCTTCCATCATTTCTGCCTCACGGTAATCAGGAAGTGCTCACCAGTCGCTGACATTAGGCTTCTGTCGTTATGAGTGTTTTGCCAGTAACTTTCCATCTTTGTTGATCATGCAGGTTGTTTTTTGTCGGCGCCAGAGAGGGCCACCTCCCCAACAGTCTGAGTCTGATTCACCTGCAGCGCTACACACCCATACCTGCACTGCTGTTCAATGTGAGAACCATTTATCTTACCATCCAGATTCCTCTACTGCACACATGTACATGTCACTTCAAAGGACAAACAGTTTTCACATATCACAACTGGAACATGAATATATTATTTTATGTTCTGCAGGGGTTAATGGGTCTGATCTTCCTGTGTGTAGAGGACGTGTTCCAGCTCATCAACTACTTCAGCTTCAGTTACTGGTTCTATGTGGGTCTGTCTGTGGCCGGCCTCATCTACCTGCGCATCACTCAGCCAGACAGACACAGGCCTGTGAAGGTGCTGCTTTATTCATTGTTCAGATCATGCTGAATACAATCAAATGAAAATGGTACTTAGTGTATATGTGCATACTGTACATACACACTGCTTACAGGTCCTGTGTAATAATATTTCAAATATTGTTATAGTTTGAAGGGATAATTTCTGTAATAATTTAATTTTGAACCCCATATTTATCACTTGTTTATACATCTGCAGTTACATTTGGATTCAAGACTCACATTTCTTTGTTACATTCTCATGCAGTGAAACGCAGGGTGACATACTCTTCAGGCTGTGTAAAAAGGAATAATAATTAGAACAAGAGTTAAACAAGAATAGAAAAAATTATATAATATAAGCAGTATAAGTATTAAGACATTAAAATGTATGTTTGCCCAGTGTGCAGGTGGCCGTTACATAAGTACTTGAGTGCAAATATGCAAATGTTCAGGGCAATGCTTGCGATTCACAATGTGCTACCCGAAGCAGAGGAGACACAGAGATCAGAGAGAGTTCACCATCTGAGGGCCTGAAGCTTTTTCTTTATCCTCTTCAACTGACTGCTTGTTACAGTCCAAAACTAAACGAACAAAGAAATATGACTAAGTCACTGAATAGAGAGTTTCTTGGGTCTGTCATGTTGTGCCTACTCTTATGAACACAATCTGAAGCACTGATAGTTTCCATAGTTTACGTATCGGCTTGAATCATCACTCTGCATGTAGATACTCAGATATCAGTTTACAAACTAACCCAAGCTGTGTCTTTTTCTCTCCACAGTTGACTTTGTTCTTCCCCTTCATCTACTGTCTGTGTAGCCTGTTCCTAGTGATCGTTCCTCTGTACTCAGACACCATCAACTCTCTCATAGGAATTGGCATTGCACTGTCTGGGGTGCCCGTCTACTATGTTGCCATTTACCTGCCTGATGAGAGGAGGCCCAAATTCCTACGCAAGTTAAACGGTAATTTCAAATGTCCGTGTGCAGAAAATGTAATATTTGTGAGAATGTTGGTTTTAACGACTGTCCTGTGTTTGTGGAGCCGTGTTCAAACATGTGAAGAGGAGGTGACAAAAGGAAGACATTTCCTTGACATGGAGCATGGGATTATTAATCACAAGTATACACCCTTCACCCAGTTTGTCAAATATGTGTCATATGATTTGATATCACGATACAAAATACAGTATTAGTCATCTTGTATTATGAGAGTCCACTGTTACTGACCTCTCTACTTCCACATCTTCCTTCCTCTCACCTCTTTTCTTCTTCCAGACTTTTTCACCAGATTTGTCCAGAAGCTGCTGTACTGCTGTCTGACTGAATTTGACACTGAGACAGAAGCACAAGCAGGCGGTAAAACGCAGTGAGCTGCAGACAATCCATCGCTCGTCAGCCAGCTTTCTACCAGAGGCCTCCGTCTTGTCCATGGGTCAACTTTCATTGCTCTCTCGAACGCAGAAAGGCAAGGCCTTGCATTGACAGAGTGACGTGGTGCAGGCTCGCAACGTTTGTGAGGATTACTCCTCCCAGGTCAAGTTAAAAAAAGTCCTGACATCTCAAATGACTCACCGCGAAGGAGCAGGCGCTTGAGAAACTGCAAACTTTTGCTTTCTTGTGAAAATGCGATACATTCTTCTACGGAGATCAAGGAATATCTTCTATGAGGATTTCATCAAACTATGGAATAAATAAGCTCACTTTTTCATTTTTTAGACTTGTGTGAAGATGTAAACCGATCACTTTGTGCCTGACATTGTTTAAAACAAATGCATCAAATAATGACTACGGGGCTGGAATTTAATCAATCAGTCCAAAGATATTTGTAGAGTTTGTATGTGAATAACTGTGCAAATGTAAACACCATAAAATGGTCAATTTCAACAAATATTCTGGGATTGGTTCTTGAGCAGCTTCACTATGAAACAGTTTAAGTTAAGTCCTTTGTTTAATGGTTATTCATCTCTCAATTGAAATGGTTCGTCTCAGTGTTATGTTTCATTAATAAAACTTCAGAATCACATTGTATTTCACTCAAGAATTTATTTTGACCAATTTAATGAAGCTTTTCACCAAACAACACACTCATGCAGACCTTACACAGCATTATCTGACTGATCTTTGGTACGTGCTATGTTTGCACCATGCTATTTCAGAGCAGGTTTATAGAAGCAAAAAATCTCCTGCAACTGGAAGGTAGCTCACTCACAAACTCACTCATTCGCCATTTGCATTCTTCAGCCTCTCCACAATGGGGAGCTGTTTCGTTATTGTCAGATTTGCCAACCTGAGCCTTCTACGGGAGAGAAAAGTAGGACTGTCCTCGACTAAAGAAATACTTAGTTGAACACTCATACAATTTTGTGAACTAATCGATTGATTGATCGATAAAACTGAGTTCCTCCATAACAAAATCCCACAAAAGCACCACTTTTCTTGGAAATAAGTCATTCAGCATGAAAAATGCCTAAAAAAACCCACAATTGACTAAAGAAATCTTTGTCAACTGAGTTGAAAATTACGAATTTGTTGATTAATTGACTAAAAGGGGGCAGCCCTAGCAAGAGGTGGTGCACGTCATGCTGTTGCGATTTCCTTTTTTGCTTCTAGGTGGTGCAGGTTGGACTGGAACTACAGGTTAATGTATGTAAGATGAAGCATGGAGTGCTGCCTTTGACAATCACTACTTGTTGTCTTATAAACTGTAACACTTATAATTTTAGACATCTAGTTCGTCTTGAATGTATCTGTTTATATTTCTGTTTCTTCATCATAGTGCCTTGTGATAAAACTGCATATGTTTTAATGCATCCTATTGTTGAATTATTTTAAGTACCATTTTCTAAAAGCCACTGTACACATTCACAAAAGAAAGGTAATTTCTTTGCAATAAATAAATATGTATTCTTAGTCAACCAGATTGAGAGAGAAATTAAAAAAGATGTCATGATGAAACCTTACTGTCAAATTGACTGGTTGACTTCATACACACTCACAAGCTGGTGGAGTCTAAATACAGGGAACTGAACTCAATCACACATCACATATATCACACTTTCAGTTTATTATTGAGTTGTACTTTGTTTCCAACAGACGCTCACAAAAAGCTGTATTTTTGTTCTGATTCAATTAATTCATCGTAAAATCATCTTCATTCATAAAATATTTAAACACTGTTCAGGGGCATCAGCTGTTGAAACATCCTACAGTTTCATATCGTTGTGTTCATGTAAAACAAACAACTGGTTCAGGCTATTTGTATCAAATCATTTAAAACTGCAATTACAAAGCATGTTTTAGATTATTAACATATGTCCTAATGAGACCCATATGAATACGACAGAAAGGTAAATATGTTAGGAACCAGTTTTCTCTGAAGCCTTATTATTCCACACATGGAGTGACATTAGAAGATCTCTGTCTAAAGTAAGGTGCAGTTGGCGGTATCGAACCCGGGACAGAGCCACTTGTTGCTGAACTGGCTGTATCCCTCAGCACTGATCAGGTCACTTCCTGACCAGAGGAAAGACACACGGGTATTCATTATCATCGTTTCTTATGAAGTAAAACATTGACATAGATTATTGAATGAACACTCTCATGGTGTCAGATGACATATTTACCGTCCATCAGGTTCTGGAGGCTGCAGTAGTTTGTGCTGTTATCAGCGGGATCTTTGGAGAACTCAGTTATTGACTCTCCCTGCACATCAGAAACATTAGGAGGGAAACAGTATGTCAAAGAGGAACGTCAGGGACTGAAGCTGATTAACTTCTGAACTCTTGTCAACTTAATTTTCTTTTCAGTAGCTTTAAAGCCAGAAAAATAGCATGTCCCCTCACTGTGTCACATTTTTCTGTTTCATCTGATTATTAAAGTCCATGCTGCAGCTGTTAATGTTCACAGAGCAGATGCTGCATCTTGTGACCAAGTAGAGATGGATAATGCTTCATGATGGTGTTTGGGTTGCATGAAACCCACAGGGCTAAAGGGTCAAATGCATGTTAGACAAGGTGCTTGTGAATTCAAAGTTCTGTGCAGCCTCATTTCTCACATGTTATCTTGGTCATGGGAAGACCACAGGACTCACAAGACACTCATTAGTCATGTTTGGGCAGAGAAATAGAAAGCTTTGATGATAAACAGTATCTAAAGTTGATCTATTATGGATTTTTCTGATGTTTTTAACACTACATGAGCTTTTAAGTTATGCCAGTAATAAACATAACGCTCACTGCATCTCATGGGAAGATGTCACTGGAAAGCTGGTGAGCCAGATTAAAGCCTGGCAGATCGGGGAAAGCTGTCTATATGCAGGAGAGAACTCCGATATCTAATGTCGGACTCATGTATTGTTGAAGTGTGATACATAAATTATTTTTGAGAAAATAATTCACATTTACAGCATCAATTTGTGACTAAGTAGAGACAGATAATGCTTTATGATGGTGTTTCAAGATGTCATCATACATGCGCTGAGTTAAATATCTAAACATGTGAATGCTTGCACCATTAGATCAAAACATGTATGATGATTACATCTGGTATTCACTTGAACTAATCAATCAAGTCCTGTGGTCTTGAACAAAGCTTTTCCAGCAGAGCTAAAATGAAGTAGCTTTTAATTGAAGACACAGTTTAAGTTATGTATGAGCTGCAGCCGTCTGTTTACTCATTCAGAAGAATTAAAAAAAAGCACTTACGGTCACTTTGCAAATGGTGGACTGCTCTAGAAGAAACTGGAGGTCGTTGACTTGTTTGGTTTCCGGAGACGTGTGCGTGGCTTTGATCACGTATGGAACACTCAACACAAGCTGCAGAGCATTTCGAATACAGTCAAGTCAAGGAAATGTCCTCCACTGTGCATCAGGTACTACTTATCATAGAATCCACTTACCAGCAGTAGGGAGCACAATATGAAAGGATAAATATATATTTGATTAGATTTTAGTTGTTACACCAGCTTTGACAGATACTGCTGCAAACAAGTGGCCAAATGCATTATGGTCTATTTAAAAAATTTGATTAAGAACAATGTACATTATCTCTATGAAGAAATTCTAACATGTTTACATCCATCAGGTGGCTTCCTGCATTCTGATTCTCATTTAAATTAATACTGGAAATGTGGATTCTTTTCACAAAAAATAGTTTATGTATTATACTTTAACAATAAACGAGTTGACTGAGATGTTTCTAACCTCGTACGAGCACTTTTCTCCTGCATATAGACAGCTTTCCCCGATCTGCCAGGCTTTAATCTGGCTCACCAGCTTTACAGTGACATCTTCGCAGGAGATGCCAAACGACCTGTAGAGCAGAACATTAACAGCTGCAGCATGGACTTTAATAATCAGATGAAATAGAAAATTAACTTAAAGATTCCCCAAAAGCACCCACAGAGCACTCACACACCGTTTGGTTCAACACAGGCTAATCAAATCTGTAAATACTAAGAAATTAATATTACCATTTGACTTTGCACTGTGAGGTTCTGTCAGCCAGTGAGATGGTGAGTGTGGCCCCCAGAAGGACAGCTGAAGCTACGAACAGGAATCTCCGGTCCATACTGAAGGCAGGTGGATCAGGTCTGAATCCAGTGTGTGGTCAAGTGTGTGGAAGTCTTCTGAATGTGCCTCCTCGCTCTGCACACAGCCCTTAAAAGACCAGCTCACGGGTCATGTGGAAAACTGGAAGAGAGAACAGCACAACATTGATTATCATGCACCACAGCATGGGAGAGAAAGAGAGAGGAAGAAACTGAAGATATCAACACAGGGAAAGTTATTTTCACATCAATTAGACTATTTTATTATGTGTAACCATTTAAAATACGGCTGAAAAAAACATTTTAGATTGATTTCATACATTCTGCAGCCATTGCTCGCAATTGAGGATGGTTTGAACTTGCAGAGAAGTGGATCTTGATCACAATGAGTTTATTACATATCTCACATACCTCCAGTGTACATGCAGATAGTTTTGGTATGATTTGCACGTGCGGGTTTTGAGATGTTTGTCTATATATAAGGAATGGAAAAATGAATAGAGTTTTGTTTGTGGTGCTCACAACATTGACAGATTACATAAAAACAGCACCTTCCTTTCTTTGTTGCTGAAAACAGCAGTCTGCTGTGGCTACACATCACATGAGGGCAGTGAGAGTGAACCAAAAGTTAAAGTGTGGCCATTACACCAAAACAATGAGCTGAAAGAAGATTCAAAACCAAGTTTTCATGAGCTTAAATTTGAAGGAAGCTTCGAGAAAGACTTAAAATAACTGCCTCCCTAACAATGACCAAGATTCATATACATTTGCATCTCTTAACTCAAGCACTGGAAACATAGTTGTTTAGTCAGTGACCAGAAAAGTCGTCAGCAGGAGCAGAGGACACAACCTCTCCCTTTCCATTTATGTTCATGTGCATGATAGCGTAACAGACTCCAGATGGACTGAGGAGCTGCAGTGTTATAAAACCTCGGAGGCTTCTGTTACTGGAGGAGTCTGATTAAATAATCGTTATCTGAGCTCAGCGACCAAAACCTGTGTGAGCATAGAGTTTGAAAAAAAAGTTGATATTGGTCCCAATTTTTTCCTCATTTGACCACCAAGTGTGTAGAACATTGTTACTCATTTATCATCATCTTGTGATAGAGTGCTGCAGCAATGAGTCCGAAAACCTGGAAATTAGTCAGCATTTTTGCACTTTCAGTTCCCTTATCTGATGGGTTTTTTTAATGAGTTTTTGGTATGATGCCTGAAATAAGGTCTGTGGTTAACACAAGCTTAAGCGATTGTAAAGTTTTGTTCTACAATATAAAATACGTCAGTAAATACCCCTCTTAGGAATTTTGAGGCTTTTACGTGTCTTTAAACAGGCAGTTGCTAACAAGTGGCTGATTGAGACTACAAAATGTCATCACACCAACGCGACCATGGTTTAGTTCATTACAGCATAACAATAGCTTTTTTCCTCTGCAGTAAGCATTCACGCTTAAAAAATCATAAAAGTGGCGTTTATTTGTGAAGATTATCTTCCTGATCAAAACATGTAAGTATCCTCTTCCCCCTGATGATAGCAACCAGGTCTAACAGCAGCACTGACACAACACTGGAGATTATTTGTTCCCACACTGATTACAATCTGTTTTGTTTTGAGACCATGACACAGATATACAGCCTGTAAATGGCTTTTGTCATAGAGCGTGACGTACCAACATGACTGTGCTGGTATGTCACGAAAAGATTCATTTGTATTCTCTTGACATGACATTTCTGAAAGGTGTTATGTTAAAATGAAAGAAAAGAAAATATCAAAAACTCTGTATTTGATATTGGGTGGTTAAAAGACGGTCGGCTTATAATGTGAGCAGGATGTGGATGAGGGGTTGTGTCAGAGGAGAGTCATCACAACGCTCTTATCTTCAGCCTGTTTTGCTCTCTACAGGCTAAAAGTGGAACTGCAGAAAAAGTACATCAATTTAACATTCATTTGAAACTCCCTGATAATTATTTACTTTATTTTTTAAATGACCATGTTGATAATTACATTCATATAACTGTCTTTGTAGTCAAATAAATGATGTCTGCTTTTAAATCTTATTATAATAAAAAAAGAAATGCAAACATGCTATTCCTATGATCTAAGACAATCCACAAATATTAGTAAACACACACAAACACAGAGTCTGTTTTCTGTTCTTATCACAGAAGTTTGCTGATGTTTCAGTGCAGATGGCTGAAGCAGCCTATTTGACTCTGTTGCTGTCAGTGAGTCTTCCTCATTGTCTAACTTCTCATCTGTAACTTTTTTTGTTTTGTTTAACTCTTGAGAGGCAACTTTTGTTGGCAGGCTGAGCCACCTGCAGCCCTTGTTTGACGACTGTGGTGCCGCCTGGAAAACTACCATGGTGTCACTGAGGTACAATTCCTGATCCTGAATCTAGACTGTCTAACTATTTGGATTCTAATGAGTGAAAGTGGCTTTTCAGTACAATCGACAGTGCAATAGATGTGACGTCCGTTTGTCTGCTTTGCCATGGTTGATGGTTTAGGCGCAATTATGCATAATGATAATGTTTTGTCATTTTCCGAACATGTTTGTAACATTGTTGTTGTTGTGTGTTGTTCTCTTCCTGCCATGAGACTGACACTGAATGCGAGCAGAAGTATATCCAGAGTTATTGACAATCAAAAAATTAAAAAACAAAGACAAAGTTCACATAACACATGAATTTCTATGTATTTCTGGTTGACTGTAAAGTATTAGGTTTTTATTTGCAATTTATGTTAGATGGTCACAAAACAGTTGATTGTGTAAAATTTAAGAATTGTTAAACATATCTTTCCATTTTTGCTTTTTTTCCAGAAAAATATTGGATGTATGGATGCGTAAGCCGTGTGTCATTTGAATTATATAGCAAAACTAACACATTGCTCATAACACATATCATACACTCATGTTTAAGTTGTAGTCATACTTTGGTGAAGTTCTTCACTGTCATTGTAAACTTCAGATCAGGACGGAACTGCCCGATCAAGTCCGTGTACTGAAAGACACAAATTATTTTGAACTCATCATATCCAGGTCAGTGTCCACCGTACAGTCCATAACTACAGTGCGTTATCAGATTGTACTCTACAGATAGATTTTATCAGATAGCACGATCAATCAACTCTTATTATCATAGAACTGAAAGACAGAATTGGACATGAATGTAGATTTGTGAAGACAGTGAACAAGGTTATAGTGACTTACTTGGTTCAGGAATGTAACTATTGTTGTTTCATTTAGCTCAATATGGGACTTGACAGTTGCCACAACGAAGGCCAAAACTGGTGATACAAAAGGAAATTCATTTAAAGAATTTCAGACATCAAGTTGAATCATATTGTGCGAGCTTAAAATGCACTTACCAGCATCTGTTGACTTGTTATCAGATGGAAGCCTTTCCTGATTTGGAAACCACCCCAGGAGCTCCAGAAAGTTAGGTGGTAGACTCTCAGTAGTGGCAGAAGGGGTTGCTGGGGAAACGTTAAAAGAAATTAGGCCCCATTTCAAATCTAGACAGTTGAACTACTCTCTACAAACTTAAGCTAAACAAATGTACCCACAGTATACACATTTAAAAGGATCTCCTTTACGTCTCCCAATCATTTCAATTACTCACTTGTTGTTTGTGCAGCACATGAGGCCAAACACCCAGCAAATAGAATCAGCAGCAGCATGTTGAAGCTTGAGTCCAAAAGAAGTGTGAAATCTGTCGTGGAAAAAGCCTTCCCTCTGCTGTTCCCCAGAGTGTCTGTCTACTTTGGTTCTGTACCAGGAAGAGTAACCCTTATGCAGAGGGGTGTGGCATTAAACAACAATAGCTCAGTTTCTCAAAAAAGGGCTGGGCAACTCAAGCAGGTAACGAAAACCCATACTGTCCAATGAAACCTGAGAAAGAAGTTTTCTGTATTTTCAGCTATTTTCTGTATTTTCTGCTGTTTCAACTATTTTCAGCTATTTTTTCATTTGTTCAAATATTTCAGCTTTCAGATTCCAGCTTGAATTATGATTTAAGAGAACAAAGAAAATAATGGTTGTGAAAAGCAACAAGTGATATCAAACTCTGATCATTTCTCTCTGACGAACATGTTTTAGTGAGAAACGTTTAAAAGACAAAGACTGACTGACAAATGCTCTTCTGCTCTAAACATGAACTCTGTACTTTGTGGTGTTTCAGGAGGAAAACTGACTCAGGTATACTCTCATATTATTTTCATATTTTATACATCAGCTTTGTATTAAACCCTGAAATGAAGACACGAAGAAAATACTTTGTTCTTGTTTGTTAATTCATCATGTAAACCTTCAGTTTGTTCTCACATCACATCAGTAAAGTCTGTTAAATGACTCTTGATCAATGATTTCATGTACAGATTAATTTCATCCACACAATCAATCAGTTCGACCTGAATCTCATTTATATGAAAGATAATAATGAATTATCTCCTCATTGATTATGATTATGATATTTAAAGTTTAATAATAGCTCATTGGTCTGCCAAACAAATACATGTAATTAAACAAATTATTTACAAATGCACACAAAGGGAACAAATATCTGGGATAAATGAAGGTCTGGTGCTTTCTCTCTTGAGAAACATGCAGTGGAAAAGAAACAACAATATAAAAGTATCAATACAAATATTTATCAGACATTTAGAGCTCAGAGACGTTTAAATGTTTATGCAGAGAAATGTCAGTTCAGGTAAACAAACCTCATCATGAGCAGTGAGAGCCTTCATGGCTAAACAGACACAGGAAGGAGCGCCACCTAAAGGAACTCAAACATTTACAGAACAACTCATGAGAAGAAGTCAAAGTAGCACCCAGAATGTTTGACTGACAGCTGATCTCTGAGCAGTGAAGAAACACCACAACAATCAGCTCTCAGCAACAAGCATGGAGACTAAATGAGTTGAAGAGTTCAAACAGAATTTAACCCTCAAATGACTTCGGTCTATTTTAGATTACAGAACTCAGCAGTGTCTCCAAATTTGAAATTAATAAAAAGTCCAGCATAGAGAGGCTGAGTGAATGTGGTCTGGACTCTGTGGAGGAAAGTCGTGGTTTCAGAGACGCTGTAGAAGGACAGAATACCTGCACTGTGATCCAGGTACACTCCTACTCTGGAGGACTCAGGACCTGAGATGGGAGTTTTGCGATTGTTGTACACAAAATCATATTTGTTTTGTTCACATTTTAATGCCCAAGATTTGACATTCCATCCAAATCCACATTCCTTCCCGTTCCCTTTTCTGCTGATATTCTTGTATGCAACTGCAACATAAACTCCTGCTCCTCTCCACTCCACCTCCCACTAACAACGTCCAGTCAGACTCTCTCTACTCAGGACCTGATAATATTCCCTGAATCTGTCTGGGTGACTAGAATAAGGCTGTTCTTCTCTCATTGCTGTTGCTTTTCTGTTCCCATCAGATAACAACAGGCGTGTGTGTGCTGTGTTTGGATCCAGTGTGATTTCACGCGAATACTTTAAGAATCCAACTCTGGTCTTGGGCTGTGGTTGTGGCAGTAAAACATCCACTTCAGTCACCGTCAGTGAGACGTTTGTCCATTTCTCTCTCAGAACGTCCTGTAGTTTATCTCTGACTTCTGAAACAGCCGCTGTCACGTCCTCAAAGTAGCTCAGAGGAGGGATGTTGATGCTGGATGAGTCTGTAGACTCACAGAGTGGTGACAGTGAGGGGTAGTTGAGTAGAAACTGAATGAGATCCTCTGCGTGTGAGAGCTTCTTCAGCTCGGCGTCGTTCCTCTTCAGCTCAGTGATCTCCTGCTCCAGCTCCTGAAGCTCTTTGACTCGACTCACTTCAGTTCTCTGCTGGGATCTGACCTGCTGCTTCACATCAGAGCTTCTTTTCTCCATGAGACGGATCAGCTCAGTGAAGATCTCCTCACTGTCCTCCACTGTTTTATCAGCAGAGAGATTGATGGCCTCCACCTCCTGATGAAGCAGCTTCACATCTTCCTCTATGTCTTGGATTCTCTGCTGGATGTTTAGTCGACTCACCTCCAGCTCTCTCTGCCTCTCAGTCCTTTCTGCTGCAGCTGAGACTGTGTCGTGGCCTTTATGTTCATCCACAGAGCAGAGGTAACAGATACACTGCTGATCAGTACGGCAGAAAATCTTCATTATCTCATCGTGCCGAGAACAGATGTTCTCCTGGAGCTGGTTGGAGGGGTCCACCAGCTTGTGTTTCTTTAATGGAGCTACATCGTAATGAGGCTGAAGGTGTTTCTCACAGTAAGAGATCAGACAGAAGAGACAGGACTTGAAAGCCTTCAGTCTCCTCCCAGTGCAGACATCACAGGCCACATCTTCAGATCCAACATAGCAGTGATCAGCAGGAGCAGCTTGGAGTCCAGTCTTCTTCAGTTGCTCCACTAAATCTGCTAACATGGTGCTTTTCACCAGGACAGGCCTCGGTGAGAAGGTCCGCCTACACTGAGGGCAGCTGTGGAGTTCCTTCTCATCCTCTTTATCCCAGTGGGTTTTAATACAGTTCATGCAGTAGCTGTGTCCACAGGGAATAGTCACCGGATCCTTCAGTAGAAGCAGACAGATGGAACAAGGGAAGGTCTCCTGGTCCAGCTGAACTCCTTTCTGCTCCATTTCACCTCTCAGAGATCGTGACTGTCAAATAGTTTCTCTTAATAGAAACAATGTGTGTGTTCACTTGCTGCAGTGACCAAGGAATCAACTCCCTCATTTCACAACATGTTTTTTATACCTATCCTTGGACACAGGGAGGAGTCCTCAGGTTTTACTGCCCTCCACCAGAGATGCTTCATGTGAGAGGCAGGGTGTGTTATCTGTCCTTTTCAATGTGCAGTAAGAATAGTTGGACTTTTACCTGAGACACTCAGCCTCCTCATATACAGTTTATATACTCAGCTAACAGCAATTAGATATTCAATGGTGTCCGCATTTTACAGTGAAGTTAATGGAGAAAAAGTTGGGCTTTATATTTTTTAATTCATGATTCAGTGTTGTGATCTTGTTTTCCCAGTTCCTGGTGAAGAACTGGTGAGAACAAAACAAACATACTGTCACGGACTGAGTGACGTGTAATGTTCCTGTTATGTAATGAGTATTGTTGGGTTTACAGGAAGTTGTTCAAGATAAGTGTCATGGTTATTGTTATTATTTATTAAGTTCAGAAGCTGTTAAACATGTCAATCACTCTAGCTATCTACTTTATAGGTCACAATTTCATAACTTATAAAATTATGAAAAAAATAGTTTTCAATCATTTTTATTTCGTACTTATCTTTTATCATGTTTTTGTGTGAATTTTTTATGGTTCTTCTACTTCTCTGCTGTGTAACCACTTTCCCTTTAAGGAGGCATTAAACATATTTATTGAAAGCTGAAAAACATAAACACAATCGTGTATAAATAGAATTGAGGAAAATACGTGTGAAAGTATATTTATCCACTAGTATGAATGTTGAAGCCTCTTTCATCATCTCTCTCAACAGGAGACTTAATCCAACATCCATTAAGCAGAGATAACAGATACACTGATGATCAGTACGACAGAAAATCTTCATCACCTCATCGTGACGAGAGCAGATGTTCTCCTGGAGCTGGTCAGAGGGGTCCACCAGCTTGTGTTTTTCAAAAGGCAGGAGATTTAAAATGAGGCTGAAGGTGTTTCTCACAGTAAGAGATCAGACAAACTAGACAGGACTTGAAAGCTTTAGTTTCCTCCCAGTGCAGACATCACAGGCCACATTCAATTCAATTCAATTTATTTTGTACAGCCAAAAATCACAAATTACAAATTTGCCTCAGAGGGCTTTACAATCTGTACACATACGACATCCTCTGTCCCGGGACCTCACATCGGTTCAGGAAAAAAATCCCCCAAAAAAAACTTTAACGGGGAGAAAAAGGGGAGAAACCTTCGGGGAGAGCAACAGAGGATCCTCTATCAGGATGGACAGAAGTACAATAGATGTCACGTATACAGGATGAACAACAACAGAGTTACAACACATTCAATGAATATGACAGAAATGATTCATATAATGAGAGTAGTAGTCATGATGAAAAAGTTACAACTACCAAAAATAACAGCAGCAGTGGATATAGTAGAATAATAATGATAATAAAAGCAGTAATGGTATTTGCAATACTAATTGCAATGCAACTAATAATAACAATAATAATAATAGCAGTAGGTGTCGGGCAGGACCAGGGTCCAGATAAAACCACGATTCATGTAAACCTGTGAGGTGAGAAAGCACAAAGACTACAGGGAAGTAGCAAAGTTGGTAATGTGCATTAATGGTGCATTAATTCATACAGAAGGAGATAAAGAGTGGGCATCAGCAGGGCCATGGCAGGAGGCAGGAGGCAGGAGCCGACACAACCACAATCGATGGAAACCTGTGAGGAGAGAAAGCACAAAGACTCCGGAGAAGAAGCAGAGTTAGTAATGTGCATTAATGGGACAAAAATTAATACAGAAGGAGATAGAGAAGAGGAGAGAGGAGCTCAGTGTATCCTAAGATGTCCCGCAGCAGTCTAGGCCTATAGCAGTATATCTAGGGGCTGGACCAGGGCAAACCTGAGCCAGCCCTAACTATAAACCTGAACCAGCCCTAACTATAAACCTGAACCAGCCCTAACTATAAACCTGAACCAGCCCTAACTATGAACCTGGACCAGCCCTAACTATGAACCTGAACCAGTCCTAACTATGAACCTGAACCAGCCCTAACTATAAACCTGAACCAGCCCTAACTATGAACCTGGACCAGCCCTAACTATGAACCTGAACCAGTCCTAACTATGAACCTGAGCCAGCCCTAACTATAAACCTGATCCAGCCCTAACTATAAACCTGAGCCAGTCCTGACTTTAAACCTGAACCAGCCCTAACTGTAAACCTGATCCAGCCCTAACTATGAACCTGATCCAGCCCTAACTATAAACCTGAGCCAGCCCTGACTATAAGCGCTATCAAAGAGGAAAGTCTTAAGCCTACTCTTAAATATGGTGACTGTGTCTGCCCCCCGGACTGAAAGTGGAAGCTGGTTCCATCGAAGAGGAGCTTGATAACTGAAGGCTCTGGGTCCCATCCTACTTTTTAAGACTCTAGGAACCACAAGTAGCCCTGCATTCAGTGAGCGCAGCTCTCTAGTGGGGTAATATGGTACTACAAGCTCTCTAGTGGGGTAATATGGTAGTATAAGCTCTCTAGTGGGGTAATATGGTACTACAAGCTCTCTAGTGGGGTAATATGGTACTATAAGCTCTCTAGTGGGGTAATATGGTACTATAAGCTCTCTAGTGGGGTAATATGGTACTACAAGTTCTCTAGTGGGGTAATATGGTAGTATAAGCTCTCTAGTGGGGTAATATGGTACTACAAGCTCTCTAGTGGGGTAATATGGTACTATAAGCTCTCTAGTGGGGTAATATGGTACTACAAGCTCTCTAGTGGGGTAATATGGTACTATAAGCTCTCTTGTGGGGTAATAAGGTACTATAAGCTCTCTTGTGGGGTAATAAGGTACTATAAGCTCTCTAGTGGGGTAATAAGGTACTACAAGCTCTCTAGTGGGGTAATAAGGTACTATAAGGTCTCTAGTGGGGTAATAAGGTACTACAAGCTCTCTAGTGGGGTAATAAGGTACTATAAGCTCTCTAGTGGGGTAATAAGGTACTACAAGCTCTCTAGTGGGGTAATAAGGTACTATAAGGTCTCTAGTGGGGTAATAAGGTACTACAAGCTCTCTAGTGGGGTAATAAGGTACTATAAGTTCTCTAGTGGGGTAATAAGGTACTACAAGCTCTCTAGTGGGGTAATAAGGTACTATAAGGTCTCTAGTGGGGTAATATGGTACTATAAGCTCTCTAGTGGGGTAATAAGGTACTACAAGCTCTCTAGTGGGGTAATAAGGTACTTAAATGTCTCTGCCCAAACATGACTAATGAGTGTCTTGTGAGTCCTGTGGTCTCCCCATGACCAAGATAACATGTGAGAAATGAGGCTGCACAGAACTTTGAATTCACAAGCATCTTGTCTAACATGCATTTGACCCTTTAGCCCTGTGGGTTTCATGCAACCCAAACACCATCATGAAGCATTATCCATCTCTACTTGGTCACAGGACGTAACACCTGCTCTGTGAACATTAACAAATGGAACTAAAGTGGCCTAAAAGTCGAACTGCAGCAAAAGTACATCAATTTAACATTCATTTGAAACTCCCTGATAATTATTTACTTTTTTTTTAAATGGCCATGTTGATAATTAAATAATATAATAAATAATAAATAAATTATGTCTGCTTTTAAATCTTATTATAATAAAAAAAATGCAAGCATGCTATTCCTATGATCTAAGATAATCCACAAATATTAGTAAACACACACAAACACAGAGTCTGTTTCTGTTCTTATCACAGAAGTTTGCTGATGTTTCAGTGCAGATGGCTAAAGCAGCCTATTTGACTCTGTTGCTGTCAGTGAGTCTTCCTCATTGTCTAACTTCTCATCTGTAACTTTTTTTGCTTTGTTTAACTCCTTGAACCCCTTGAGAGGCAACTTTTGTTGTCAGGCTGAGCCACCTGCAGCCCTTGTTTGACGACTGTGGTGCCGCCTGGAAAACTACCATGGTGTCACTGAGGTACAATTCCTGATCCTGAATCTAGACTGTCTAACTATTTGGATTCTAATGAGTGAAAGTGGCTTTTCAGTACAATCGACAGTGCAATTCATGTGACGTCCGTTTGTCTGCTTTGCCATGGTTGATGGTACTGGGCTGGAAGTCATTCATTCTTTCAGTCATTATGTTCTGCAAATTATTGTCACTCCTGCCATTAAAATAGGTTTGTTTTGTCACTAATGACCACCTAGTTTGTCATCTCTGCCAGAGACCAATTATGCATAATGACAATGTTTTGTTAAATGAAACACGGCACTGCCTCATTTTCCGAACATGTTTGTAACATTGTTGTTGTTGTGTGTTGTTTTCTTCCTGCCATGAAACTGACACTGAATGCGAGCAGAAGTATATCCAGAGTTATTGAGAATCAAAAAATTAAAAGACAAAGTTCACATAACACATGAATTTCTATGTATTTCTGGTTGACTGTAAAGTATTAGGTTTTTATTTGCAATTTATGTTAGATGGTCACAAAACAGTTGATTGTGTAAAATTTAAGAATTGTTAAACATATCTTTCCATTTTTGCTTTTTTTCCAGAACAATATTGCATGTATGGATGCGTAAGCTGTGTGTCATTTGAATTATATAGCAAAACTAACACATTGCTCATAACACATCTCATACGCTCATGTTTAAGTTGTAGTCATACTTTGGTGAAGTTCTTCACTGTCATTGTAAACCTCAGATCAGGACGGAACTGCCCGATCAAGTCCGTGTACTGAAAGACACAAATTATTTTGAACTCATCATATCCAGGTCAGTGTCCACCGTACAGTCCATAACTACAGTGCGTTATCAGATTGTACTCTACAGATAGATTTTATCAGATAGCACGATCAATCAACTCTTATTATCATAGAACTGAAAGACAGAATTGGACATGAATGTAGATTTGTGAAGACAGTGAACAAGGTTATAGTGACTTACATAGTTCAGGAGTGGAACTATTGTTTTATATATGTTTTATATTCTAACATTATATCAATTCTATATATGAATTATTCTCGATCAGACTGTGGAGCATACCAGTACAACGACAGTCTTTTACAGCTGATAGTTATATTCCATTGACAAGAGCAGTATTCAATTATTTTCCTCAAGCACACTTTTATAATCAGTCTAATAATTTAAACTCATGACCATCTGACAACAAGCCTGGGTTGTTTCTCCTAACCTCCACAATGACTTTCTCTGTACAACAGGTTTAATTAAGAATGAATCAAGTCTGACCTGAAAGAGGCGGAGCTTGTCTCGGAGCTCCGATGGCTAGAAGGAGTGGAAGATGGAAAAGACGGATTGGTCTGGAAGAGAGAAACACACTCAAAGTAAAGGCATTTGAATTGTGTAACTCTATGAATCCCATAAATGACAATAAAGTACAACTTATCATGGCTAAATGCTAAATCAATCTTCTGCATATAAAAAAAAATGCAGCGTCAATTGTTTTATACCTGCAGGAAGCCTATTTGACTCTGTTGCTGTCAGTGAGTCTTCCTCATTGTCTAACTTCTCATCTGTAACTTTTTTTGCTTTGTTTAACTCCTTGAACCCCTTGAGAGGCAACTTTTGTTGGCAGGCTGAGCCACCTGCAGCCCTTGTTTGACGACTGTGGTGCCGCCTGGAAAACTACCATGGTGTCACTGAGGTACAATTCCTGATCCTGAATCTAGACTGTCTAACTATTTGGATTCTAATGAGTGAAAGTGGCTTTTCAGTACAATCGACAGTGCAATTCATGTGACGTCCGTTTGTCTGCTTTGCCATGGTTGATGGTACTGGGCTGGAAGTCATTCATTCTTTCAGTCATTATGTTCTGCAAATTATTGTCACTCCTGCCATTAAAACAGGTTTGTTTTGTCACTAATGACCACCTAGTTTGTCATCTCTGCCAGAGACCAATTATGCATAATGACAATGTTTTGTTAAATGAAACACGGCACTGCCTCATTTTCCGAACATGTTTGTAACATTGTTGTTGTTGTGTATTGTTCTCTTCCTGCCATGAGACTGACACTGAACGCGAGCAGAAGTATATCCAGAGTTATTGAGAATCAAAAAATTAAAAGACAAAGTTCACATAACACATGAATTTCTATGTATTTCTGGTTGACTGTAAAGTATTAGGTTTTTGTTTGCAATTTATGTTAGATGGTCACAAAACAGTTGATTGTGTAAAATTTAAGAATTGATAAACATATCTTTTCATTTTTGCTTTTTTTCCAGACAAATATTGGATGTATGGATGCGTAAGCTGTGTGTCATTTGAATTATATAGCAAAACTAACACATTGCTCATAACACATATCATACACTCATGTTTAAGTTGTAGTCATACTTTGGTGAAGTTCTTCACTGTCATTGTAAACCTCAGATCAGGACGGAACTGCCCGATCAAGTCCGAGTACTGAAAGACACAAATTATTTTGAACTCATCATATCCAGGTCAGTGTCCACCGTACAGTCCATAACTACAGTGCGTTATCAGATTGTATTCTACAGATAGATTTTATCAGATAGCACGATCAATCAACTCTTATTATCATAGAACTGAAAGACAGAATTGGACATGAATGTAGATTTGTGAAGACAGTGAACAAGGTTATAGTGACTTACATAGTTCAGGAGTGTAACTATTGTTGTTTCATCTAGCTCAATATGGGACTTGACAGTTGCCACAACGAAGGCCAAAACTGGTGATACAAAAGGAAATTCATTAAAATCATTTCAGACATCAAGTTGAATCATATTGTGCGAGCTTAAAATGCACTTACCAGCGTCTGTTGGCTCGACCTCAGGTGAAAAGTCGCCCTCAAATGGAAACTCATTCCGAAATGGTAACCCCTCTAGGAGCTCCAGAAGGAGAGGTGGTAGACTATCGAAAATGGCGGGAGTAATTGTTGAGAGACCTTTAAAAGAAATTAGGCCCCATTTCAAATCTAGACAGTTGAACTACTCTCTACAAACTTAAGCTAAACAAATGTACCCACAGTATACACATTTAAAAGGATCTCCTTTACGTCTCCCAATCATTTCAATTACTCACTTGTTGTTTGTGCAGCACATGAGGCCAAACACCCAGCAAATAGAATCAGCAGCAGCATGTTGAAGCTTGAGTCCAAAAGAAGTGTGAAATCTGTCGTGGAAAAAGCCTTCCCTCTGCTGTTCCCCAGAGTGTCTGTCTACTTTGGTTCTGTACCAGGAAGAGTAACCCTTATGCAGAGGGGTGTGGCATTAAACAACAATAGCTCAGTTTCTCAAAAAAGGGCTGGGCAACTCAAGCAGGTAACGAAAACCCATACTGTCCAATGAAACCTGAGAAAGAAGTTTCCCATCTTAAGCCTGTAGAGCTTAATTCTTCTAAAATTGTGATTTGCTTTATCGGCACGGTGTTTGTTTGTTTTTGACTGATTCTTTCACAAAGCAAAATAATTTCAGACCCTGTGAATTATCCAAAGAAAAGCTTAAGAGTGGGATATTTGCAATAAAATGAAGTTTTGATTCAACTTAAAACACCCAAAAGTCAATTGTGGCAGCAAATTCTGATGTGCTCAAACAATAGCTCCAAGTTTTTTCTGCTACTTTTTATTCATAAGACAAAAAAAAACAATAAAAAAAACAAGGATCATGTTTCTTATTTTAATTAAAGGAAAACATATCAGTCGTTTAGATTTTTGTCAAACTAAAGTCTGTTAATATAGATAGCGTTTTTGCAATAATCAAGTCTTCCTTTCAACTACATTATAATAACTACAATGAACATGAAAAAGACAAAGTCTACAAATAACAAATTTAAGAATAATACTTAAATGAACAACAATGTACTTTTTAATGCATTAAAATACATTATGACTTTTACAACTTTGAAACACATTACAGAATTAAACATCACATCTCATCATATGAGGAGATGGTTATCTATTCTGTGCAACAAGTACTGACTATAAGTAACTGCATTCCTCTTCCTCTTGTTCTTTATGCACAACAGTAAATAAGGTTTGATAATAATCACTATGGGTTCTTTAACCTGCTGCTGCTGCTTATAGAGCTGGACCGTCTGGAGGTGGTGATAGGAGGGGAGGTCATGGTCAGATCCAAGCCCAGTTCCACAGTCTTCAGCACGGGGGAGTGAAGTGCAGAGGCCCTGGGGCTGCTGCTGGCCGAGGACGCAGGAGACCTACAGTACGGAGAGACCACAACATAAAGCTACAGAGGAAGAGCGGCAGAATTGAGTCTCCAATCTTTTGCATGACAGAAGTACACAGGGTGACATATTTTTATGTTTTATATATGTTTTATATTCTAACATCATATAAATTTTATATATGAATTATTCTTGATCAGACTGTGGAGCATACCAGTACAACGACAGTCTTTTACAGCTGATAGTTATATTCCATTGACAAGAGCAGTATTCAATTATTTTCCTCAAGCACACTTTTATAATCAGTCTAATAATTTAAACTCATGACCATCTGACAACAAGCCTGGGTGTTTCTCCTAACCTCCACAATGACTTTCTCTGTACAACAGGTTTAATTAAGAATGACTCAAGTCTGACCTGAAAGAGGCGGAGCTTGTCTTGGAGCTCCGATGGCTAGAAGGAGTGGAAGATGGAAGAGACAGATTGGCCTGGAAGAGAGAAACACACTCAAAGTAAAGGCATTTGAATTGTGTAACTCTATGAATCCCATAAATGACAATAAAGCACAACTTATTATGGCTAAATGCTAAATCAATCCTTGTGCATATTAAAAAAAACGCAGCGTCAATTGTTTTATACCTGCAGGAAGTATTTCTCCAAAACTAATCTGAGGTCAGGTTTGTCCTCCATGGCCTCACTCAGCATGCTGTTGATACTCTTATTGAATTCTTTCAACTCCCTCAGCTTAATGTCCTTTTCCTCAAAAGTCTCAGTCTGGGTGTTTTGTCCTGAGCGGATCTCTTTAGTCAGCTTAGAGCACTAGCAGACAGAGAGGACACACACAAAAGACAAATGTGATTATGGTGACAGCTAATAATGTGGTCAAAGATACCCATAATATAAATACACACGACATTATTCCTTTATTCACTCTTAACTCCCAGTGGTCAGGAAAAGTAGGACATGTATCAAACCTGCTTTGTGGCTCTGTCAACCTTCTCCTGCTGGGAAGCGATTTCTTTGTTCACTTTACTGATGAGTGAGTGTTTGTGCTCTATCTTATATTTCTCCACCTTCTCCTCCTGCAGCAAACTCTCCAAGGTATTGTTCATGTCCTGGAAACACATGTCACACAAAAGCAAGGCAGAAGGGGGTCAACTTCACTGGATGACTCAGACAGACAGAGTTGTTGAGTGAGTTTATTCATGACCCAACACTTAAATAATACATTAAGCTGCTTGTATATGAATGAAGAGAGAGTGCGTTAACAAGGAAGATAATAAATAGACAGTGGAAAGAGTGTATAAAGAAAGAAAAGCTGGAAATGCTGACAATAATTTCCAACAGTAATTATTGTTGTAAGATAGCCCATTAGAAACAACATAATTTGTGCTGTAAACTGGGTTGTAATAAAATAAGAATGTTTAATATACAAAACAGAAAACTATTAGTACTACATTTATATTAAGAGCAGTTTTGCTAGTATAACCTAATTAGTGTGAATAGTAAAAGAGGAAGTGGGATTTAGTTGACACATCTGACCTGATACTTGATTAAAATTATGTTGACAGTAGCATGTTTAAATTGTAGGCGGACCTCTGGAGGATATATTCTAAATGTAAGACAAATAGGGGAGTGTTGTGATGGGCTATGCTACTTTTTAGGATGAGGTATTTAGTGTTCAGGAACTAATTGTCTTCAGCTCAAAACTGGCTATGAACAAGAATAACCTGTAAGTCCTGCTGGAGCTCTTGGACTTGTCTTTTCTTATACTTCAGCGTCTCCTCAGCTGCCCTCAACTGCTCTTCTAGCTTCAGTTTTTCCTGTTGCTCTGGACCTGAAACAGAAACAGTCTAAATGACTTTGTGATCAATGAGAGCTGCTCTATTGATTGAACGGACAAAGAGGGAAATTACACATGAATCACTTCCTGCTGATGATCCCTGTTAAGAGTGTTGTTGCTGATTTAGTTTCATTCAGTCTTCCTGGTCATACGTACTGGATTTATTTACTTTGTTGAGGGATTTGCGAAATGCCGAGTTACTGTTGTTGAACAACTGAATGGTGTTCTCCAGAGCTCTATTTTCCAGCTCCATCTTGCGGATTTTAGCATCCAGACCGTCTCCCTTCCTCTTCAGCTCCTCTTTCTCTAGTGCAGTCTGATGAAAAGCACACGTCAATGATTCAAAGTGCTGGTGTTCAGCTTCAACAGACTCTGTATGTAACGTAGTGGTGTTTTTAAAGACCTCTTACCTTTGTGATGTAGTAAGCCTGGGATTTCTGCTCTTCCCCCTCAGGAGCTGCCATCGAAAGCATCACAACCTCGAAGCGTTTCTTCATCATGTCGATCTTGGACAGTTTCTCATTCAGTTCAGCACTGTCACAAAATCAATCGGTAAATAAAGTGATCGTTTTTCTGTGAAAATATTCTCAAAATCATACAAGTATGACATGGAACTGAGAGAAACGTTTTATAGAATAGTCGGCTGGATGAGCAAAGGCTGAAGGAGAGTGAGATTTGTGATCACAGCTGTTTTTTTGTTTTTTTTACCTGAGTCTCTGTTTCTCCTGTTCACTGATCTTGAGCTGGTGGCTGAGCATTTCTCTGTAGACCTTCACCTCTTCCTCCCTGTCCTTTATGGCTTTCTGCAGCTCCAGCTTCCTCTTCTCCAAGGACAGCACGCTGTCTGCCTTGTTGTACAGCAGATCCCTCATACGCTTGACCTCTATCTTCATGACGTTGTGCTCCACCATGTTGTCCTGATCAGGAACAAGTGAAATCAACATAGTGCATGGTTCTGCGTACTTTAAAGGCCATCCACTACACTGTGTTTCTAATGGACTCAGACGCTCATTTAGTGAGCGACTCAGGATGCTTCAGTGTTCTACTGAACGACTCAGAAGGTCTTTCGTTCCAGCAGCAGTTAGATTTTTTTAATGAACACCTTTAGATGTGGTTTTTAGATTGATGTCGTTTAATCAGGTTTCATATGGCTTTTTCTGGTATTATTTATTTATTCTCTGTGATGTGTTTTTGTCTGTTGTGCACTGTGGACTGTGTCTATTGTTGTCTGTATGAGAGTTTTTTGGTGGCAAATGAGTTTCCCCACTGGGGATTAATAAAGTTTTCAATCAATCAAATCAATGGTGCTCATTTTAAGAGACATGACATAATGTCAGCTGTGTTTTAGTGTGAAACCCTGAAAAACATAATTAGCTGACTGAAGACATCAACTTTTTGGTATCTGGTATTTACAGATAACACTGACATCTGTGGTTGATTGCTGAGCAGCTTGCATTTACATCCTAAAAGGTGAGAGCTAGAGATGTAACTCACAACCATTTTGATTATTAAATTAACTACTAATTATTTTTTTCATTACTCATTTTTTCTTTAAAATGTCAACAAATAATGTGATAAAATGAATAGTTTTCACTATTTTCCAGCAATCTACAGGCAAAACTGATTAATCGCAAAAAAAAGAAGATTCATTTTTAATGGAAATAAGTGTCAAATTTACAATTATATGAAAAACTGAAAAATTACACTTCACACTTTCACAGTTGAGTGGCTGTAACCACTAAATGTCTGGTAGTTTTACTTGAATAATAATAAATAATTATTTAAAAAATTTGAGGAATGACCTTCCAAACTGAGATACTATAACCTTGAATCAAACCTAGTGAAAAGAACCACACGTCATGGTTTTATGTTACATGCAGTGACAGCAGCTAGTTACCTGTTTCCTGAGCCTGAGTCTCTTCAGCTCCTTTTCATTGATGTTTCGGAGAAGGATGAGATCCTCTACCTTGTCGGACAGATCTTTCTTTTGAGATTCGAACTTCTCCATCTCCTTCCTCAAATAGCGAATATAATCCTGTCAGAGACAACAACGTGTGTGAGAAGGAATTATTTCACTGGTTCAGTGTGTGAAAAAATGCCGAATGGTACGGTGAGGTGACAAACAATCAAACTGACCTCAGACTCCTTGAGGGTGTTGGTTATCTTGTTGGCCACGTCCTTCTTCTCCTCTAGGGCTTTCTTTAGCTCAGCAATCTTCATGTCGAGCATTTGTTTTTCATCTGTTTGAACGTTACCTTGCAGCCGTGCCAGTTTGCTACCCAGGCCGTCGATCTGTGAGTCCTACACAATGCAGGAGAATGAAAGGAAAGTCTGAGTATATGTGTTGCTATTGCAGAGTTCAGCACCAGACTAGGGAAAGCAGGGTGGTGTGATTGTAGAAAGACACATTTGTGTGTGATTTTTGGTAAGCGTGCCTGTTCCCTCATGATCCACTTCTGTCTTATGAAATCCTTCTCCAGCTTTCTGAGCAGGCTGTCGAGGTTGGTGATGGTGTATTTACTCCTTGAAACCTGTGCAATAGAATCCTTCTCTTTTGTCTTGAGAGCCTGAAAACGCTCTTTGCGACAAAAGAGCTCCTCCCTGCAGTCAAGCAGCTGAACATCCAACTCCTATAGCAAAGCACAGATAAGACAGGGTTACACAGTAACAGCACAAAGCTATTGCATTTTGAGCACAGGGAAATTGGGGGTCCTCTAAATTCACATTTAGTTTCAGAGTTAGTTTAGTTAGTAGATAATGTATTTGCATCTTTACAAAAAACAGAAATGTCTCATCTTTGATTGATGGTCAATTATTGTGTTGTGTTTTAAGGAGAGCATTAGCTGTTAATCAAAATATCGATTAAAAATATATTTTTTGTTTTTTAATTGTTTGTGAAGTGTCTGCAGTTCACGTCACATAAAGCACCAACAACATCCACCTATCACAGGGCATGAAGTCCTGTATATAGCATGAGAGGGGTTAGCGCAGCTTTAAATTCATGGCTAAACCAACACAAGTTTTATGTTTTGATTGAGCCTAAAAGCCATTAAAAAACAACAACTAATAATGCGTTCAACAGAACAATTTTCCAACTGGCCACATAGCAAATTAACGGTTTATGTTTCAGGATTGTCAGGCTGCTTTCCTTGATTGCGTGTTCCTCATCCTTGAGGTGCTGCTCCATCTGGTCGGCTCGCTCCTCCTCACTAAGGGCCGTCTGAGTCACAACTTTCAGCTTCTCTTCCAGTGCAACATTGTAGGCCTGGGCCTGCTTGAGTCTACAACACACACACACATACAGACATATGCGTACTAAAGCTAAAGTGATACTATAGCAACAGACGTGTGTTGTGAGATTTCACTGACTTGTCATTGTTATGCTGGATGTCTTTCTTCATTCTGGATATGTGGGATGTCACAGACTTCACATCGGAGTTTGCTCTGTCTACTGTGACTTTGCAACCATCAAGCTGTAAGACACATGACAATCAACTCACTCATTCTGCTAAAACAAAATTGAGGCATTCTTTCAGCGCACATTCAGCTATGCCCACAACGGAAAATATTTGTGAACAGGATTCCAAAGCTGACCTCGTCCTTCAGCATGCTGCAGTTATTCTCCTGCTCATTCAAATCCTGCCGCAGCTTTATAGCCTGTCGGTTGGCCATGGTTATCTTCCTCTCAGTTTCCTTGTTGTTCTTCCTCTGAGTATCCAACAAGTGCTCCTTCTCTGTGATGGTGCCGTTCCTCTCCCTGATGTTCTGGTTGCCTTGGGCAAGTAGCTGGATGTATGAAGGAACAAGACGGGATCACAAACACTTTTTACTTGAGTGTAAAGTTCAACGTGCGTTCATTCTGTTGGTTATAATTGTTCAGAGCTTTATATAACAATACATTTATTATATGTGTGTATGCTTTAGATAAGTCAGCATGTCTTTTACCAACAGAAGTGCAAGGCCACAGACTTTACCAGAGCACACTGCTGCATCTCAGCATCTCGTTGCTTCATCTGCTTGATGGTGCTTTCCCATTGGTGAATGAGCTGCTGCGTCTCCAGGTGGGCCTGCTGCCAATTTTCTGTAGTTTTATCCAAAGAAATCTGTTTGGAAAGCAGAACTAAAGTGTATTCTCATAGACATCGTGAAAGTCTAGAGAATCTGTGAATCTCTGAGAAAACTGTGAAAATGTACAGTGGTTTCTCACAGTACCTGTGCGGATATAGTCTCAGTCAATTCTTTGTCAAGTGCTTTGCGCTTTTCATTGGCCTCCAGTGTCTTCTTTTCTATAGCCAGAGTGAGCGACTATGTTGGAGAGATTACAAAGCTCTTAGTTCAGGGAGTTGTAAACAGCATATTAGTTTACTGAAAAAAAGAATAGGTGCACAGCCTGCTGATACTTATCTAATACAGCCCTTTTCTCCTCACCTTGATCCTCTGCTCATCTTGCTGGGCAAACTTGATGATGGCCATTGTGTCCTCATCTTTGCGTGCTGACTCCTCTAAAAAGGCATCCATGGTCTGCTGGTCCCAGTTCATCTGGTTCCTGAACTCCTCTAGCTTCTGTTTGGCCTTGAAGATGTGGTTCTGAGGATATGGACAAAGGTTGAGTCGTATTTTAGCACCAAACAGCTATAATTGTTTCTATGTTAAAGTATATATGTGGTGGATAGTGTAGACCTCCAGCATGTTCTTCCTTTCTGCTAAAGATCTATGATCATTCTCCATCTTAACAGCCTCCTGTGCTAGGCGACCTGTCTCCCTTTCTGCGAGGGCGGTGAGGTGTTTTTCCAACTCCCCTTCCCTTTCCTTTGCCTTGCACAGAGCCTGTGTGCAGGAAAATCAAGAAGAGAAATTAACACACCCCGATATTGACTAAACCCAATTACAAGAGGAGACACGCATCTGTCTGATATTTAATAAATACACAACACATTCTGATATCCCTACCTCAGTATAATCCAGCTCTTGTTTAGCATTTTTGAGGAATTCGGTTATTAACGGCTGTTGATCCTTGTTTTTCTCAAGTTTGTTTTCCAGTTGCACCAACTCTGTCTCTTTTCTACGAATCTGTTGAGGAAGTCATCATTTTAAAAGCACAACATATAGGACATACAGTCTGCAACATGTTTCTTGTCAGCCGTCTCGTATGGTTTGCCCATCACTACATGCCATTACAAACATTTGTCTTGTGCCACATGAACAGGTCACATTTAACAAAAACACAAGTTACAACTTGTGAATCATCGGTATTACGTGAGCTTAAGATAATAATGTGATTATTGCAATATGGTCGCAATGTAGAGCACTGATGAAGCTCATGTGAGCCATGTAGGTTTGTATAATGTGCTACATGACCTGGAATCAATCAATTTGATTATTTTAAGTAAAAATAACAACTTCAGACAAAGGTTCAAAAAGGCATCACTGGCCACAGTTCAATACTAGAAACATGAATGCCAGAAATATAGAGAACATCCCTCAATAACTAAGCAAATATGTAGGCCTACATATTCACTATGTATACAAACAGGTAAACATGTTCTAATACAGGAATTACAGAGACATTTTTGACACTTTAAAATCGTATATTTGCCAGTTTTCAACGTTTCATATTTACTTTATAAGGAAAAAAAAACGTTTGTATGGCAACCTTTTCCCTCAGATTATGAAAAGTAATAACATAAACCAGGAGTCACTGGGACACACACACACACAAAACTCACCTCTTCTATCAAAGCCTTGTTTTGAGCGCTGGGCTCGGGGATAGCAAAGCGCTCGTCCCAGCCCAGCTCAGATAAAACGGTATGAACAACGCTCGACATCTTTCTGCACGCTTTGACTGAACCTAAAGAACAAAGTTCAACCAAAAGGAGGTTTCGGCTGCAGTGTAACGCTTCTTTCTTCAGTGAGCTGTTGCAACCGCTGACTGTTGTCAGTTGCCCTTAGCAACCGCTTGTGCCGTAAAACGTTATCGCCACAAGGAGGCAGCGCGAGGCCAGAAGGAATGAGGCAACGCGTGACATCACAGCGTGAAGTCCACTGAGACCACAGGAGCATCTTTCTCCTTCTCAGTTCAACTAAGGAAATGTCAAAAACACTCAACGTGGAAGTTGTTGACCAATACAACACATACAATGATACGTTATCATACAAAGATACAGTATAAACTAATTATGTCGAAAAGAATACAGAAGTCATCTCAACTTTTGCATATGGCTTCTCCCTCAAAGTATAAATCACTTATGTATATTTTTTGTTATAAGATAAAATGTGACATAGCAAACCAAACATTATCAGATCAGCTTCAAATTCAGTTATACAGACTTCTCCAAGCTGAAAGAAAATGACCTGGCAGTTATTAACAAAACATCATTGGTGTTGCAGTGAGAGGAAGAAAGTTATTGTTGATGGTATTTGACCTCATAACTCAAAACATTGTTCTCGTTAATTAGAGAAGGCATATGTGCCCTGAATCAGAAGTATTCTCTAACCAGGAGAATGACCTCCAAATTACACAGAAATACAGAGGCCTGGCCGCTTTAAAGATACCAAATTGAAACATTTATTTTATCTTTATACATGTGTTTAAACAAACAGCATTATGCTTAAAAAATTACAATCAATGTTTTATACTGACTTGTCGCACAAATGTATCATAAAACAAAAACAGGAATGCACACAAGAGTATTAAAATTCAATATTTAAAGAACAACATCCCCTCGCGAACCCTCGTGTTTAGATAACAATTCAAAAGTGTGTCTATCTACCTGCTTTTGAGCGGAGCCCAACCACATTGATGGGCCAAGATGGTGACTCCTCTCTAGTTGGCTTGAGCGCACACAAAAAGCCCAATACTTAAGATAAAAGTTCCAAACCACCACAAGTTGACCAACAAAGAGATATGCCTTTTTATATATATGTAAATACACACACACATATATAAAGTCTCTGTTGTGTAAAATATTTCAGTCCTGAGGGTTGAAAAGGCAACATAGTTCTCAGCTCAGTGCGGTCTTCTTGTCCTCCGTTCACTGCGCGCTCTGGTTTTTAGAAACCTCACATGGATGTTCCCATCGTGAGAGCAGCCCTTACACTGCCGTGCTTTTGGTCCCGATGTGTGGTCGTGCAAACTCCACAAAGTCATCAATAAGGACAGGCCATGCGCCTATTAAAAGAACAAAAAACAGATTAAATTAATTGACGGCACAATGCATGAGGACATGATTATGGACTGATTTGATATTTTTATACTGTAAGGCCATAATAGGCCTGTGTGAAGCAGGGTGGAGGCCCCTAATCGAAAAGGCTGTGAAGGAACAATTACAGGTCAGAGACATTTGCATCCACTCAGAGATAAATGGGTTCACTTTTAGCTGACTGTCGCTACAAACCTTCCTCATCATAATTTGACATGTCATCTGTGATCATAGTGCTGAAGTCAAGTAAGAGGTTCCAAGTGTCCTTAGGAATTGATCTTTTGTGGTGCTCCTGCAAAAGATGGAGGGCCAAGTTGAAAAAAGTCAATGAGAAGGAATAATGTTTGCATTTTTAGAGTAATCTTGAGTGAACAACTTACAACTAAAAATTTGTTCCACAACTCCAGGAACTTAAATCTTCCAGCCAGTACTAAATTCCAATATGCAATTGCCATTTCTAAATCTGTAAGATAACCAGAAAAAGGTCAATATACACTAAAAAAAGAAAAAAGAAAAGAAAAATCAGTTGATGATGATAAGTATTAAAATATTCTTACCCAAACCTTTCTGGCCCGGATTCTTTGCAAAATTAAATGTAAACTGGTAAAAGTCCTTAAATTTCCCATGGTCCTTTAACTCTTGATCCATCTTTGGCAGCTGAGCTTTTAGCTTCTCTATGCTGTCACACCTGTGGAAACACAAAGCAGACTGTTGTGTTTTTCTGAACAAGGAGGAATGTTTTTAAAAGTGTAAACCTAGAAGATTCATGCATCTGTATGATGGTAACTTTGTCAAACTTACAATGAATCAATCAGTTCATACTTGAAACCTTCTAAACAAAGCCAAGAATCTCTATACTTATAAGCTTTTTCTTGCTGCACATCATATGTCTACATATAACATTTTATAAAGTATAGTAGCTCTGTGAGTTTAATGAGGAGTTTCATGATTGTTTGTACCATCTGAAAAGTAATTCTCACCCCTGTTCTGCCATGCCGTCCATGAACTCCTGTTTTGAAAACTCGCACTGTGTTGCTGCCCTGAACTTCCAGGCTATGAGGAGGACACTTATACTGGCTGGGTCCAGAGCCAGGTCGTCACAGAACTGCTGGATCCCATCGATGCCGATCTTGTTATCGTCATGAGGATCTAAATATTAGAGTGTGAAGACTGCTTGATTAATTACTTCCCAACCACATGGATTGTTTTTCAATGATTAACAGTCAATATATTTCAGCATTGCAAGTGTGATTTATTCCCATCTAGACATCTCGTACCTCTATATCTGTTGTACAGTTGATCAAGCTTCTTCTTGTCTAAGGCCGCCTTGAGATTTGAAACATAGAGCTCTGGATTTTGGAAAAACTTATCCGTGGCAACGTCTAGTTTCCAGTCATTCTGTGACAAGCAGGTCAGCGCAGTCTTCTCATTGGATTGTGTGAAAATCATGAACTGACGAACTTTATCCTTCTGTGAGGACTTCAGCTTGTTCTGCACAAAGACATACAAACCACTTGTTGTTGCAACACACGAATAGACTCACGTTAGTGTAAAGATCAGAAACAACCACCTGTATCAGTTTACATGCAATGCTCCACTGCAGAACTCTTACAATCCAACATTTTCCCCCAAAATAACGTTAGTCTGGTTGCTAAATAAACCCTGAATCATCGATTAAACACATTTAAATAACAATAACCGGCAATAACACGTCCCCCTGACAGCAGACACCGACTGGAAACGTGTTGAATGGCTGGCTAGCCTCGAATGGATAGCATCGTTACATGTGTGATAACATTGACCACGATAGTCGTGCGGTTCCTCCCGACAACGGCTCATATCTGGGTCCGGGGCAGCGTGGGTAAGGTCGGCTGCTTGTGTCGGTCAGTGGGCTTAAAGGCGAGTAGGCTTAGCTAGCGTTAGCTCCCCGGGCAGGCTAGGCTCACCGGGAGCTAGCTAGCTCATGCTAATGTCGAGAGCGACGTTTGTTTTCATCACGTAAAGAGCCGCTGAGTGCCGCTTCGTGACGATGTGAGTCTCCCCAAAGGGATGGTTCATGTCTGCAGCAGAGGACCGGAGTTAAAAACTATCGTTTCTTACCATGTTTGTCTTCGCCCGACTCCCTTTCCGCCCATCCAGCTGGCTAATGCGGGTAAAGTTTTACGAGGCACGGAGAAAGTTCTTCCGGTTGAAGCATCGTGTAGTAAAATAAAAGTACACAACTGGTCGCTCCTTGGTGACACCATATAATAAAGGAATTATTTTTTCTAAATTGTCAAGTCATTACTTAATACAATTTACACACTTATCGTGAAGTGAAATAACATTTTATCAAATATTGACGACTTCTGATAAAATGGTGCTTTTATTTAGGAGCAACACGTAGGAAGTGACACTAGAAGTCAAGACAACAAGCTCTTTCCGCGGTGTCCGACCTCCCAGAAGTCGAGCTGGATGTTTAGAGCTGCTCTCAAAAGATTTCAGAACAAATGGAGATCGTACAGACACAGGTTTGTACCTTGGGTGGTGCTGAACCTGTCTAAAAATGAGAAAACCTTGCGGCAGGTGAGCGCGCGCTCGGAGGACAAGCTGGTCCCGGATGAGGAGGTTTCTGAGAGCCTGCTGCGGCTCTTCAGGCTCCTGCTCAGGACTCACGGGGCTGAACACGGGGAGCTCCGAGAGGTTCAAACTCGCTTTCTCGGGCAAGTGCCAAGTGAGGAAGACCAGTGTGGAGGACATGCAGTGTGTGGAGATGATGCCATGTTACAGTCACTGGGATTCTGCCTTGACCGGAAACCGAGCTCTTTACCCTTTGCAGGAACTGGAGTGTTTGTCACCAAAGGATGTGTACCCAAAGGAGCCACAGTGGCTATGTACCCCGGCACAGTCTATCAAGCCTATGAGCCAATTCTCCTCCAGTCTATCAGAAACCCGTTTGTATTCAGGTGCATTGACGGTGTCTTGATTGATGGAAACGACAAAGGCATCTCCAAAATGGTGTTCAAGTCATGCAGTGGCAGGGACAGAATAGGACCTTTCATGATGAGTGACACCAGCTGGCTGACATCCAGACCACAAAACCCACTTGCTGTTGGTCAGTACGTGAACAACTGCTCCTACGAGATGTCTGCCAACGTGTGCTACCAGGAATATGACGTACCAGACAATTTTCACATCCAGTTACGCCAGTATCTGCCTAACGTCAACTACAGCCATGACTCACGGAGGCCTCTACGCTGTGTTGTCCTTGTATCCCTCAGAGACATTACAGCAGGCGAGGAACTCTTCTCCAACTACTACACCATTGTGCATTAGAGTCAGAGTACACACCACTGTTCATCTTTGGTGTTAGAACTTAAGAAAATGTACTTGTGTTATTGTTTGTTTTCCTAAAAGAAGAAATACAATTTTCAAAAAACTCTCTCTTTGTACACTAACACTGTAATAAAGGCCAAACATACCTTGTACGTATTACTGTAATATGCAAGACACAAAACTGCTCTTATTTGACAGTGTTGCAGGGTATATCAGGAATATATAGAAAGATCCAAGATGAATTGGACATGAACAGACCACATAGGGGTGACAGGTGCGTGTCCACACTTTTTAACTGGGGTGACCCAAGTTGGCCACTGCCTGTTTTCAGTAGAGATATCACTTGAGTATCTATGGCAACACTACCAGCTCTTTGTCCACAATACAAGATAGGCAGACAGGGAGGAAAATATATAATTTAACTGTTAATTTAACTTACTTATAAATTTGGCATTTTCTCTCTTTCAGTTTCTTACATTCTTCTGTTTAAACTCAAGCCCTGCCTCTGATAGGGCAGATAGCAAATCATTGTCATCGGGAGGCACCTATGTGGCCAATCAGATTTCAGGAGTAGCCACTCCTTGGTCACACCCCTGTGTGGTGGAAGAGGTATTCAAGTCCTTTACTTACAGTTGAGGAACTTTTAACTTGTTATGAAACAGTCTAAATGTATGTGAGCTCCTGCGGTATGGGGAAGAGCTCCACACCTGGCAGCAGCACCTCCTCCTCCAACCAGGAGCAGAGCTTCGCCTTGCCAACAATGACACCGCACAACTGGAGGCCCAGGCCATATTCCTGGGCCCGCTGGAGAGATGGGACAATCAGTAGCAGGACTGCGGGTGGAGACTATCAGATCCTGCTGTCAATAATTACAAGTTTTTTCAAAAGGGATTCTAGTGCTCGATAACACTGAGCTTTTGTCCACAGGGACCGACAAAGTCAACACAAAATCAAATGTCCTCTACAAGGGTCTGTGTTAAAAACGTTACATAAGTAAAAATACAAGAGTTATCAGCTAAATGCAATAAACTGTCCAAAAATAAAACTATGCGTATTATGCAGAATAGCCCTTTTCATGGGTGTTAGTATTATGTTAATTATTTAATACATGAAAAATAGATTTAATATTATTGGATTTGTTCTAATGTATTGATGTGTAAGAAGCATGCTGTAGAGGATGAGCTATACTACTGTAGTTTGTTAAATATATAATGGTGCACATAAAAGTGCTCATATGTATAATCTGCAGACACAGCCATGGTTAATCTAATGCAGAGGAGGGTGCAGATCCTCCAGGTATCTTGAGTAATTCAGAGGCAGACCTTCACACGAACAAAAATGAAGGGGTGAGAAGCGAGGGCAACACAGGATAATAGAGAAAGACTAGTCATTTTAATTGGTCACTAAGGAAAACACAAGAAAAGTAAAATACATAATTTTGGTTATAGCCTAAAAAAGATCAGCGTAAAATGAAAGGTGGAAAGTAAACTGTAGAGAAAAAGATATTTAATAAATTTCAATTTGGAGTTAAGTCTAGCAGTGGAAGTTTACAATATAATGTACCTAGTCAAGAATGAAAACTTGCCAATTTCTACCCACATTGTGCCAAATAAAGACTGGTGGGACAAGTTTGTCTGTCCAATCAGGTTTCTTAAGGATGTGCGACGTACCACCTTTTCCTCTGCTGCACCTATTTCATTACACATGCCAGTTACAAATGAGAGGGACTCATGCTTTAAAAGAAAGCATGTACTAATTAAGCAGTCTTGGATTGTGATTAGCAGCTGTCGTTCATAGCTAGCTCACTAACTGCAATCTAATTTTCCACAAATTTGCCTAATTCTAATAGAATATGTGAATATGTATAAATAAAGAATGAAAAACACTGCATTCACTGCTGCATTCCTCTAAACGTCCTCACAATTAAATGTGGATTCTGATGATGAGGACGTAGATTTTCCCTTTCAATTTCAAATTTTTCCTAATCTCACATTACTTGTATTTTATTTAACTCCGTAATTGTACCTGCACTGTGATTTTGTTGCATTAACTCCGCTTGTAACGGCCTAACACGAACCCTCTCTACAAAGATGTTGCGCAACCTCGTCATGACAAGTTTTGTCCTGTTGGAGACACTGTAGCGGCCCAAGCACTACTTATTACTGCAATATCCTTCCGCGGAGAAATATAGTCTAGATTAATTTTCACATTTTTATAGGTTATTGTAATACACATTTGTAAAAAATCAGATGGTGAATACAATTCAGTGTGATCCAAACATTAATTTGGTCAACTGAGACGATATTGTCAACGAAACGGAGCATTTTCAGTTCGACAGGGAAAATAGTCCCGGCTGCATAAAGGCAGTTGGCATCGCCATCAGCGATCTTTCCAGTCGCATGCTGAAGTTGGGAACGGATCATGTCTAGCGAGTCTGCTGATTACAACAGGTAAGAACCGTACATTTGATAATTTTTCTGTTTTCCAACAATAGTCTATGTTCACGGGCACTTAAGCATGCAACGGCCGTGTGTACGATGTCGTATTATTTATTATCTAGCGAACGTTAGTTAGGCCCCAACTGCCGTGAGCTCGACTGGGCTGCTAACGGTTACGTTAGCTGCCTAGCAACATGGCATTTCGATATTACGTCACTATAGGTTTGGATTCGGTTGCTTTGTTTGTACTCGATATGGAGTTTATGGAACCCGGGTTGTGTTATTTAACTGCTTTAAGGTGTGGTGGCCGGTAGTAACCGTTATTGGCCGTTGGGCCTGGCTGCCACTCGGCCTAGTGGTGCAGCAGGAACCACCGTTGGTCCCGCAGGCCCAACCTCCCGACATGTTGGCTCTTGGTTAACACATCGACATGTATCCCCATCAGTGGTCGTGTGACCGGGCCTCTCTCTACCCTCTCCGGGTCACATGAGCGGTCGTTTATGAAGGTGCAGGTAATGGAGCCCCACTCGTGGAATTTGACACGTGCGTGCAGCAGAGCCCCGGACTGTGTGACTAGACGCACCCGTGGCTGTATGAAGAGAGCTGGGTGCAACGTCGGTGGCAGAGCCCCGTTCATTTAACGTTACATCAAAGTATCTTAAAGCAAAAAAAAAAGTTGGGCATCAGCGGGCCTGTCGCGCAGGCGCGTCAACGATTGCTTTAATTTGGTCTCCCAGCCCTCGGGCTCATTCACGTGGACGTAGGAAGGAAAATAACGATGCATTTTACAGCTTCATGGCCCGAAACATTAAATAAACAATTATGCAATTTACAGACTCTTTTCTCAAAAGTCAAAGTGTGTGTGTGGGGGGGGGGGTTTTGGGGCCTAATGGAACCACCCGATATACCAAAGTTGTAATTCCACAGTTTGGCCTCTATGTAAAGCCTGTTTAAGGCTGGGCGGTCCTCCTGGAGGTTGGCTGCATCAGACCGGAAATACATCATCCAAATTAGGGTATCTCCACGCCCCTTTTAGGGCGGGGGAAGACAATCCCGCGGTCTGCCTATAGGGCAGCATCCTGAGCAAGGTAGTTGAAACGTCTTCAAACTGACTTAAAACAAACTGTTTAGATTAACAACTTTCTGACAAAGAGTTGCAAAATCCCAATAGCTGATGTGCTTCCCTGCAATGTTCTTAAATGATAATGGTGGGGGAGCATCGCTTAAGACCAGATCAGCATTGCGTCATCACCACGGCTGCCCTCCCTTTAGGAGGAAAGAAACTCCTTCACATTTGAGAGAAACTGGAAAATGCTGATGACAATTGGGTTTTTACTAATGGATAGCTAATGTTCACTTAAGCTCTTTGTGACGGTAATATGATTGTAAGTTGACTTAAAGTGATCACTTTTCTTACGCAGGTCACAAGAAAGAGACCATGGCGGGCCAGATGGAATGGAGCCTGATGGTGTCATTGAGGTGAGTGATGACAAAATTACATTACTTGTTTCACAGTGGAAAATATACATTCAGCATGGACGTGGTGTGCTTTCACTCACTATCTTTTTGCTTTTTTACTTCAGAGCAACTGGAATGAGATTACGGACAACTTTGATGATATGAACCTGAAGGAGACTCTTCTCAGGGGAATATATGCATATGGATTTGAGAAACCATCTGCTATTCAGCAAAGGGCAATTGTACCTTGCATCAAAGGTACAGAAACATATCTAACTGATAAGTTTTACTGATTGTTCATGTTTGAGTGAAGTGATGCTTTACCATCTTTCGGGACTTACCCAATAATGGGGATAACTTTATTTTCTTACTGATCACTCAAACTTGACATTGTCATGTTTCTTGTATAGATACGTGAATGCACAATTTTTAAATATTGCGTTGGAAGACATCTTTTCTTACTGTAAATAATATTTGTCCCCTTGACATTAGGCTATGATGTCATTGCCCAGGCCCAGTCGGGCACTGGCAAGACGGCCACGTTTGCCATCTCTATCTTGCAGCAACTGGACATAGAGATGAAGGCGACTCAGGCTCTGGTGCTTGCTCCCACCAGAGAGCTGGCTCAGCAGGTATGCTGTTTCTGAGGTCACAGTGACCTCAACAGTATCTCAGACCTAGACAGCATATTGAGGACACTGATTCGGTTACTCAGGTACCCTTTTTTCAAAACTTTTCAAATTCCTAAATTGTGAAACAGTATCCTCTTAAGATTGGTGTAGTCTCTGTCCATGGCTGCATTGGTCTAAGATCTGGCTTTGATTTGTGGTTGAAATATTCACATGTTGCTGTGGAACACTGAGTGATATGATGGCATACCATCTTTCGGGACTGACTCTTATACTGGAGATATTTCTCATATTTTACTGATCACTTTGAACAGATATTCCACACACACTGTTGGAATGTCATGCCATCTGTATCACCCATTATCCTGAAGTTGTGTTATTGCCCCTGTCCCCACTCATTAGATCCAGAAGGTCATTCTGGCTCTGGGTGACTACATGGGGGCAGCCTGCCATGCCTGCATCGGAGGGACAGATCTCCGCAATGAAATATTGAAGCTCCAGGGTGAGGCCCCCCACATAGTGGTCGGCACACCAGGACGCGTGTTTGACATGCTTACCAGGGGACATTTGTGTAAGTATGACTGGTCCTGGTAAACAGAATCATTCTCAGTCGCTTCATTTCACAAATAAAAGCTTGACTTAATGCCACATTTCTGCGCAGCTGCAAAATGTATCAAGATGTTCGTTCTGGATGAAGCTGATGAGATGTTGAGTCGAGGTTTCAAAGATCAAATCTATGAGATCTTCCAGAAGCAGAACACAGAAATTCAAGTAAGAATCGTTTGGATAAAAGTACATCACTGGCTGTTGAAATGTTAAATGTGAATCCCTTCTGCATAAACCGAAGTCTGCTATAATTGTGTGACTCAGATTCTGTTTCATGCAATAATGCTAGCAGAGTATTGCGTGGAAGGAGATTAAAACTCACTGTACTGAAAATGAGATGTTGTCGAACCTCTTTCTTAATGTTCATTGGCCTCTGTCTCAAGGTGCAGTGCCACAATTGTGTCTGAATTTGATCGTTTGACTTTCTGCTGCACCGTTTATTGACTTTTTTTGGCTGTAATGGTAACACGTTATATGTTTTTCTACAGGTGGTGCTGCTGTCTGCCACCATGCCGGCAGAGGTGTTGGAGGTGACCAAGAAGTTCATGCGAGACCCCATTCGCATTTTGGTCAAGAAAGAAGAGCTTACCCTCGAGGGTATCAAGCAATTCTACATAAATGTGGAGCGAGAGGTAGGTTTATCCAAAACACCATGAAACACTGTCGTCGGTAAAATTTCTGCAAGCTGCCTTTTGTTAGGAATATCAAATGTCCCTTCTCTTTAAAGCACCCTGCTAAAACTGCAGGAGCCGAGCCTTACAGGTTCAGCTCATGTGGCCGTGTAAGCATGGGTACACCAGGGAAGAAGAGTAAAGTCACAGGATTGAAAATGAGGCTATGGGGGGACCTCTTTCTCAATGTCCAGTGTCCTTGTCTTGATATCCTGTGTTACATGTTAGCTGCCCTTTTTTTTAAGTAAATAGAGTTGAATAAATGTTTGCTAAGTAGGCTTCCATATGACATGTCGGCTGACAGTGCATTATCATTTTTCATGGACATCTCCAGGAGTGGAAGCTGGACACCCTGTGTGATCTGTATGAGACGCTGACGATCACCCAGGCTGTCATTTTCCTCAACACCAGGAGAAAAGTCGACTGGTTGACTGAGAAGATGCATGCTAGAGACTTCACCGTCTCTGCTCTGGTAGGACTTGTTCTCCGCCTGCTTGGTTCTATGCCTGATCTTTTTGATGCTATTTAGATTTATCAGTATTAATGCTGCATATTTTCTAACGAAAACAATTCTCAACTTACAGCATGGTGATATGGACCAGAAGGAGCGTGATGTGATTATGAGGGAGTTCAGGTCTGGCTCAAGCAGAGTGTTGATCACCACTGATCTTCTGGTTAGTATGACATGTTTGGGTAGTGGGGGAGAAATGTCATGACGTTAAAACCCAAGTTTTTAAGCGTGCAACAGTCCTAAAGTGGCCAAGCAATCAAGACTCTGGGAAGATTAGGGCTCTTTCTCCACAATGGTTTCCTCTACTGTAGGAATCTGTTACTAGTAAACGAGCGACAAACGCAAGCAGAATACACTCCTAGAATTGAATATTTTTGGAATTATTTTTTTATTCAGTTTATTTTTTATTTTTTATTCAGGCTCGTGGGATTGATGTCCAGCAGGTTTCCTTGGTCATTAACTATGACCTTCCTACAAACCGAGAGAACTACATTCATAGGTAAGTGGCATTACATACTGCAACAGTGAGCACACTCGGTCTCCTGTGAGTTTAAGGTGGCTCATCTTTACGTTTATCTTTACTCTCTACAGAATTGGCCGTGGTGGTCGTTTTGGCAGAAAAGGAGTTGCTATCAACTTTGTTACTGAGGAAGACAAGAGGATTCTTCGGGATATCGAGACGTTTTACAATACTACCGTGGATGAGATGCCCATGAATGTGGCCGACCTGATTTGAGCCCTGAGATTGTTCCTTTTTTTTTTTAAACGCGGTGATAGCGATCGTCCACTTGCATTGTGCTTATTATATTCGAGGGGGGAAAAAAACTTCTCAATGCTAAACCTTGGATCTGAGTTTTGGTATGCATTAAAAGGGAGGTGACTTCTACGGTGGTCCCCCGGACAGTTGTAGATTCTAACCTCAACAGGTGGCTGTTTCGCGCTACAAAGTCATGGGGTCTGAAAACGTAAAGGTTCTTATCAGGTATTTCTTTCCATGTTCAATTAAGATGTGTGTATTTGATGTTCTTCACCATTTAGTAACTTACTTGTGGACTAAAAGGTATAAGTGCTGTATAAAGTCTGCAAATTATGCTATACTAACATTGTGTGGTGTATTGTGGGAAAGCTTAGTAGAGGCATTTTTAATGTTTTACTATAGATTCGCTTGTGTTTTATCTTTTGTGGATGTTAATTTAAATGTGCCCTTGTTTTTATTCCCACTTGCTCTTTCAGAATTCATAACCAGTTGGCTGCTTTTTGCTGTGATTTTACCCATACGAGAGTATAATGCTAATAACCCTAACCCCCCCAGCTACTTTTCGGATTTCCTACTCCCCGAATTGTATTTGTGTCTTAATAAATTGAAATTGCTGTGACAACGCTTGCTTTGTTTATTAAAGTATATAATGTGAGAGAAAAAAGCAGCTAAAGTTTTTCATTAAATGATAATATTGCGCATCCAGCAGGTACGCTGTTAATGAAATTGGCTATAAGCCACACAACACATTCCTTTTGTACTTCACTTAAATATATATTTTCCACTTCATCAGAGCTGACCAAGTTCTGATTAGTTACAAACTTTTTTTTCATACAAACTCGTTCAAATGTCTGTGGTGGAAAAAACAATTGTTTTCTTGTATACAAAATGCTAGGGGGATATTTTTCAGTTTTGCATGTCTACGGTGGGCATAAACATTGCTTTTGATACATCAAACCCTAGTACAGCAATGGAAACCTGGAAAAGTACACTTGCCCAATTACAATATGAGAAAATGGCTAATAGACGACCATGGAATCAAAAGTTGTGGTTTCGATGGGCACGGTCTCCTGAGGGTCTGGATCATGGCTTCACTGTTTGTTACAGAATTTCAGGCGCTGAGGTAGAGCTTTCAAAATCTGAAAACTGAAGCTCACAATTGTGCAGTTATGAAAGATTGGTCACTGAACACCACCTGCTGGCAAAGAGTGTAAAACTTACCCCAGAATATTGGGTCCAATAACAAGTCAACAACTTAACTTGTCATAAGTCGTATGTTTAAAAAAAAAAAAAGTCATCGTAAAGAAAAAAGACGCCACATTATAGACTTGAAAATATCATTAAAAGTTATTGTATACTCTCAAATCTTAAACATTTATTTTATAATTTGATATGAAATTACATGTATACTTGAAGTTATACTACCGTTGGCTTTTAAAACGATATGAGCGGTTCAGATAAGGGAATGGTGCAACATGAAATGCCTTAACCTCAAACATGTCATAGTATAGTTGAATGCACTTATTTTAAGTCTCTTTGGATGAAAGCATCAGCCATAAAATGGCAAAAAAGAATTGAATACATTTTAAATCAAATGCTTGCTCCCTAACTTAGCTCTCGGTCTTTGAGGACCTCTGTTGTAGTTACAGACATACTGAAAGCTTTACGGAGTGGGAGGGGGGGGGTGATCCCTCAGTTTGAAATCCATTTCATGTCCCTGGTTTGAGCCACTGATCATTTCTCTTCCTTCTCACCGTTTGTTCCCACCATGAAGGTAAAACTCAGATCGAGTTTATTTTCCTTCACAGTCTAAGTGCTCGGACCCGTGCAGAAGTCCAGTTTCTAGCTGTTGCTGGCTCAAACAAAACTCTGAAAACATGTAATCTATCAAAAGTGAAGAAGACAAACAAGGTGGAAGAAAGGTGATTAAGTGTCAGATATCTCAGGTTGATAGTCTGGTCTGGAGCTCGTGGGTTTGAACCTGCTGCAGAGCTTTGAAATATGAAGTCGAATACACAAAGAGAACAGCTCCTAGTGTGCCGGGCGTTGGGTTACTGTGATGAAAAATGTACTCTGCTAGTACTTTTTTGTGACTTATCTTTGGAGGTCTTACTCAACAAGACCATAAATAAGGTCATAAATAACATTTACGGGTTGAGTGCCTGGCTGAATGGTCCCAGGACGTATTTCTCTCCAGATAAGAGGTTCTCCCCAGCATGTTCAGGTCATGTGATGTTGTACAGACTCAGGTCTCATCCTACACACACACACACACACACACACACACACACACACACACACCCTTTGGTCACTGCCCCTTTACAGATGTACATGCCCTGCTTGTTCGTCCTCCTGCTGGCTGAGTTGTACTCTGTATGATGACTGAACCTTCTCTGAGCGGAGAATAAAGATCTTAAAGACGAGTTGTGTTTCACGGTATTTTCGATATTTCAGTCGTAAGAGACTCCTCAGGATTCTTCCACCACACTACTCATTACTTTCCGGTTTGGAAGACGCCAGAGTCCAGAGCACCGCTGCAGAGGTGGACAAGGGAGTATGAGACAGTGAATCCTCACGTTGTTTTGGAGAGATAGAAGGAAGGTGGTATTGAAGAGAAAACCAAACATTTTAACGATTTTATGAATTGAAAATGTAGCATCATAATTGGAGAGCCAACCCAGGGTTCATAAGGGTTCATACAGAAGAGGACGACGTGAAGAAAATCCTTAGTTTTTGAAGATTAGAAGATTTGATACGGAATTCTGAAATCTTACATACGGTTAGAGGTTGTTTTTCTTTTATAAAAAAATATAATATACTATACCATGACCTTTTTATATTATTGTTATAGCACACTGTCTTTTTCTGGCATTTTTAAAAGATACAATACTTTGAATGTTTTGTGAGATACTATGACAGCTTCTATGACTATTTGTTGTGATATACAATAATTGATAACTTTTCATGACTCACTATCTGATGTGTTTTTGTGAATTTCTTTAAATAAATCCCATACTATGACTTGTGCAATGTTTTTCCTGACATTCAGTTTACTACACTGATATTTTCATGACATTAGCAACATTTCACTATAACTTTTTGCAATGCTATGACTTTTTTCACAACATTTCTCGATGCACTCTACCTTGACTTTTTCAACATATTATGCTATGACTTTTGATATATTTTTTTTTTCCGACATACTATACTATAACGGTTTCCATGATTTTACAACATATTATAGTATGACTTTTAAATGATATACTCCACCGTGACTTGTTTCATTTGTCTACATACTGTATTATGATTTCCACGATTTCCTTTTGATATAATATACAATACTATGATTTTTTTCATAACAATTTTGAACATTCTTTACGGTTACTATAAGATATCTTTTGTATTTTTGTACATAACATTTTTTACATACTGTACAATGACTTTTAAGTATATAATAATAATTTTTCAACATGGTATACTACTATTCAGTTTTATGTGAAATCTTTGGTTAAATAACCATTTTCTAGCACTATATCTACTGTGTGAAGATTTCCAGGAATGAAAGATGTTTTTCTTCAAGTCTTGACTTAGAACATCCGTTTGGCCACAAATTGCAAAAATACGGTGTCTGTTGAGGATGAACAAATACCTTGCCTCACGAGGTGGGTGTATTGCTGTAAAGCTATCACAACGGTGGCATTGTAAAATAGAAAGTGGTGAAATGATGAGGTTTTTATGCTCGTTCGACTGATGTCTCTCTTTCTTTGGTCTCTGTATGAAAGAGACAGCAGCTGGTTAGTTTAGCTTAGCATAAAGACTGGACGCAGAGTATTTATGTTGTTGCTGTCAAACAGAACCAGTCATGCTGTTTCCAGTCTTTGTGCTAAGCTACGCTCAGCATCCGCTGGCTGTAGCCTCATATTTAGTCTACACACAGAGTAGTATCTATTTTCCCATCTAGGCAAGAAAGCAAATATGCGTGTAATAATGTAGAAACTGTTCTTTTTTTTAAGTCTCTGGCGTGACCTATTTCAATATGAACTTTAGTGCCCTGCCACATAAATTGTATTTTTTCTTAATAAGCTACAGTTATAGCTCGTCCATGGGGCTCAGCTGGCACATTGCTCAGCACGGTCTTCACTTATCTTTGGCACGTCAACTTTGTTAACACAATTATTTTGCAAAGCCACCTCTTGGGAAGTGACTGAAGATGAGCTTCATTGTTCCGATGACTAAAATCAGCAGCTGACTCCTCATGGGCCGGTTCTCAGTAATCATCACTTCCAGTAAATCTAAAAATAACAAACCAGTTCCTATCTCCAAGGGAAATTATACTAAACAGCTCACATACTGTACATGACATCAGATTTTACTCATTTAAATTAATTGGATTTTTATCATCGGTCTATATCTTTAATACAAACATGTGTTACAGCAGTTTAGTAAACAGTTGTAGGCAGCTGGTTGTGTTTTTAGGTCTGTCTAAATCCGTTGGGTGAATTCTTCTTCATGTGTTGCCTTGGAAACAGAGCAGCTGTTAGGAGAACAGCTAATCAAGGCAACATCACATTTCAGGATGAGGTGGCATAAATAAATATTTCGACAATTCATAGTAGATCGAGATGAAGTGAGGGACACTGTGACACTTACATAGTGGTATCTAAAGAAAATGGGAATTTACTGAGATGAGATTTGGTTAAAAAAAAAAAAATCAATATTCTCAGAGATGAAACTTGGATATACAATAATTAAAGGCATGAACATTACAAATCAACATAAAAGCCATTTGGTGACGTGTGAGTGTGAACACCTTAATCTGTCTTGGTTTATTAACAGACTGAAATGGTAGTTCAGGTTAGATAATTATTGATTAAATCCTAATTTTCAGTCACACAACTGAAAAATGACCACCAGTTTTGTTTTTCTCCTCTGGCATGTATCTGGTGTCTGTTGAGCACTGACACTGGAGCAGCCTCAGTTATTATTGTTAGCAGTGCACCAGATGCCTCCGTGGCTCAGACACCCTGAGCACGCTCATGACTTTCTGGCCAGGGGTATTCTTGGCTCCATGTATCACATGTCAGATGGAAAAAAAACAAAAAAAATTGAAATCAAAGTGAGCAGTATTCCAGCTCACACGCGCTGGCAAAGTCCATTCCTTCATGTATAAAGGTGTGTTTGGACAGTAAATGGTGGAGTGCTTTCATTCAAGAGTTTTACACTTGCACTCTAATGAGGCTTGTGTAGCACCTCCACCCCCCTGCTGCTCAGCAAACAGCTGCTATGGAGGGGATGGGCACACGGGGGTTTGTGCAGTAATCAGCATCTCACACACGGTTTCAGAGCATTGCTTCATACTGTATGTAAATGGCATTGTGGTTCCTTGATTACCTCAAAGTAATGAAATGTTGGGACATGCTGAGCTACCGGTTCCCTTGATGTTGTAATGAAACCTGTTGAGCAGTCAATCGTTCCAGTGTTTCCTAATAGATGTTAGATTATTGATACTACTACTGAGACTAATAATAAAACAGTTCGACTTTCACATAGGAGATTTTATTTCATTAAAAAAAGCCTTTTCACAAATCTAATTACAAAAAAAGATCTTAGAACAAGAAAATATTCAATTAAGAGCCATCACTTGCTCATCATTATTTTCAGCACACAAACTGTTTGTAAAGTCTTCTCACCGACATCTATTCTACTTCAATGTGGGGAATTTAGCACTTCATGACGGAGACATTTTTAGATCCAACACATCACTGACCGACTTGCATATCTTAATTATGCATCAGGAACAATCAGATGTATTACTTCTGCATTTTACTTTTAAAGTAATGAAAATTGCTAAATATTAGTGAGAGAGGTGTTCTTTTAAGTAGTACTCTTATAACCAACTGGCTGAGACAGAAAATAAAGTGTTCAATAAAAACCTAATTTGTGACAACAGGGGGTTTGAGTTGGGACTACATGTAAACAGCATCTTAGGAACTATTTTAACACATTCTGCTATCAATGCAAAGCCAGCCTTATTACATTATATATATCACCAAAACTAGCGTATTGTTGATCTCACACTAGCAGTGACACGCATGAACTTGGTCTCTTTGCCTCTGGAAACACAGAACACACACTCCAGTGTTTTGACATCGGTGTCCGACTGAAAGGACGGAGGTAATATTTGCAGCAATGATCCTCCATTCATTTTGACCTATGACACACTTCTTCTGTCTCTGTCACACACTGACCCACACCCACACACACACACAGATCTGACGTACTACTACAAAAAGGCTGCTTTGCAAGGGTAGGTGTTAAAATAGTATGGTTTACAAAGGAGAGACATTTTCACAGCTGTGCAGTACAGCCTCCCTATGAGTCCAGAAGTCTTCTGCTTCACCTGCGGGTGGGTCGCTGCCTTCCACAGGTCATGGATGTCCTCCACGTGACCATGTGAGGTCATCATCTGGTCATAGATACACATGTGGTAGGGCGCTTTGCCCTCCCCTGAGAAAAAGATGTGCTCCTGCGGAGACACACCAACAGCGTTGGCGCAGATGCCCATGAACACATCGTCTATGTAGAGAGAGGCGTTCAGGGTCAGCGTGGCTTGGTAGATTTTGTCAGCTACGTCCCTGGAGACGACATACCCGGCCCCGGCTGTGTAGTCAGGGTACGACAACCACTGGTACATCTCAAAGGACACATAGTACTTGCTGTCTTTGCTGCGGATTGGCGGTGCCCCTCTGTGCACTCGGCCAACCCAGAAGTCTGTGACGCCCCTGCTGCTCATGTCCTGCAGGTAGCTCACCAGGTTGGGCATGTGGACGAAGATGTCGTCGTCAGCCGTCATGAGGAAGCGAGCCTGTGCACAGCGGATGTGCATCCAGTGGAACTGCAGGATCAGCTTCAGGGTCAGGTTGTGGAAGGAGTCTAAAAAGTCTTGTTGGATCAAATCGCCACTGAGACGGTCCTCGTGGATGAGCTGCTCCTGAAAGCCGACCGTGGCCTGAGGCGTTCCTAAGGCGAACACCACCTTCACTGTCACTCCCAGGGCGTTTTGGATGTAGGTCTCGTTGCCCCAGGTGGATCTGATGGCCTTTCGCCTCTCAATGTTCTCCGGGGATGATTTGACAAAGAGGAGGAGGAGGACGTCTTTGCCGGCGCACTTCTCCGGGTGGTCCAGCAGGTAGCGGAAGTTGCTGAAGCTTCTGGCTTGCTCACGTGGGATGGTGAGGCTCTTGTTGATGTAGGTGAAGCGGTTGACAAGGTAGCGGTAGGAGTAGGACTTGATGTGGCTTACGACGTTGTTATCCAGTGACTCCCAGCAGACCATCACCACGGACAGCACCAGGCAGGTGGTCATCAGCTGCACAAACTGGCATTTTCGTATCCGGCGGAAATTCACAAACATTCTGGAATCTTGTCACCCGGTGGCGCCGGTCCCTGTCTGGTTGGTGTTGGTGGTGAAGCAGCTGGTTGTGCTGGTGTGCGTGAGGGAGGAGGTGAGATGGTTGAGGTTATGGAGGTCGAGCGTGTTGTTCCAGTGCCTCAAAGCAGCACTTGGTGGATCTTCCATCCTAGGCTTTCCACATTCAGCAGGAGGCTTAGGCGGTGGTGGAAGTCACCGGGTCTGCTGGGAAACGTCTTCCATCTCAACAGAATCACTCGCACAGTCGCCCGACGGCTGGAGACTCATCTTTCGCCTGTGAAGCGGCCATCCTTAAGTAATGAGAGCAGAGAGTACACTTACTGTGGTCACGATTTCAAAATATACTTTGTTACAACAAACAAGTGTTTCTGTGTTTTCAAAAGCAGGAAGTAAAAATGGAAACAGTCCACGTTTGCTCAAAGTTTGCTTGACCAATATCTTTCGTATTCTGAAACAGTTTTTCTGTACCAATACCTTATTGGCTAATGATTTAGCAAGCATTAACTTTTTTATGATCTGCTGTCTAATACACAGCAATCTGTAAAGGTCATGAATAGATTATCTGCCATCAACTTAAGTGATGCATCACCTCAGGATGTCAATGAAAATAGATATAAACATTTTGATACAATACAATACAAAGGACTTTAATTTATAGTCACAAAGAGAATCATTGACCGCAGTAGCACAGGAGGAACTACGTTAGACTGAACTGAATACGTGCTTGTATTCAGTCTTTTTCGCAGAAGTAGTAACGTTAGCTGAAAAGTCAAAAGTTAGTGGGTGGGGTGAAAGGGATGGATCGACTGAATACAAAAGCCAACACAGCAAATGTGCCAATGCAAGCCAGTCCATAATGGAGGGCTTTAGGGTGCAGACCCACTGAAATCGCTGAGAGCCATGGAAAGCATTGGACACAATGGAATAACTCGGCAGCACAATGCAGGACGAGAATAGCCTGCTTCCGGCCGGCCCTGGGCTAAAAGCGAGGGGGGATCATGATGGTCCTGGGGCCTGGGACTCCCACTGCACCCCGAGAGCTTTTTAAACATCATTGGATGGCCTGTGCCTAATGGGGTCACTCGCTCAGAATGGCTCCCTTTTCTCTCTGCCTAATAATGACAAACTATGCCTCACCTCTGTTACATCCAATTATTTATTACTTTTCCAGGATTTGCCACATACCTTACTTTACAACTCACCTGTCAAAAAGCATTTGTCAATTATAAATGCTTACTGTTGTCAGTAATGTGATAACAGTGATATATTTTTACTGGGCAAGAAAACTGGTCCTCTCTCTCTCTCTCTCTCATATATATATCTATCTATATATATAGATCTATATCTATATATATGAGAGCAGGATATCTTGTTTGCTTAAGAAAATAATAAAACACAATAGATAGCAAACTGAATTGTCTGTTTAAGTCTCCTATAGAGACAGGGTTCATGTGACAGGTGTAAAGTGTCATCAGCCAACTATGTGCCTTTTTCCAGCATAAGAGTGTTGGTCTGCACTACTTTAAAATGTTCTCTATTTTCAATATTAACACTTTTCCTTGGAGGATCATAATGTTGTTGTGTGTTCTGGTCATGTGCGTGAGTGCACAATAATTACAAGTAGTGTTTTTTTATATTATTGACAAAGCGTTGCCACCATCCCATTCGCTTCAAAGGCTGTTCTGCTGTCACTCACTCTATCTGAGCACTGTATGACACACTGTACGACACACAGCACAAATACAAGGGTTGATCCCCACCCCTCTGTCTCAGCTGCATCTAAAACAAGCGTTGTGAAAGCGAACCAACCCACTAGCATATTTCCAAAGTCACCGTTTGTATAAATAGATTTGAAACACACATAGGGTGGGAGGGAGGCAAAATCACACATCACTCAAACTGATCACTCCAACACTCACCAGCCAAAAAGAAGATGTGTGTGTGAATCCAACAGTCTCCTTTCCCACTGAGTTGCCTTCTCTGCTTGGAGTTTACTTCTCCTCAAGATGACAGGAGCAGCCAACAATCCCCCGTGAAACAGTCAAACCCCTTTTCTGTGATCCGTCCTCTGCCCTCTATGTGTAGACTGGAAGTTGTTAATGTGCCGGTTGCCTTGGTTCTTCTCTATCCCCTCCCACCCTCCCTTTCCTCGTTCCGTGTGGGGGTGGTCTGCTGTCTGTGAGGGTGGTTGTAGAGAGAGGTGGGAGGAAATGATGAGAGGAAGGCCTGCCCTCTGTGCCTCATCTTTGTGCTCTGCCTGATTGACACCCAAAAGGCGGAACAACAGATGAATTTCTGACTCAAGTTCTGTATTTTCAGAAATGATCCACAAACTAGAATTACTGCCTCGTGGTTGCAGGCCTCCGACAACCAGTCAAATAGCAGTTTGCATCCATGTCTGTCTAAAATGTCATCTCTTCATCCTGTTGGACATTTGTGTGAACGTATGAATTTTTTTGGGCTGTGTTTTGTGAGGTCATCAGTTGATCCTTAAGTCCAAGTGGACGTTTGTGCCACATGTAATGAAGTCCCCTCCACACTCTTAGCTCAAACTAGTTGACTTTACTAGAAAATTGCGTGGAAACCCGTTGCCTCAAACCATTTAAGTTTTTACACATGGAAGAACTAAACGGGTCAAGTTGTGTTAACATAGAACCTTAAATGGATGCAGTTGGCATATTTAAGTCCACATTAGTAATCTTTACTCAAAATCATTAGTTCACTTGAATTATTTCTATTCTTTAGTCTAAGTTTAATGAAATAACTATTTTAAGTTCAACATAAGTAAGCATATTTAAACAAATCACTAATATAACATTTATTACTTAAGAGCATTACTTTATTTAAGTAATGTTTTTACTTTTAATCAAATTCATAGTACTATTTCATTTTGAGATTTAATGCATTGTTTCAAAAAAATTGTATAGAAGGAAAGAAATTCAACAATACATTTTAAAGTTCCAATGTGTTTTATTTTTTCAAAACATTGCATTGTAACTGTTAATACTGAAAAAAATTTCAACTTGTCGCGAGAATGAATGCAGCATTACACAGTAACTGTGCCTTGTGAATAACTATTCACATACAGACAGGCATTCAAACAACAATTCTCCATTTCAACTTGGATAAGGACAGAGGAAGTGGGTTAAACATATCAAAACAACTGAGCACGAATATGCAGTCCTGAGCATACACTGTAAAACCCGTGGTGGAGCATTCCTACTCCTCATTCAATATTTGCTCATACTCTAAAAAGAGTATAATGCGATATCTTTGCTCATACTCTAGAGAGTATGAGCAAAGATATCGCATTATAATAATTTTCTGGAGGTTTAAACCCTCCTGTTACCTTCAAATTTACTAATATATTTTACCCTTGGGGTCAATTTGATCCCAGCAATTTAAACCTCCAGAAAATTATTATAATTCATATTGTTTCCCAAGTTTAAGTGTTAGGTACTTTATGTTTGTTTGTTGACTACCTAACTAGCCCTTTAAATAATAATAAAAAAACATCCACCCCCCTGATACATCCAGAATACCTGTTCTATGGTGAAATATGCAGATCGCCATAAAATCTCACTGATTGGTTCCCACAAGACGAGGCTAAAATGTGCGGGAATGTGAGAGCAGACAGGTGTCGGTGGTTGAATTTATCAACAACGTTGCAACCTTGTGCGGGAACGGCAGGCAGGCAGGCGCGCGCGCACACGCACACGCACACACACACACACACACACACACACACACACAAAAACATTGAATGGCGTCAAAAGGTAACAGGAGGGTTAACACCAAAATTACTCAAATAGACATGTGGTTGCAGAGATAACGTTACTCTTTTTAGTATTGGCATGCAATTTTCAAGTGGAGGCCTCAAAAATAGGTTAGTTTTTGAGGTTAACTCCACTGCAAAACATTAAGCCTCTGCTAATAACCAACTAATGACGTCTTGCCTTGAGAAGCTAGCTAAGTCAATGCTATAAATGCAATAAATAACTCCTGTGCAACCGAACCAAACACCATTTTGAAAAGCTAACGCAATGTTATCTATTGTCAGCTAGCTTAAAACACAGCACATGCTAACACACGTGTTAACGTTATGAACTGGACCCCACAGAAAATCGTCTGCATGTTAACACTCAGCTAACTTTAGCGTTTAGCTTAACGTTACTTCTTGAAATAAATATTCCCAAAATGATATCTAACGTTACAGTTCATAAGGGGAGAGTTACACGCTCACCTTTCCGCTTGGTATAACATTGCGAAATCCTGCAGCACCGTCAAAGTCACAGGTGGCCGGGTTTTTTTGGACTCTCACTGCGGTGCACGCGGCACTAATCAAACGGGCCCCGCCCCTCCCCTCCCTTACAGAAACGTAACATACTGAGTTATCTCTGCTAAACATGATCATTGCACTCAATATTTCAGATGATTAGTGAAAACAACTAAATAGATTTAGTAATGACACAGTTGTTTTAAAAAAAATAAAAGTATAAGTAATGACCACTCAAAAGTTTTATTTGAACTAAATTTGGGTTTACAGTGCAGGAACTCCTGAGATATCACTTTTACGAGAATGGGTCACAGTGACCTTGACCTTTGACCACCAAAATCTAATCAGTTGGTCCTTGACTCCAAGAGGACGTTTGTGACAACTTTTTATAGGGAATTATAGGGAAAACCGAGAGAATGTTGATTTATTGTTTTATCTTTCTTAAAGAACCAGAAAATGATGTAAACATTTCTCGGAGTTGGTCAGTCCTTTGACCGTTTAGGTCTAGAAGTATCTCAACAACTACCAGATTGTTTCTCATAGCATTCACGGTCCCCAAAGGGTGGATCCTCAGGACTTTGGTGATGCCCTGACTTTTCATCGAGCACCACCGTAGATTCACATTTAGTTGTTTTGCTTTGTGAAGTCTCGATCACTATTTAATTGAAATTTAGATGAAATTTGGTTTAAATATTCCTATTGTCCAGAGGATAGATACTTATGACTTTTATCATCCTGAACTTTCTTCTAGCACCACCGGCAGGTCAACGTATTCACTTACCCAGTAAAATACTTCAATATATCCCAGATGACTTGGCTCAAAGGTTGGTGAAGATATTCATGCTGGTGTTTATAGACATCTGCTGACTGTTCCATTCAACACTGTATTCCTGTTTTAACCATAATAAATCAACCAAATAAGGCATTTGCATGCGCTAACATGGTTTTAGATTAGTCACAAAGAAACTCAGTGTTAAAATGTCACGGTGGGCAGACAGAAACAAACAAGCAGCCTTGAAACAGTCGAAGTGCATTTAATTGAACTGCCAAATATTTCACCTGAGAGTTTGCCGACCGACTCGTGCTGTAGATGAATATCTAAAAATATACCGACTGACCTGATTAGTAGAAATGCTTGTCAGGAGGTCACAGTAGGAGACTACAGTACAAGACTGTCAGGTCCTGCTGAGCATATGACAATTGCGTCATGGGATTTTTCAAGGAAAGTGTAAAAATAAAAGGAATGTTGAGCTAGTGTGCACACTTTCTCACGCAGACAGGAAAACACTCGTGCTTCTGGAACTCGCTCAGTTATTTCAGTTTTTTGCACAACTGAAGATATGTTTGCATTTAGTTAGTTGCTGTTATGATTCCACCTCTTATTGACAGCCCTGAAATGATGCCTAATTTGTACAGCACTATTGGAGGCGTGGGATGTGAAACCACGGGGCAAAAATCAAGACCCTCATCACTTCCACACTCAAATATTAGTTGTTTTTAATGTCTTAGTTTATTTAAAAATAAAAATGTTCAGCCGCGACTGCCCAGAGGATGAAGGGGTTTTCTCTTTTACACAAGGAAAAAAATACATATTTAGTTCCTACTCATGTTGTGATACAGCTACTACAAATTGTGTGTACAAGACTGCTTTGAATGCTTCCAACGAATCAACGATAAATCAGGAGGCAATGAACCTCCTGCATGTTGATCCAGACAACACTCTGCTTTTACATATGAAGCATATGTAAAAGCAGAGCGTGTGCATGAGTTAACAAGATGAATGGGCTACAAAAAACAAACAAGGTGAAGTATTAACGTTAGATTGTATGTGTTCAAAGAGATTTAATCAGGTACTCATGTTGTCCAAACCCACACATTTAAATTCTAGTGATCCTAAAGATTCCAAAGACATCAAATAAGTCAGGCTGAAATTAGGGATATATACACACTGTATATATATATTTCACTTTGTAAACATATTATAGCTTCAACAAAGAGCCAAAGAAGAGGAAACTTAAGACAATACTTTCAGTCGTTCAAACCCTTTGTTAAATCTTGTATCTTGAATATTTTGCATGAAATACTAAAGGGCAATTCTATGAATACACTTGAACTCAGATTTTTTCTCTGTGCATTAGACTCAGTTTATCCCCGATAGATATACTTCCCAAAAAACGGAATACCATGAATTTCTGTATGAAATTTCATGGCACCAATATCTAAAATGTATTTAAAATATTTAACTAAACCAAACCAAGTCATGGTGTTGATCAAGTCAGGGGAAGACCAAAGCTGTTGGGCTTCGTCTTCGAGGTAACATCAATTTCTGTACAAACTTTCAAGGCAATCCATTAAAAGGTTGTTGAGCTGTTTAAGACATTTATCTGGAGCAAAATGATGGACCGACCAACCAACAATCCCAAAAGTCACGTTAGCCACGTGGCTAAAAACTGAAACTTGTCCGTTGTATTTTGGTTTGTCCTTCTGATATTACACAGAATATACGGACGTATACTTCCCTCACAAACACATTCAACACATGAACTCCTTCAATAAACGGTGGTGGTGCAGCGGCGTGGAAAGTAAAAGCAAACACATTGATATTATCAAAATAGATTTTATTCTAGACCTTTTGAAATCTGAGTGATATTACAACAGTCAGATCAAGAGGCTGCAGACTCCAACCATGTGAGTGAGAGAGAACGAGTACACCGGAGGTGAGGGCAAAGACGACACAACAAAAAGAAAATCTGCAAATTGGTATTTACATGTTCTGTGTGATAATACAATGACAATTAAATCCAGATTTTATTTTATTTTTCTCATTTTGTGTACGTTGCTACAAATAAATCATTACAAAAGTTTTGACAAGTACAAAACCTTTAAGGGCTCTCTGACATAGCAAAGATAGAATTAACGTTAGTACTTTCGGGAGGGACACAAAATAGCAAACACTTGAATGCAGTGTAAAAGCTTATCATCTAAAAACAAAACATTATAAAATACCATTCCACTGTCATAGACATCATTTGAAAAAGCGTCTTTGTGGTACGATCCAATCACTGCTGACTGTATTAAGCAAACTTCAAAATAGTCTTTAGCTCCAGTACAAAACAAGTAACCGACAACACCTGTGAGTGTGTGTGTGTGTGTGTGTGTGTGTGTGTGTGTGTGTGTGTGTGTGTGTGTGTGTGTGTGTGTATATATATCAAGCCATTAGTCGTTATGGCTGGGAGCTGAGACCTGGAATGCCATAAAGTTGGCTTGGTTCAGCTCCGTTGTGCCCCGATGAGGCAGACAGGACACTAGACACCCTCATCCTCATCTACCCACTGCACACTTTCTGCACCAAGTCTGATTCATCTTTAAGAGCATTTTAATTAGGAGTCTACGATGGCTTGAATAAACAAATACACCTCCCTTTTTCTAAAATCTAAAAAAGGTGCAGGGGAAGAAAAAAAAAAAACCACACCCTTCAAAAGGGCTTTCTCTATGACTGTTTAACGATATTTTATAAAAAAACAAAAAAAACATTCCTCATGGTCACGACCCCAAGTGATGCAGTAACATCACGTACTGTAATTCAAGCGTGAAGTAACTTTAAAAGTCTCCATTAGCATATGAGTGGCATAGAAAAGAGTCCCCTGTGATATCACAGATCTATTCATATATAATATTATATGCAGATACCATGTTACATCAAGTCATATGCTGCTATTTAACAAGCAAGGACTTGCCTCAAGACACCAACTTTGAACACTACTAACAAAAGCGCCGTCTGTCCGTGCATAGGCCTAAACGCAGCCCGTCAGAGTGTGTGTGTGTGTGTGTGTGTGTGTGTGTGTGTGTGTGTGTGTGTGTGTGTGTGAGAGAGAGAATGCTGGGCACCGACAAACTGAAGCAGTGACTGCAGTGTGTACTTGCTGGAAATGAAGGCTGCAAACGTTACAGACAGTAAGTTGGGGCGCCCCATGTAACAAGGCTGAGTCCATGCCGCACAGCCAGGGTTTGAATGCGAACAGCGGCCCTTTTGCTGCATGCCCTGCCCCCCCCCCACACACACACACACACCCCTCCCCCCTCATATCTGTCAATCCCAAAAAGTAATCTTTAAAAAAAAGTAGGGACGTTTTTAAGCCGTCAAACTGCGATATAAACTCCAGCCAGGACGTGATACTCCAGACGATGTCCTGATGTTTGATGACCAAGCAGGGGAAACGGGACACAATTAGCACGGCCTAGTCTGATTATCATTCAGCACTGGTTAGCAACAAGCCATTCATTGAGGAAACAAGCACAATTACGACTTAATTGTTTATCTCAGGCGGATGCGAGCGGTTGTGGGCCTGTTTTCCTGCATCTTTCTCAGATCCCAGAAGATGGAGCAACGGCAGAAAGCAAAATTCTCCTGTTCCACGTTGCCTCACTACGGACACAACACATCAGCCGTGTATTCGCAGGCTGGAGACAGATCCAGGACGAGTTCAGTGACGGAAACCTGAAGCTGACTGCACATCAGAGTTGCCGTCTTTCTGCTCAGCAGACTGATAGAACATGAGATCGACATGGTGTTTAACGGTTACAAAGATCATCTTTCAGCCGAGAGGCTTTGAATTCTTTAGAGCTCTACATTAACCTGATGAATTGTGAACACCTGAAAAACATTTCTGAGGATAGTTGCAAAAACAAAGGACAGTTCAGCCTTTGATTAACTGCTTTATACTTTGTTAAAAAATGTCAATTATGACACAAGCCTATTAGATAGAAATAGTCGACAAAATTATAAACCATTTTCATCTTCTAAGCTATACATCTGCATTTTTTAACCTTGAAGACTGCAGAGAAGTGGATGAATGGATCTCCCAATGAACAGCTCATGAACGAACACCCATTGTAAAAGACAATTCTCAACCCCAGACCCCTCTTCTCTCCCACCCCACATGTACAGTAATATAAAACCTGCAGATATCAGGAAAATCCAAATTCAAAACAACAATGTCCACAGGACATCAAATGCTGACATATGCAATATGCACACACCAACAGAGAACAAAAAAAAAAAAATCTTTAGAATTCTGGTACAAAGAATAAAAAGAGGAAAGCAAGAAGAATCCTAAGGTTTTGGTTTGCATGTGATGGGTCCGACAAGTTTGTACTGTGTAATAACAGAGACATGTTTCCTCCTGCAGGTCTGAGAGCAGCACAGGTGTCCGTACAGACCTGATGCATGTCTGACGCGTGTGCATAAGAACTGTATGTGGCGAAGGTGTGGTCCTTGTGTGTACATATTGACTGTAATGGCGGGCCATGGCATCTGATGGGACTACAGCAGTGTGGCGGACAGGCAGGGACAGTCAGTCATTTTGGCTATGTACACATTCGTAGTCGGTCCTTTGCTCCCCCCTCACGAGTGTCATTTCCTCAGGTCTAATACGCAAACCTGGAAAAACAGGAAGGAAGACAGTCAGGCACAATGCTTCTGCCAAGTGAAGCCCTGTACTGGCACAAGTAGGAAGGATGCTTCATTTTAAATCAATGACTTTATTAAGTTGGTAGAGATTTTAGTCCCTTTCACACAAAAAATATCATCCAGGTTTCTTTTGGAAATTCAGCGTGTACGTCCTTTAAACCATCATAAAAAGATGATCTTGTGATTTCCCACCCTCTAGATCAAGTGAAGTAGTGTGTGAGGAGCTCCACTCTCCGTGAACACAAAGGTCAGAGGAGAGAGAAGAAAAACTAGACCGTAAATGACAGCAAAAAAAAAAAAAAAGAGACTCACACTGAGCTTTAATGAAACCAAACTCCAGGATTATGTTCCGTCACAGCATTAATGTAAAATAGTCAACGTCTGCATCGCGATGCATCTTTGAGTTAAGGCTGGGCGGTATGGCCAAAAATTCATATCACGGCATTTTGTAAGATTCTGGCGGTTTCACGGTATTTTTTTTCTTCGAGTAAACACATTCATTCATTCATTCATTCATGCCGAAAAGGACCGCCGGCCAACTGAACAGCTGTTCACCGCTCGTGTGGCTCTTCCGTTCTGTCTCTTCCTGTTTTTTTTTTTTTCACCTAGTTGTCAAAACCAAAAAAGCTCCAACCAGCAGACACAGCTCCTCTTGCTGTATTGGTGCGTCTCTGGTCTCTCGTTGTTCCTCCTGCATCGCTCTTTTCCGTTTTTTAAATGTAGCGACGGAGTTTCTTCTTGTTGTGATAGTGGGCGAGCTGTACCCAGCATGCAGTTCGGCGGTGTCATTTTATAAATGTACAATTATTAGTGTTACAAATTGTTTATGTGTCACAAACTGTTGTGTCGTGGTGTTTTCCTGTTAAAGAGCGTTAGTTGTGGCTTATTAATTGTTGTTATAAAGTTATAACTATGACTCCATCTCAATACCCGTAAGACAAGTAGCTCCGCCCGCTGCGCCCTCAGCAGTGAACTATATATTTTGCTGCCTGCCGAAGAGCGACAACAGTTGTTACTGCTATGCACCGGGATGACGGTATATGAAAAATTCATACTGTATGGAAATTTGAACAGATCTCAAGAGGGGTCCCCGTTTGAGACCGGTGGTCCGATGTGTAGTAGTTGTGGTGATAAGTGTTTGCCGAGCAGCCTGCCATCGTATAGAAACAATAACACTGCCCGAACCGATATACCGCACAGCCCTACTTTGAGTGGAGAAACTTCCAGCTGTGTATAAACCGGATGGCCGGACACAAACATTTCCAGCAGACTACTTCCTTACGGTTTGCCTTTCATGGCGGGTTGCTTCTCAACCTATTGATTTATGGTACCTTGCATCAAATTGAGCAGAGCCTAATTCATGAAGGCAAACTTGTTTGTGTGTATGTCAGTCACACGAAGAGCAGCAAGACAAATACATTTTTCCCCACGATATGTCCATTCTGCAGCAATCCAACTCGTCTGACAAGTAACATTAAATGACGTTAGCTAGCAAGCATTAGCAGCTGTGTATTCCACTAGATAACCACAACGTTGGAGAAGCAACAACCTACAGAATAGTGACCTGCTCGCACTGAATCAGACGCAGTTGAACCAAAAATACCGTTTGAGATTAGCTAAACCACAAACAGCCAACTGCACAAGGAAGCGTGATTACTGACAGTGGCAGCGAGCTGAGCGGCTGAGCTGACAGCGAGTCGAGGAAGTCTCTCAGTTGCAGACAGAGAGCCGCTGTGTGACGGGTGCCGCTCATTTGCCCCCGGCTGCTACGGGCAAGTGAGCGGTCGTTTGTGAAAACCTGGTCAAGACGCTTGGACTTTAATGCCTGTATTGTCGTGGTGTTATGGTAAGGGTGCTTGGAGGGGCAAAAATGGGCCATATCTCCGCAATAATGTCTCACATTTGATATATTAAGTAGAGACAACATTATATTGCATAATATATGAAATACAATCTTAACAAATTACAATAGGGCCGTTGCTTAATTCCCCAAACAAAAGACACAAAAGAGGAGAGAATCATGCGCTTTGACTCAGCAGACAACATTAAATGAGAAAAGTTGATCTACAGGAGAATAAATATTTGAAAGCAATACAGAATGCCTGAGAGCCCAATATATTTTAAATTTTTACCTGGCGTCTGCATTAAATGTTTTCCTGTACATAAATAAAGACATCACCAGCAGAACCAGGTTTGACCTCAGCGTCAACCCTGATTCTTACCAGAGGCATTTTATGGCGTCGTCTTAACCCGGGTCAGACCTTTAATACACACTGCTGACCCACAAACGTCCTGGGTCAGTAGCCTGGTGTAGAAGTTGTGCATAGAGGCTGAAGGGTGTGGATGAGAGGTCGCTACTTTCAGTATTGATTATGATGTGTGTGACGGAGCGTACGGGCAGAACAACTCACCGATCCATCTGACGCGCTGGCTCCTACTTTGTCCCCTGTGGCGTTCCAGCACACTTCGAAGATTCCTCCTGTCCCCCGATAGCTGTGAACTAAAGCACCCGTCTGAAGAAACACACACACACACACACACACACACACACACACACACACACACACATTAGCATATCTTCATCCTATGTATTTATGCCGCCGGTGTCCAATTATTTTGGTTGTAGTAAAATGTTTATTAGAGTGTATGTGGTTAGAATTTGAAAGTATGATCCCAGACCTGAGTGTTCCAGATGTGGACACACTTGTCAAAGGAGCCGCTGGCGAGGTGCCTTCCATCTGGGCTAAAGGCCACGCTGTAGACGGGCTCCTGGTGGCGGGTCAGTGTGTGGATACACACCCCGCGCTCCACGTCCCACAGACGCACGGTGGAGTCAAATGACGCACTGGAGAGATGGAACAAGAGCGAGCTAAGTAGAGGGCGACCGATATAGAAATATGAACAGCTCACATTTGTTTAACCCCATCGCCAGAATAAAGCTTTGAATGATTTTTGATGGAGTAGAGAATTGCAATCTGAAGTAAATCTCAAACTATCTCAATAATAGATTTCTATTAACATAATTAAAAGTATATCTTGCATTTATGGCTGGAGCACTGAGTTCCAGCCATAAATGCATGCATGCATTATGTGAATGGAGCCTCTATGCAAAACTGTGATGTAGTCTGAGTGGCGGCTGTGCAGCCAACAGCCTCTATCGGAGCTCAGTGACTCAGATAACAATGGTTTGTAAATCGCCCAAACCAATTAATAGGTCCACCTCTAGAGCCAAGTGCTCAAGAGTTGTGTTGCAATAAAATGAACTGAGAGATACAGTATGTCAGCTGGACAGGACAGCTCTCAATAAAAAAGGAAAATGTCTCATGAATCTCTTGTCTATAGATGAAATTTATAAATACTTTATGTATCAATTGTCTCCCAATCTGAGACAATATCTTGGAAGGCCATCATGACATCTTTAATTTGAGACACAGAGAGATACTTCTGTCTTTCAGTAATATACCGTGAACGGCATGGTCAGTTTGTCAATTCCGCTCAGGCCAATTAGGATTTTAGGGTTGTTTAGGTGGAAAGCCCACTCTGATCTGCTTGAGCTTGTGTTATTTCCTCTGGGTCAGTTGAGCCACGGTGGCATCTTTCACAGCTCCATCTGAAAGGATTAAAGCTGGCAGCGTGGTGACTCAGAACAGTCACAGTCAGCCAACAGCTAAAAACATCACTGAGTGCAACTGAGACACCAGAACGGGCTCTGCTGATGTTAGTCATAGTATCAGAGTCCAAGGCAAAGGCAACTCAAACCAGAATGTACAAACAGCAGCATTAAGGTCAGTGTCAAATAGTTTATTGATGAGGTTCTATGAAGGAATGGGAGTGCTATTGAAATCCAATTAGAGCAGTGAACAGAGAACTTGTACAAGTTATCAAAAATTCAGCAATACAGATCTATTGAGATCATCTTAATTTCCTGATTACTCCTCATAATTATGAGAAAATCAATCAGTAATTAGAAAGAAACTGCTGACTTAAGAACATAAGTTGGTATTTGTGTCGTCTCTCCTCTACGAATACAAAACTACTCTGTAGCATATGATTGTTGCTTATGATGCTTTGTGTTTTACCTGGCCAGCATGAGGTTGGCACTGGGATTATTGGTCCCAGGGCCTGTGGGGCTCCACTTGATGGTGTAGATTTCTTTACTGTGGGCCTGGAGGTCATGGACACACAAGTCCTGCTTCATACTCCAGATCTATGCCAGAGAAGAAAACAGCTGTTAGTATGGCTTTTATCACAATGTTCATCAACACATTCAATGAGGAATTTGTCTGATTAAGGCCCATTCTTGGGCTCATTTTAGCCATAAAGTGACATGCACTACATCTGCATGTTAATTGGACTGACCTTCAGTGTCATGTCATCTGAGCAGGAAGCCAGCAAGCTGCCAGTGGGATCCCACTTGATGGCGTTCACCTCATTCTAAGATGACATGCAAGATTACAGTTAGAAAACAATTCAAAAACACAGTATATTTGACTGATGGACAAGGGCAACGATAGAAATAATGCACTTGGTATATTGATATGGTTATGCCAATGAATCTCAAGGCATCACAATAAGTGATGTCCTGGTTGGTCACAGTTGTGAGAAGGATTGTCCTGTGAGGGTCCTTGTTAGAGTTGCGAATGAATACACCATAAGGGCATTAATAACTTTCATCAGAAGCTTTAGTGAGTCCGTGCCAGAATTCATATTAGCTATCCTACAACGCTTCAAAAACGGTCGTGTGTTTTTCCAGCGGAGGGTTTCCACTTCCCTCGCTGTGAGAAAGCAGCACAGGTGTCCCGTCTCACCGTGTGGCCCTGGAAGGTCTTGACAGGTCTGTCCTGACCCAGCTTACACACATGGATGCACATGTCCGTGCTGCAGGAGGCAAACGTGTTGTTGCTCTGCCAGTCCACGTCCAGAGCAGGTGCTGTTGGGAGGCAGAGACAGAGCTTAGCGCTGCTGCAGCAGTGAAGTATGTAGATACGAGGAGAAAAGATGGCATGAATATCATGGTCCGACAATAGTTTTTGTATTGCCCCATTGGATCGGATAATTCACTTCAACAATACTAAAAGGGCGGACATGCTTTCTGCAGATTCACCGTCACATTTCAACAAAACAATGTCAAAATATAGTTGTGAATATAGTTGTGTGTATATATGTTGTGCAAAATGTGTAAAAACAAGTTGGGTTGAATGTGGTGCTCAACCAGATCAGTCACAATGTATAAGAGGACTTAAATAACATGAGACTATGATCTAACGACAGTTCAGCAAAATGTAATCTGTCTAAAACCAGAAAGACTTTTGTATGAAAAGTCGCATGGAATAATCCAGCGGACTCCTGTCACTCACCCGAGTGGAAAGGAAATTGTTGTTTTGCCTCTCCCGTGTGGGCGTCCCAAATAATTGTGGTCTGTGTGGAGGAGGACATTTTCATTATTTATACTAAACCGTTAATGTTCATGTTATGAAATCAATAAAAACATCACATAAAATATAGAAACGGTGCTCTTGTTTAACACCAGTTGACTTGAATGTGAGTGAGTTATACAGGGAAGGTCATATATCACACACACACGCCTTTTTATGACTCAAAGACTTCAGCACTTAAAAATGTATGCTGAAGGTGACATGTGCATGTCGTTATACTTCTGTACACTAGATGGCAATGTTGAACACAAGACGTGAACATGTCTTGTTTTTGGTAGAGATGCTCCTGTCGCCTGTCAGTCCGTAACGTTTGGTAAGTGTATGCAGATCCTGACATGCAGATATATACCGAGGAAGGTGCACAATATCTGCATAGACCCATCTATGTTCTGCATGCATACAGTTTGTATTTTGTGCCTTTCCCTTGGCATTGATAACAGTAACCAATGAAGATTACTTTAAAGTCTTTTACACCAACCTGCTATGCCAGGGGTCACTAAAAGGGGGACCGCGGTCCAGGTCGGTCATTGGACATATCAAGCTGAACCTTTTTCACAAATAAATAACAGACTTCTCTTCAAACAAATCCTCTTGTTATAGGCAATTAGCGTACAGCTCTGGTACAGAAATAACACTTTCTGAAACATGTGGTAAAACTATACACAGTGATTAAGTGCGCGGTTACGATCGCACAAGATTCTGTGGCAACAGATGTCACGCATCGTGTGTTACTTCTATCCGACCCGATTCCCTCAGTTGTTCCATGACGTTTTTTTGTAGTGTATCGCTGTGTCCTTAAAAACGTTGATGAATGTTGTATCTCGGTTCCAAAGTGTGCAACGTAGCGAGAAAGCTCTGATTCTCGAGTACGTGCGCAAATCCGTGGCAAAAAAGTTCACCCATTCCGATTTGGGGCGGTAGAAGCAAAATGTTTCCATACGTTTGCTTTTAAGGCAGTGGGTGCTGTTCGGATTGTATCCGTATTCAGCCGCCCTCTCCAAAACTCTGCTCGTATTTTGCCTAATTTAGAATGTAAACAAGATGCACGTGTATTAAGTCTGTTGCGTTCAGGGGCAGCGGTTAAGAATAGACTGCCCGGTGTCACACAATTGTTACAGGCGAACTTAACGTTGAGAATTGAGTTTAAAATGTTCAATTATTGAGTTCTCTGCATTGAGTCATAATCTTTCGAGAGAATCGTGATGCATCCAAGAATCGTTTTTTGGGGGGGGGGTTGATATTTGTTACACAGATTGGGTGCTAAATTGAACCATTTTTACCACTCCAGAATTGGTAAGAGAAAAAAAGCCAAAAAAATCCATTCTGTGATTTGGTATCAGAAACTTTTACCACTACTTCTGTTTTTTTTCTTCAATATACCTAGGAAAGCCATACATCCTCTAAATTGATATTTTGGTGATACATTTGAATAGATAGTTGTTTGAAAAATAGGTTTCCTTAGCAATATAAAATAGATATTAGAGGGGGAATTACAACCCGTTTAACTTCTCAATACCAGCTCTAAGCAGCTTATTATATGTTATTAAAATCCACTAATGCAAGATTATTTTTAATTATTTATCTTAAGTAATAAAATAAACTACAATAATTTACTGCCTAATTGTTTGTATAGTGTGTTTTTATGCAAATAACCACTAGATGACAACAACAAAGTAAAAAGATAACATTTATCATTTTTAACAGTTTACACTGACTTCTTAACGGTTGAAAATTCTTTGGGACGGTGGTGAAAGACGTTAGTCTAAAACCTTGCTGTCAATTATTGTTCTTAGAAAGAAAATTGAAAAAACCCACCAAAAAACAGAATCAGGAGGTCATACTTTTATATAAAAAAAAAAAAAAAAAAGAAAAAAAAAATGCAATCTGTGCCATCTATAAAAAAACTCCAGCCAATAAACCCCTCACACATTTCTGAATAATTCCACCCCTCCAATCAAACATACATCACATTTAAGAATCATCACCGTGTTAAATCCCACCTCAACATTGTGTTATAATATGTCACACTTTAAAGCGGTAACCCTGAATAAGAATTAAGTTGCAGTGCTCACAACGTCACCCAAAAAAACATTTAGCAAACTTATTCTACTCCAAAATCCAAATCTTAAATCAGTGTGCCTTACCTTGTCTACACCAGCACTGAGGATGAAATTTCCTTTCTTATTCCACTTGAGTGCAAATATAGGACCTTTATGCTGACCCAAAGTACTGGCCAGGTTACCTGAAAATATTAGAAATGTAACACAGCTTAAAAAGTGAGCAGAAGCATTTCATCATCAGTGCATCCTTGCAAATCGATGATCTTACCGTCTTTTGTCCATATTCTAGCAAAGCCATCATATGAGCCCGTTGCTAGCAGCGTTCCTTCGCTCTGAAACAAAGAAAGCGTTGATTCTCATTAGTTTGAAGTCAGTTGCATCTTTGAGTTCTATTTACATATTCTGGTTTGGGTAGAATTGGGCCTGGTATTACTGGTATATTCCGCTTTAATAACGACACACATGAAGATGTAAGTAGTTAATTACAGACAAAATATTAGTGCTGATTTGCCATTGAGAACTGACTTGTACTAGTCAGAAAAAAAGTTTGCAGCTGAGCAACATAAAAAGCCTTTCCCCCATGGGAGTGACTCGCCCCCATATATCTGGAAGAAGGAATGCCTTTAGCAGAAGTAGTGGTCACAGGCGCGCGCACACACACCAGATTAGATTACTCAAAACTGCACTCAGTGGAACAGACACTTGCACTCCTCCAAATACACACACACACACACACACACACACACACACACACACTCACATTCCAGTCTAGTGAGGTAACGTCTTTGTTGCTGGGTACGTCCTGACCCCCTTCCCGTATGCAGTGCCTCAGAACCAGCTGAGTGGACCCGCCTGTACAGTTCTCAATCAGGTTCCAGATCCGTGCTGTTGAGTCCCCGGACCTGTTCAAATCAACACACGCGCGCGCGCACACAAACACACACACACACACACGCACACAGACAGAAAATCAAAACATTAGGCACATAACCTGCTGTGACTCTTAAAATCAGTACTGAAAGTGATATAAAACTGACCATCGTTGCTCTTGAGTAGGGTTGGGGTTTGAAAGCATTTTATGGAACCTGAACCCAGTATCAAATCCGAAATCTTTTTAAATCCCTATCAAACCTTTTCACATCATCTGTTGAGGAAAAAGGAGAAAGAAATTTTACAAGCACAAAACTCATTAACTTTAACGTGGCCCCTAATGCGGCCCCTAACCTAACTTACAGGACGGTGCCTGTGGTTATTGCATTTTTCTTTTTATTGAGAGGCGTGCTCGTGCTTGGAAGCAGGACTGCTGAATAAGTATATGCACCCAGTTGAATTCTCACAGGAGAAGGTTTAATGTCCTTTTAGAAAGATGATGAACCATTCTTGTTCTTGATTTTGTTTTGTGTTTGTCAAAGTAAAATCTATTTTTCCTTTTGGCAACGGCATCGATGCATGTGCTGTGAAAGTAATTGACGTTCTGGATTACACTCAACTGATCATTTTGGTTTATGGTAATTGCCATTTTATAGTTGGACAAAGCCTATCCTGGGAAGAGTGTTGAAGGGGCAGTAAAGTTATCACACAAATTCACACCTATTTCTCACACATCAATAACTTATTGAAGGATTTCATTATTTTAGTCTAGAAAGCGACCTGTGAAAGGCAAACCACCTGGTGCATTTTGACAAATCATATGTATATATTGTATTTGAGAAGGCTCGTCCATAGAGGCAGAGGACCTCTATTCAATCAATTACTCTTTAAAAAGAGTAATTGATTGAAATAAACCAGGGGTATTCAATTATAATTCAACGAGGTCCAGGTAGAGAGAATTACCTCATGCAAAGGTCCTTAACATCACAATAACGTCTAACTCGTGCAATGATTTAGTCCCACATATATCGAGGTAGACTAACAGTTGTATTAACGTCTGTTTGTAGTCAACAAAGTTCTATTGAATAATATCCCAACAATACTTATTGTCAGTTTTCAAATTAAACTGGATGAGTTATAAATAATACATACTCTAATAATAAGTAAATGTTCTCTCATTTCAAGTCAAATAAGAGATGCATTAAAGAACAAATTGCAGAACAAAAAGCTTTTCAAAAATATACATCTTAAAATAAAGTACTTAATTTTACAAAATTTAAATGACCTGACCTGTTCTTGCCTTACTGCTTTAAATTCAGTTAATTCAGGTGTGAAGTGATATCACCCAAAAAAGCCACAGTATTATATTCTTCTCATTTTCTAGTAAGATACATTTGTGTGCAGGGACTATATCTGTTGTTATGGAAACCACTTGTTTCAGCTTTTTTACCCCCAGTCTGTTAACATCATTGTTGAGCAGATAATTAATGCATTAGGATTCTGATCATATTGGGCTCTTAAGAGTGATTTTTAGTGACTTCATTTCGGATGTGAGTGGGAATGTTTGCTTTGAGTTGTGCTTTGTCTCGTAGTGGCACTTCACACCGCTTTTAATAATCGTCACGGTTTATGAACATATGAGACACATGGGTTTTGAACGGCCAGAATGAACATTTAAGAGTCTGTCCATTCTTGGTTAAAGGAAAATAAATTATGTTTTAAACACTGAAAAATTATATTCTATTTATGCATTTTCACCTGAGTCCAAAATAATTTTTTTTAAATTTACATTTCCCTTTTTTTTTTCAACCAGTAGCTAGCACTCGTGTTAGCCATTGAAACAGTTAGCTTGTCGTAGCAGCTCTGAAGAATTGTAACTCAACAGCGAGAATGGATTAGGACTGCGAGGTAAGATAGCACCTCGTCTCTTTTCCACATGTCACAGCATATTGGAATCGACACTTAATATCTGTATGTCTTTTGTCTAGTGTGATATACGCCTGGCCCATTTGTATACTATCCCCTCTATGCTGACTATGTTCTTTTGTTTGATCAGAAAAAAAAAAAGTCTAGTTAACGCGTCAACTAGTGTGAAATAACATGAATACGTTGGTTGGTTTTCCTCCTTTCTACCCACCAGCCGCTTTGATTTGACACACAAAGTTGTGCATTTTGCTTACTTTGACCCTTAAAATGAAAGGAGGATACAGTGAAAAGCAGTATTTGCAGTTTAGCCAAATCAACGAAGAGGCACATGGTGTGAACAGAACCCAACCCTACTCGTGAGGCTATTGGTCTGGTTTTGCTTAAGACAACAACAACAAAAAGTCAGGGTTGCTGAAGATGGTGAAATTGCAACACACTTTGACAAAAAAAAATCACCTGGAAAGGGATAATGACACTGGAAAAACAATGACTCGAGTCAACAATGATTTGTTTAGTTATAATAAATGAGGAAGAACTTATGAAAACAGGTTTACTCTCCTCACAGACAAATTGCCCTATTAAGAAATGTTTTGAAAAAATAGCTCACTGACCAATAAGAGATAAAGATTTTGCTTTAACTCATGGAGGTCCTTTTAGGTTTAACAAGTAAGCCTACTCTCGACCACAAACAGGACCAGAAGGACTGTAGACCACTTGCTGCTGTGCGTTCTAATCATTCTGGTTGAAGTCTGTCATTAAAACTGCATTTGTACTAAATGTAAAGAAAATGCTAATAACTTGACTTAGTTGTTTTAAAGACACTAATGCATAACTCAACTTGTCCCTGTGAGAATGACATGTTTCCATGATATTCTAAACACTGCATGACCAGTGACAACCATGGGGAAGCGATGTATGATGTGGAGATACTGACCCGGAGGCGAGGAGGTCGTTCACTGGGTTCCAGGCACAGATAAAAACTTCGGATTCGTGTCCTCGCAGCACCAAGGCTTTATTCTGGGGGATCTCCACGTCCATGTCCATCTCCATCATCTCTAAGTGGTGATCTATAGAAAGGAGTGAGAAACAAAATGTTTAGCACATAACAGTATTCATAAACTATTGTCCTACTGTTCTGAAGATAGGGAGGATGCAAGGGTTATGGAGTATTAACAAGATGGGATTAATCACAGTTTCTAGTAAAATAGCATATTAACTTTGAAATGAATAGCCAGTGTTTCCCTACTTTCTTTTGGCTACTTTTGTTTTTACGGCAAAGTATATTAACATTTCAACAATGGCAGAGGATCACAAGGACAGTCTGACATCACCTAATTTCTTATGAACCAGACCCACAGCAGTGCACATGTTTGTCATCGACTGATATTGTTAATTCAAAGAGAACAGCAAACGGTTCCTCGACAAGGCTCAAGTAAACAGTGCTGTTCAGAGTGAAAACCAGCTTGAATACCCGACAGCTGCAGAATTGAAGAGCAAGGTGTGCTTGTTGTTGAATGACCAAGAGTGTTTGTACTAAACCCCAGCTTGTACAAAAATAGACACTGTGAACAATTCAAGTTGTGGAGCCCATGTAAGACACTAAGTTAGTAAGCTAATGTTGGACTCTCCTTTAGCCCATAAGAACCTGAATCAATCTGTCAGTAGCTCTCTGTAATTTGATTCTAATGCCCGGTGTGTTATTGCGATTAAAATACGTTGGGTGGTTCTGAGGGAAAACAACCAGACCACATTGTTCCCTTTTACGCTAAAAAACAAACCAATGTGTTCTGGGAAAAAGTGAGTAAAAACATGGACACAGTTCTACACAGGAAGGACAAAACCAAGAGGAAACATGTGATAGTGTAAGTAAAAAAACCCTAGTAGCTTTGAGTGAGTGAGTCACACACGCATGCAATAGGAAGTGTCTTTCAATCTTACATTACATTCAAATAACCTTCTATTGAAATTGTGAAGGGGAAATGATATACTAAGATATAGGTTACTGCACACTATTCAAAATATACTTTGCTACATAGGTAATACTGCACAGCCCTTCTTTGTATAATTCAAGTATTCTGTCAATTTTTTTGACTGATAAAAATATCAAACTTGACCATTTCCTTCTGTGGTGATATTTGACATACCCTCTTTTATTAACTGTCTGCAGCATAACGTAAAATGTACAACCCTGACACATTCAGGTGAGTGGAGTCAAAAACACGCAGTGACAAATCAAAAACCAGATAAAGGGGTGAATGCCAAACAGCTTACACTGCATCTTATAAACATGAATCTGATTATGTGAAAGCATAGAGGAATAAAAATCCTGCATTAAGAACATAAAACATCTCTGGAATTTGGCCATTTTTTTCCCGCCTAGCACAAGAAAACATCGTTTGTTAAGGAGCTGCTTTAGAGATAGTATATAATCATGAGCTAGCTTACTGGCTAAGGCGTGGGATCCGTTTTCCTCCCCGTTGGCAGCGCCCTCTCCATTCTTGGTGCTTCCCTGGGGCCCAGTGCCGCTGCCACTGCCTGCCGCCTGCTGCTGCTGCTGTTGTTGTTGCTGCTGGGCCAGCTTGTCCCTGTAGGCCTGCTGCCTGGTTTGGACTACATCTGGCATTACAGCATCGATCAGAGATAGCGACTCTATGGGCCGCCCGTCAAATAAGGTCCCATCCTACAGAGACGACACAATTTTTATAATTATTATCCTTCAGATCATCCACCAATTCACTACAACACAGAATCCAACAGACAAACTTGAGTCAAAATAAAGCTGACAGTGCACCTCTTCTTGCCAGCATGTTTTAGAGTTACACTAATTAGTAGTTGACGGTTTAAAGAGAGATCCTGACCTCATTGATGCTGACTTCAGCCTCCACATACTGCAGGCCCTTCTGGATGATGGAGATGAGGGCAGCAGGGGGCACAAGGGCTCCATTGATGTTGGACTGGCTGATGTGGCTCTCTATGCCAAAGGTGAATGCTGAGTGGGAGAAGCCTTGAGGAGGCATGGGTAATTTGGAAGATAAGATGGGAGTCAAAAATCAATTACAAAAAGTCAAGAGCAGCACTGTACAATATTACATTTTAAATATTTAAAAAGTATGAAAACAAGCTCAATTCACAGCAAATACAACTGCAGTCAGAGAGAGAGAGAGAGCGATTTACCCCCAAAAAATGCAAGACTTACCTGACTCTTGCAGGTATCTGTAAACCAGGAAATTGACTTCATCACTGCTTATGCTCATTTTTAGTCCTGGTGATTAAACCATTGGGTCAGCTTAGGATAGGAGCCTGTAAAAGCAAACCACAATTAACATTTGGTGGTGTTACACACCACAGAACTGCTGAAAGGAGGTTTGAGTACCATCTTCATGACTCAAATGCTGGGTAATGATAGTTAACAGTAAGATGATATGCAGGGGCACTGTGCCAGGGGTAAAAGAGAGTCGTCTCCCACACACACACACACACACACACACACACACACACACACACACACACACACACACACACACACACACACACACACACACACACACACACACACACACACACACACACCAAGGATGGTGTTTCACTACAAGCCAACTGCATAGCTCACTAACAAACTGGCACACACCGTGATAACTGAGAAGAGGAAGACATTAAAACATCACCTTGCTTGACCTAGATCTTTCAATGTCCATACAGAGAAGCAGGCAAACGCAAGCTGTGATCTGCCATTTGATGCATGATGATGTTTCGTTCTTCCTTAGTTTTGTTGGCTACAGAAGTGTTCTGGCTCTAGGCAGGGCACCAGTTTCCATTCATTAACCTACAACTGGAAATAATTACCATCTGCCTTCATGAGGCAGGCTGGGTATTTCTGGACTAAAATGTCTGGAATAAATGGGTTTTAAACCTCAGCAATAACAGATCTTACAGTGCTTGCGTCTGGGCTCCATATTTATTCATGCAGAACCCGCACTGTTGAAATGGGACTGTGGAAATAAACAAGGGGTCTGGACAGGGGACAGAACCTCTACTGTTTCCATCAAGCCAGCCTGCTGAAAAAGTCAACATGTCTCCTGCCGTTTCCAAGAGGCTGAGGTCCAAGACCAACTGAACCGAGAGGCGTGGAATCTAGTAGGACTCTGAATCCTGATGGCTAGTCTTTCTAACACCGGAGCACTACCACTAAAACTCGGCAAATGGCGTAACTTCTGTGAACAATAAATGCCAAAAATCTTTCTCCATAAAATATAGCGTACTTCCATTAAAATGTGATTTTTCTGCTGCACCACGACTGTACTCATGCTCTTACAGAGTGTTGTGTTTTTTCCATTATATTTTGTGTCAGGGTCGATGTAGTTACGGTGCACTACAAGCATGCTGATATAGCACTATTGCATATCTGACACTAGCCTTTTTTGAAAGGGTGCCGGCAAACGTCATCGCCATGGAAGTGACGCAGGAGCAGTGAACGGGATCTGAGCTCACTTACAAGAATAGGTCAACCAATCCATCTGGCTGACATAACGTCCAATATTAGATTGTTTATGAGCTTCTGCATTGATCAAGAGCACCGACACATCACTGCTTATCTCATTTTGCCTGTGCTAACTAGACACAAACAAGTTACACATGCACATGACACATACAAACCTCCTCACATGACTGAATCATGTTATCTTGTCACAATATTTTCAGTTATAAATGTGATAAGAAAGCATAGGACATCCTAATAAGAAGTTAGCAAAGTAGAAGGTGGGCCTAAACAACAAATAAATTGTTATCAGAATTGCTCAGTTGACTTTCAAGTCTATGCTATAAAATGTTAAAGCTTATTCCCTTAATGGTTAAGAATTATAACGCCCAAAGATTTGGGGCTATGAAGTAGCTGTCTGTCAAACTAAGATTGGGACAAGCAACGCGAGTGGAGAGCTTTAAATATATTTAACTCACACATGAGTTAACATTAGTCAGAATCCCAGACTACATTTGAACAGGGCCAACATAGCCTTGTATTAAGTGAGTCTCTTGTACAGATCACTGACAGAGAGAGATGTTTGGTACAATCTTGTTTATGTGTAAAAACTACAAGTATTTATTAAATTATAATCAAAATTCATTAGAAAATGTATTAACTTCAAGTTAACTTTTCCAGCACCGAATGCACTGATTAGTAAAACATTTTGAATGGTGGTTAACAGAGTATAAAGTACACTTCAATATGTGATTTATCATGCAGTTTATCACAGGAATTTTGAGATTAAAAACTTACAGCACTACAGAATCCTTGAAGTAATAAATCACTGTCCTGTTTGGCTACAATGCCACATTGTGTTTTACTCACTCAAAGAAGAATTTCACCTCAAAATGATATTAGACCACCTCAGTGTCTGATGTGGAATTTCAAAATGAAAGCCCTCTAAAATGTCATATACAACCTTCGTTCCCTATTAGCTTATCAGAATTATCACACTCTTCAAAGGGTTAAATCAAACAAAATGTGAAAATATCAAGGTATATATTGGGGCAATGCATAAAAAATATTGACATTATTTAGAAGCCATATATAACCCAGCCCTAATACAAATGAGTCAAGGGTGGACGCTGTGGACCTACAATAGAATATAACAAGTTCTTTGAAAGCAGCTATGAGATTCAAAAACATGTTTAAAAATGCACACTCCGAACCAACATACATTTGGTTCAGGTGCCATTGTTTCAGAATTGCAGCTTCCATAGTTGTGCATCTATGTTTTGAACAGTTTAAAAATGACGGAAAAGGCAAACGCTTAACGCAAACACCGTTTGGGTCACAAGGCGTAACAAACTTAAACTTGAATACCAAACGGTTTGGGATGAATACACATACCGTTCCACCCCCAACTGCCTCACTACACCAAACCCTGATTACTGTGCATCAATTTAGCAGTGAAACCACCACACTAAAAATTACTCAAACCAAAATTAGGATCTCAAAACAATGAAATACCACCAGTGTTGTGCGACTTTTATCAATCGGTTTGAATTTGTCTCAATTTTTGCTGTAGGATATATTCTGACAGCTGACTGTCAGAGAGCTCACTCTCTTTTAACCGAGACAGTCACGTATCCTCAGCTTATTGCTGAAACAAGGAATTCCAGTTACAAGCAAGTAGACAGTTCTAGTGGTAACTGATTAAAACTATTGATAACTGCAACCGTTGTGCAAAAAAACAGTTATTATAGATATTTTAATGTGATTTGATTATGCATAATTTGTTCAACAGACACGCAACCAATTATTGTGGTGCCCAAATCTAACTTGAAGTTCTTGACCCAGTCATTCCTTTCTGTTGGATACAAAGCTATATTACAGCCACTCTCTTCTCTATATAACGACAGACACTTTGCTGTAGCAATGTGATCTTCCAGAAAGCATACATCGATAAAGGTGTGACATTAAACAGTGAGATACACTACCCATGTGATCGAGATGTCTTCAGATGTGCATCATAGCTCCGTTCTCCTCAGCAAGAACTCTCAGCCCCTGAGAGTAAAAAAAGAAAAGAAAAAAAAAGATATGCTTTCAACTGATGCATTATACTAAAGAATCAGGAGTGGGCATCACATCTGGATCATAGAATGCTGATCTATCAAATCACTTGCAGTCAACATATTGATTTTTTGTCAATAATGTGGACAACTACAAATTCAGTAGTCTCTTTGGCATGCTTTTTACACTTTACATCTCCCACCATGTATGGTAGTTTAGTAAGCTGCCCTGACATTGCAAGTATTGCCCAAGTAACACTTTTGCTCATGGTAATGTGTTTAAATCTTGGTTAAGTACCATAAGAAGCACACGGCCCTGCCAAATATACACATACAATTTTGTTTCTCCATCAGGTCTGTTGCAAGTTATCTTAATTAGAATTGACATTTCAAGCAGCAACGTGTCAATGTGTGGGTGAAAAGGCAGCGAGCAGAAAGTGTTAAGAACAAAGGGGTGTGTCACCAAACAATGAAATAAACTGGGTCAGCAATATAAAAAGCCAAAATAGCCTTTGGGTACTTGTGCTATGCACGGTGTAAGTATACCTGAATGATAGTAATTAAAGGGGAAGTATGCTGATGTGTTGTAGAGAGCAATTCAAACGGAAATGTCATGGACACGTGATAAAGTCATGTTAGATGCTTGCTGCCTACAATTGTAACCAACATCTCACTCCTGGTCCTGGATCACCACATGGGACCGTGGACTGGAGGGTCTAAAACAACTGGTGGGCCCGGTTCGGCTGTCCCTCCACGGGTCAGATCGATTTCGTGCAAGTTAAATGCATTCAAGGTTAAATCAATGCTAATCTGCCGGTTGCTAAATTAGCAAGATAGCATGGAGAGCTACTTGAAACACATGACCCATCCCCCACACAGTTGAACAAACTACAGTGTGTACGTTGACATGCTGTCTGAGGCAGCGCGAGCCCATGAATGACTTAAAGGCACTTTACTACTGCGAGACGAGGCTGAACCAAACGTCCCTTCTTCCATCAATGAGAAACTAAAGTTTATTGCAGCACCGTCACTGTAAAGTGCAACAACCATATACCTCACTGCTGCTGTAACTTACTGTAACGCTAGACCGACACTCGTCCACATGTCCCGGGTCACTAAGTGGATGAAACGAGGACGGGCATTTATCGGCGCGAGCACTTTGGGTGATTGTCAAATTAACACGAGCTACTCGGGTCTTCGCATTCGCGTCGTTAACAACTGTGATCACCTGTTAATTTACAACCAAACGCCCCACGTCGGGCTGTTAGCACACCAGCTAACACGCGCGTTACCATGAGTCTCGCGTCTGTGGCGGTTGTAACGTGAACGGTCACCGTGCCAGTTGATGCCGGTCGATTTGGTTTATTTGACGAAGGGCACCAACAGTGAACAGCTAACGTTGTTAAAACTATGGCGGCGACCGCGAGATAGATTAACGTAGTGTTTTAATTATGTTTCGGTCTAACAACTGACTCCACTGACGTGACGTTAGCTCCTTTAAAACACCCGTTTCTCTGCACAGTTGAGCTCCGCTCTGAACCTCCTAGCGCGCTAGCTAGGCATGCTAACACTAGCATGCTATGCTAATGACAGTGTCGCCGTAATCTCGTACCTACTTGGATAAAACCTTTCAAAAGACGGTATCTTCCACGGCTCGTGTGTTCAAGTCAGGCCGTGTTATCTCTCTAATCGATCGCGAGGCGGGTTTTGTACGCACGTGTATAACCGTCGATATGTGATAATATTTAAACTTAAGCCAGGCGGTAAAGACACGGCGACGGCTGCGGACGTTGGACTCGGCGGGGTGACCCGGCAGGCGCAAATGAGCCGCCTGTAACTACTGTTATTTCAAAGCGACGACGACGTGTTCACCGTCTTCTCGGTCATACACGGCACAAGGAGGAGGGGTAACTTGTGCAAGAATACCGGCTAATACATATAGCCGTCACAGCAGCGTTACTACGATATATATCTAACCTAATTTTTCCAAAAGCACCAAACAACACCTCGTGGTTTTGCTGATGAGGGGAAGTCGCCCTGGTCCGTTTGACAGGTTCACAGCAAAATGGAGCCACATTTCCTCGTTGAAACCGACCAATAAGACGGCATTGAAAAAAAAAATGCCGAGGCCTCTGGAAGTTTGTCCCGCAGCCAAGCACCAGTCATAACAACAGTGTCCTCGCCCATCCCCCACTACACCCCATTTTTGCTTGTCTGGTCATCACTAGCCATAGATTAATGACACCCCACCCCCTATCCTTTGCTCAGTCATTCAGACTGGGAAAGTCAACAACAAGCTTACATCATCATTGCAATCTGTGTTTTACACTGTTTATTTATTTTTTTTGGCTGTGTACATAATCCATAACCATGTTAATGTATCCAATGTTCCAAACGAAGATAATTGCCTGAAAATATGCATGCCCTGATCATGTAACATTTATGAAATATCAAGGATTTACTGTACATGAGTAAAAAGTGTGTGCTGACCTTCAAAATTCTGTGTATCTTGTTTCACAATTAGTGATACTGTAATTAGTGGCTGTCCTCATTTAACTGGCTGCACTGCCTCAACCTTTTCTTATGTGAGATGATGAAATAGCATGAAATGTTGAATTGGGGACCCTTAAATTAGGTGTACAGCTGCAGCAAGTGTGCAGCATATTCAGCATGCCCTTTGTTGCAGTGGGATTTTATTTTCTTACCATAAACATAAAAATACTCTCCTGGGACCACAGATACCCTTACACCATCCCCTCTGTATTTATCACATTCTGTGCATCCTCACAAACAAAGAAAAACTGTAACTGAAAAATAATGTGTGTAATTTTGTAAGGAAAATCATTTATAGCCTGGTATTAGCCAAGTTAACATTGAAAATATAGCTGAGGTACAGTATTTGCATGCAATCAGATGGTAAAAGTCTAAAAGGGTACCCTATCTGATTAACTGAGTGATGGATTATTTGTCAGACATTCTACACTGAAGTCCACTGACTTTGCTTTTGCTTCCTCAGCCTCTGAGCTGTTTGATCCTCCCACTTCATTGTATCGATGCTCCTCTGGCCCTTTGTCAACATCCTTCCAATTCCTTCCACCAGAGACCAACCTGTCTAAAATCTGCAATACATTTACCAAAATAAATGGGTGTTAGTATGTTACAATGTATTGTCATTTTTTTTTATCTTGAGCAAAACTATAGGAGGATTCTACTAGAGGTGGTCTCAATGTAAAAAAAAAGAAAAAAAAAGAAAATGTGATTGGGGATGGACCGCAGAACAGAATTCAGTTTCTGTGCTGTTGGTCTCTATTAGTTAATTTATCAGGGATTTTCCCACATTCTGCCTCTTGCTTCTTTCTCCTCAAGTTAGGAGAAACATAAATATGTGCTCCATCACTCCCACTGTGTGAGGGTGTTTTGGCTGCCAGTTAAGAAATGTGAAGCAAATTCCTCCTCTCCAAAGCTTTACGCAACATATGATTCACTCTACTGCGAATATTGTGAATCGACTCTTTGACTGCACATCCTACTCTTCTATTACACACAGTACATTCACATACTGCGCATTAATGTACAGAAAAAAAATATACGTTAACATACATTTTTAAAAATCTTTACATCATGAGTTCTGATGCTGCCAAAATAGTACAGCTGTTCTCCATGAAATAACATGTGCCCTGTTTCCATCCGCAACTGTGAGGCTAAAAGGAATACAGCAGTATGGTATCTGCGTGGGGGCGAGGAACTAATCTGCAGGACAATAACACAAGGTTGCTAGGGATGTGAGAACAGCGGCAACACTGATAAATATGTGCTGGACCTGTTGGCATTGTGTAATTGCTTGGATACTGCTACACAAGTGGCAGCAAGCTTTATCAACCGCCTTAGCAACAGCAGGGTTGCCTTTTCCTTTTTGTGTGTAAGAAAGAAAGAAAATGAGCAGGAGATTATAAGGCTTTATCTTAGATATGGATAAGTAGTCTTAGAGTTTCATCTATTAAAAAAAAAAAGAAGATATCAAGATATAAATAATAACTGCTATCACCAGCTCCATTTTTTTTAAACTGGCAAACCGCCTAAAATAATGAATGCCTACGTGTGATCCCTGTTGCAAGTAAAACATGTGCAGAATAGGAAAGCTGACAAGCTGATGATTTGTGTTTTCTTTATTTGCCATCTTTGTTATTTCTTAGAATAAAAGCATCCATCACAAAGAGAGAGTACCAACCTTAAACTGTGTTAATTATTTGAGTAGAGGGATGCACAGCAGGTGACACTCCACTCAATCACCACCAAACAGACAGACCACCAAATATTAGTAGCACTGCCTTGGGTCCAAGCTACATGCCATATGTTAAATAACAGCAGTTTAAATATAGGACCAGACCAATTTGACCTAATAGCTGAGCCCCCCCTCATCATTAACATGATGTATTGTTAATGTCTGCAAGAGACAGGAAAAGAGGAAATGGGAGCAAGAGAGGAGACTGCAGCTCAGCTTCACTGCCTGCTCAGCAAGGGCTATTTATAGAGCACGAGAAACAAAGAAGCAGAATCGCCTTTCATCCCCTCTGTGACTATGTTGTTTCACCTCCAAATGTGGTACTCAAAGACAGTCTGCACCTCTTTGTAGCTATGTTTAGGCCGAACCTCAAATAAATATGAACGCCTTTCCATCTGCCCTTGAGTCTTTTTTTCTCGTCCTGCTATATTTGTGCACATGTTTTCTGGCTGTCTTACTGTTATTTTGTAAGGCTAAATTTAAGACCTGGGTATAATTAAAGGGGAAAGCATCTGAGCTAAGAGGCAGGGAAGAGCTCTGGAGCTCTTCAGAGAGATTGTTTAGTATTACTGTCCTCGCTGGCGAGCACTGGATGTGGCTTGTAGGAAGCAGTGAAAGTAAAGAGGGAAGCAGGATCTGATCTGATGCTGCTGCTATGTGGGACAGACAGACTTTCCAAGGGGAGTGAGTAAAGACTGCAGCCAACATGGCTCATCCACTGTGGTCTGCAAGAGAAAATCCTCCAGCTGGTCAGACCAACACTGTCGTGGAAATCATTGCCCACATAGGACATCTCACGATGTTTGCGCATTGATTTCACATTTAATTAAAGTGCTCTTTGGTGATACTTGGATGATCTTTTAATAAATGAATTGTGAAAGGAATGTTTGCTTCTTAGCTGCTTAAATGTTTACTCTTATTTCCTTTCCTTCACTGAATTGCTGCATGGTTCAAGGGATTTTTTTCAACTGAATTCTAAAGAAAAGACACAGATTAGCGCTATGGGGAATACTATTTAGTCAACAATATTACTGAAGAAGCAAACATCAACAAAAAGGGCTAATTCTGTTTTTACCTCGTTATGCATTACTTTTCTGTTGACAGAATTAAGTCTGAGCTGAAGTGTCTGAGTGGACATGTGGCTACTGGAGAAGCTCCATAGCTCTGTGGAGAGCAGTGTGACACAATCCCAACACCCCCAGACAATAGAGGCACTTCCTGTCTCAGTTTATGTCAACATCCTTACTCCAGAAAAGATCCCTGATTTCTTCATCCCCCTAAACTTATTTGCATCTACGTGTTGAATCTACTGATTTTTTTTTTTTTTTTACATTTTATTTAAATTCTTTTTAAAATAAACACGTTTCACAGAGGTCTAGCATGCAAAGCAAAATCTCTAATGTATACAAATCTGAACTAAAAGAAATAAAGGGGCCCAGATATCATATTCTACGCCATACATCCCAATGTTTTTGAGCATTTTGTCCATTAAGGAGGCGCCTAGATATCTATGTATCAGTGTTCATTTTCTCTGAATCATATGAAAATGGGTCTGATTAATTTACCTGCAAATCTAGTGCATTTTTGTAGCACCAGTAAAAAACAAAACAATGATGATGGTGTGACTATTCTTTGACCAAAACATTAAGAGAAAAACAATATCTTATATCAGTTATCAGTCTTTAATGTGTCTTCGAGAAAAAAATGAATCTAAGTTGTTACTTGTACAAAGAAAGAAAAGTGAAATTATACCTTTGCCAACAGACTGCCTAATTGGTCTTCAGCAAGATATTTCTCAACACCTACAAACATATTTGCACACTTTTACACTTGTCATATTCCCAAAATGAAAGCATCACTCCAGCATTCCATGTGATCTGTTCTAATGAATCAAAGAAACCCCCACCCCCCTTTCTTTGTCCAGTTTCCGAGGTTACAGAGACCCCTTGTGGCAAGACACAGCTATGTTTTCTTGTCAGAGATTGAAGCTGTGGCCTCCAAGTTGTCTATGCATACTGTACATTTGTAATATGGAAAGGCAGAGGTGTTTGATATCACTGCTCCTGAATTCCTATGTGGATGTGCAGCAGTGCCTGCAAAAAACATAGCGACGGGTACACAGTCCAGCCAATCAGAGCCAGTTATTTAGAGGTACAGTAGAAATTCATTGTGCTGGACCAACTCATTTGTAAGCATGACGGCATTGTATAGGGAACTCATGTTACTAAAACAGGTATGGCAGGCATTCTGTTCACTTAGGGAAAGACTTTAAATAAGAGGTAGCCAGCTGCAGTCCCTGCAGAGACCATGTTGGAGAGCCACTGCTGACAGTTGTAGCCCCAAGTCTGGATTATCATAACAACACCGAGTAGGATCTTACTGATTGTAAGTATTAGCACCACTATTTCATGTCAGCTGACACAAATCACACTCAAAAGCTGGGACATACTGTACTTTGAATGTGCAAAGGCGAGATAATTACAGGCACGACAAATTCCAGTTGAGACTGTGTGCTGGAAATTGATCAAGCTCACAACAGAGGTTAACCTGCAACTGGGAATACAAATGAGTTTAAGTCTCATGCATATGAAATGGATTCATAAGGGCTCAGATTGAGCTGCAGTGAAAAGATTTCACTGCATACAGCCTCTTTTTTTTTTTACCAAGTGCCTCGATGAATCTTAACTGGATAATATTGATAGGAGAATGCTGTTTTTCACTTCTGTGTTTGTGGAACAACAAGACAGTAAACAACTGCAAAATACTCATAGTTAAATTATGAATCAATGACTGGGGTTTTTGACATTGTGTACGATGATATGAACTGCATTTACAATATGCTTGAGACATGCAATTTATAATGCCTTGCACTGTTCACACTGCCTGCACCTCAGGTAAGTGCTTCGCTTTACCTCTGTGGGGTGCTATGCAGTGTAGCGTGTTACTTTTTAAAGGCACCATACACTGTAGGACACCTGGCATGAAAGCAATAATCACTGGAAGGACAAGGCAAAAAATACATCCTGAAACATTCTTTGCCAAAGAGCGTGTTAATAGGAGGTCAGGCTTTGAATTCCGCAGCGCTGTTAAGCACGCAAGCTGAAAGTAAACACCTTCTGTACTGAAGGGAAATATGCAGGATGAGCAGACTTAGTCTCTATATGATGAACACACCTTTATTTCACGTATATAATGTACACGCAATATGAGCTCAATTCAATTCAAAGATTATGAGACAATGGGCCCCTGGGTGGAGACATGTTAAAGGCCCCCCACCCGTCCTACATACAGGCAAGAGACCCAGACTGAAAGAGACACAAAATTACACAAAATGACCATGTCATTTGTAGTTGTTTTGTGTTTTTGTTGTTATTTTATGTCTCTTTCTCATTATTTTGTGTCTCTTTCAGTGACTTTCTGCAGGTGAAGCAGTATTCTCAGATGCTGAACTTCAGTAGTTAGTTTACACTGGAGATAAAGAGATGCTGTCTGCTTAAGGCCCTCTGACCCATTCAGTGATCCATCCATGTATAAGACAACACCTGCTCTGTTGTTATGTGGTCTACCACATGCCATTTTGGTTTATCACTCATTCAGTCACGTTCCTCTCTCACAATATGAGAGAGGCAGCTGGAAGAAACATGAACCAAGGACACACCCATAAAGATTATACAGTGAGGTTGACTGATCCCATCTGCCTCTGGCTCAGGATATGTAGTTCATTAAACTGATAATAGGAAAATGTGAACAATAAGTTCCTGCTGGGGTAAGCAGTTTCACACTAGTGCTTTTCCTCGGACACAAAAGACTGTCTCCCTCCAGTGCTTCATGTGGTGACACTGCAGACTCAGTAGCTTTTTAAATAAGCCATGATATGAAGAAGAATGCAAATGCATACAAAATCATATTTTTTTTCAAGTTGGTGACTTGGTGATCATTTAAAACCACTTCTTTTCACCCTATGACTATGATATTATTTATGATTCAGTTAAGTTTTAGCCATTTCACTTCAATGATTTCAGATTTCCCGGGGTCTCATAAACTTGAAGTATTCAAATGAATATAATTTCCGCCACTGTCCATTTTGATAACTGAGAAAAAAATTATGAATGACAAAAATGCAGAAAATAAGAAGATTTGATGATGTTTCATTCATTTCAATCTAACTTGGAAGGCTCTGCGAGGTCAGCCTCCAAGTCATGAGCCTGCCTGCACATATATCAGTAAGGACACTGTCCTTTACTTATAAGTTATTAATCAGGCAGTCGGCTCAACTGCCACTGTTGGGCCAGCTGACATGAGGCACAGCTACAAATTCACTGCTCTCAAAACCCTTTAAAAAGTTGGTACAAGGAGTAAAGCAATCTTTCCGAACCTGTGTGTGTCCATGTTTCGCTGTAACCAATACAGATATGTGTGGAACGTGAGGCACTCAAGTGGCAATGGTCAGCGTGCTTTTACTGAGGAGAAATATTTAAAAGTCGTAAGACAGACCATAAAACTCATGTTAAGTGTGACCCCCTTGTTGCGGGTATGCATGCAAAATCTAGTGAAATATTTCTAGGAACATTTGTGGTTTCCTCCAGATTCCCTTTGTCACACTGGAGTTGTCTCTCAGCAACATTTCCCCTAAGCAGCTGGAAATGTAATACAATGAGGAAATTACTCATCTAAGAGGAATTTGTTGGCTTGTTTTCTAACTATTCTGCTGCTTACACTCTGACAAGGTTATTATCCACCACAAAATGAAAACAACCTGCTTATTGTACTTACATGTACAATACATGTAAAATACATGTACAGGACTGGATGGTGGTTCCAGAATGTCCAACATTACTAAATATGATCCATTTTGTTTTAATTATGCCGCATCTGAAGGAGAGTCAATCAACACTACAATTTGATTGTTGACTCCCGCTTGATTTATTGGTATGTCTTATTCAATTTTAACGTCATGTGGGAGCACACTTTTAATATGAGCAAATGACCATACATAACTACGTTTCCATGTCCTGAATTGTGTTTTTGAATAAATATCTGGAAATCCCAAGAGTGGGTTTGCATCGACCCTTACCTTAACGCTAACCCTTTGCCAACCCACAACAAATAACTTATAATGTCTCACTTGCCAATTAATTTGTGTCTGAATCAAGGCTAATATTATTAATGTGTCCAAAGCTGCATGTGAAACACTGAATTCTGTATTTTCTGCAAATGGTAGGACCAGCAGAGAGCAAGAGGAGGCACATGTGAGGTGTTGTTGTTGTGCCAAGAGAGGACCCAATGACTTTGTGTTGACAGCAGAAGTGTTCAGGATACAACAGGGAGGTTTTTTCACGAGCGCCTCATCAGCATTAACACCTTTCATCTGTGGCTATCTATCATCTTGTTTACCCTTTGTAGCGTTTCTTTGTGTTCAAAATGAGATGTTTACCTGGTGGAGACCACTATATCAGGGGCGCTTCCTGTCCCAACACTGCATGATACTCAGATAAGCAGGAACTTCTCTTTGCAGGGTTATCAGGACAGGCATGTACTTCATAGTTCTTTTGTAGAAAACTGGACATATTTACTAAAGTAGTGAGTTTGGCAGCAACAATGCACCAAAGGTACAGTATGATTTGTCGTCGGACATATTTGCTTTGTAACTGGTGGCTTGAGATGTCTGTTGCGTTTATGGTCCTGGTGGTGAATGTTTATGTCAGTGCTTACGGACAGCTAAACACGGCAACAAACTGGCTTTAATTCACAGGTCTTTTCAGCAATCCTTCCGTTCCACCTCAGAAAACAAAGGAGGTCGTGGATCATCAGGAAAGATGTTTTTCGCGGCGGGGGCCAGAAATACAGCAGGAGCAGGCCGAGGAAATGAAAGGTGGTAACAGGTTCACACCAATTAAGGCTTCAAATTTGACTTAAATTGCAAGGGAGACAAATTGTGCATCCATGGCCAAGGGAGAAAGTCTTTAAACTCTATAATGCACTTAGATTTTGTGTCATAATATTGTAGCCTCAAAAAAAATAAGGTCTTCTCATTTTCCTCATCATTAGGTCAATCTATCAGAAATTTCGTAACGTAGATTTATTGGACAAGAAGAAGACAGTGACAGCTCTAAAGCCGGGTGAAGATCGTGCCATTTTCCTGGGACTCGGGATGATCCTCTCTTCAGTCATGATGTACTTTGTCCTGGGGATCACGATATTACGCTCCTATGCAGACAGGTACAGGCCTGTTGTTCAAATATTCTTCTTTACCCCCTATAAACGAGTTAACTGATATTTCTGTAGGAAACATGTTTTATTCATCTTATGTGCTTGTTGACAAACTGCTTTCAGTGCTCTCTCAACCTGAAAATTGCAAAAATGAATACCCGATTTTCAGGAACAAATTATACCTCAAGCCGATTTCATACCATCAGATCCCCAAAATGTTTTCTTTTTTTTTGCATTAAATTGGATCTTCATTTAAATGTCAACACAGTGTGTGGACTGAGGAGGGTGTGTGTGTTGTACTCAACTCCACGGTCACAGCAGACATGAACTGTTCCTACAACTGTGGGTCAGACTGCTGGAGAGTCTCCAAATACCCCTGTCTGCAGGTCTACGTGAGCGTCAATAACACGGGCCGTGTCACCCGTTTATCTCACAATGAGGAGACCCAGGACACCAGCTCTGAAGTGAGTACACTGCCAGGAGGGAAAATACTGAAAATTACTGAACCGTTTCAAATGTTGAAAATGGCTGTCAGACATTGGCCTGATTGTAGACTTACTCTGCTCCCGATTCAGAAAATGTTAGTCGATAGGATTTTTCCTGGTCAAGCTGAAAGATGATACATGAAGGGTGATGTATTCAATATTGTGAATCAAAAGAAGCTCAGCAGCCATCACCAAAACAAAAAAAGTATGACAAACTGATTGCCCTCTAGATGACCTTGGTGTCCCTCAATCCTGTCCTTGCAGTGTGTCTACGTGCCCAGGTGCCAGAAGGACAGCGTGGCCATGCACGTCGTGATCATGAACATCTCAGAGCGTCTGAAGGTGAACCAGCAGGTCCCCTGTTACTACGACCCCAGTGAGCAGCAGGAGACCGTTCTCCTGACGAGGCTGTACGACCACGGCGTCGTCTTCCACTCGCTGCTCTGGCCCTCCTGCATGCTCACAGGAGGGGCCCTCATTATCGTGATGGTGAAGCTCACGCAGTACCTCTCCAGACTGTGCGAAGAGATAGGGAAGATCAAGAGGTGAAATACGTGCAGCAGCTGTCAAAGCATTATGCTGATTTGGTGATGGACATATAACATGAAAGGGATTGTTTCTACCAAACAACCTTGCTGTGACCTCTTGCAAACTTTCCTCTTCGCCTGAGACATCAGGAGCAGCTGACTCTCTCTCCAGATCGAGGATGTGACTGTTTATAAAAGTGAACTGAATGTTCCAAGGGGGAGACTGTTAGACCTGTTAGATGTGTAACTGGCTGTTGTACAGGGAAAACTATAACTGGATATGCGTGGTTTTAAAGCATTGTAAAATGTTTTATGCGTACGTGTTTACAAGAGTTTGTTACATTCTGAATCTTAAATATGGTCTATTATGAGCATGTGCTTGCATAGTGATAATACCAACCTGTACTTAAATTGACGGGAGAAAACACTGATGTGTGTCTAAAATGTTTTCTCTATGCGTTGTTAATGTTGAGGAACAACCTTGAGAACTATCTCAAACTTTTCTATATTTTGATGATCACATGCGATTACAGGACAATAATATGTTCTTATTTGTTATCTACTCTCTCAGCGACCAAATTAAATATACTGGTCTCTCATTATGAAATGTCTTTCATTAATGAACATACGGTGTACATTTTTTTGTGTGCTAAGACTTTTAAAAACTGTTCTGGATATTTAGCTCACCATACAACACTGAACACATAAACACCATTTAAAAATCAAAGTGATTGAGATATTATTACACAATGTAAACTTGCCTAAGTTTATCAAACAAAGCCCAAAAAAATTATTCTGATCTCAGATTGATCTCAGTGACAAGTTCACTCTTCAAAACAAAAACTACTGCATCCACCTACAGATTATCTCATAAATAAACAACAAAGCAATACATTAATTTATTTTGCAGTGACCGTACTAAGCGATATGTTCACACTCTGTGGCCCTACAGCAGGAATAAAAGATCATCTCCCCAGGATGTTTGTGCACTCGAAACCACATAGAGAGCACATGCTTCTGCCACGGCTGCACAATCTTCTTACATTTGTTTGCTTATTTGAAGATAGAAAAGGGTTCCAAAAGGTTTTAGGCCTGCTACTGATTTGTTGGTGGTGGCCATGATTTTTGGAGAATATTCGTGTCCTAAAATATATGACTATCTTTGTAAAAGCATGAATGTTTATATTAATCCCTCAAGGGGAAATTGTTTCGTTACTGCAGCATTTATGCATACAAGTAAAGCAATATTAAATATAAAAATGCACAATATATACAAAAAATAGAATAGAATAATATTAAATTAACTAACAAAACAATAGTGCAAAGATGTAACCAAACAAACAAGCAACAGCATAACGGTGTTATAGTTGAGTGATTGATTTCACCAGAGTTATTTATTGATTTATTATATAGTCTCATATATATAGTTTTACGTTGCTTATAGTGTATTTTATGTATGATTATGAAATAGTATGCAGTTGTAAAGATACTCAACAAAAAGCAAAGACATAATGTTTTAATTTGATGTCCTATAATTTCTGAATCACACAACTCCCAGTGATACTTTTGTTCTGGGGCTCCCTGCACACACACAACTCTGTTTTCCTTCTCTCCTACTTAGTGGCCTTTCTTAAGAGGCATTTCACGTCGTCCTGAAGTAAACAGAGAAGGAGCGGTGTCCACTCCCCGTCTCCTCTCGTGACACCCCGCTCTCCGCGGCCGCTGCAGCTCACTCTGTGTGGGAGGGCGGTCCGCGATGAGGAGCCTGCTAGCAGCCTTGGAGCCGGCTATCGGCGACTATGTGGAGCTAGCGTGCTGCTACCAAACTGTTCGGGTTATTTTCGGGACAGCGCGATGAAGAGCACCATGAGGCATTACAGACTCATTCCACCGCAGCACATCGACAAGATCACCGGGAGCTAGCGGGCGAGGTCCCCAACCCCCCCCCCGCACCGGGTCCGTCCCGACCCCTCGGTGTCATTGTTTGGATGGACTAACGAGAGGAGGCTTCAGCTAGCAGCGGCTAACTGGCGAGCTAGCTCCGCGGCTAACCGGTCGGCGTTAGCTCTCTGACACAGGTAGCTTTGTGTCTGTGTGTGTGTTTCTCTCGTGTTTCTGTGTGTGTGTTCGCCTTTTTTACTGTTATTTAAAAGCGGCTAACGTTACCTGGTTACCCGGTTACCCACGCCACAAAACGGCCGCCGATGAACCACAGACTAACGTTAGCTTATGTGTCGGTCTTCACATTGTAGCGTTACATGACATTGATCTGCTTGGTGGACTTGGCTAGCGAGCTAAGAAACAAGGACCCACCGAGAAGCACAACACGAACCAGTCGAGGAGGCTGTCAGGCGACGACTCGGCAGCGTTAGTCTCAGTTAACTAGCGCTAACTAGCGTTAACTAGCACTAACTAGCATGTTTGTTTACATGGCTTTGAAGCGCTTTCATAACATGTATCAGTTAATCGCTGTCCTCTTCGAGGTAGCACGAGTTATTTTAACACCAGCTCCCTGAAGCTGAGTGAAAGTTATTTTCATGGGTGTTTTGACGTGATGACAGGTTGTGTTGTCGTCAGGTGAAGCTAACGTTGCTCGTTAACGTTTTAGTGATTTACAGAAGTGTGCAGTGACATCTTAAATCCGTCAGTTAGCCGGCTAAGGGCTATGAATGTGTTGCTACCTGTCAAACTGAACGAAAGTAACTTCATGAGCAGTATAGTCTGCTCAAAGACACTGAACGAAGACATACACAGTGGTGCTACAGGCATTCCCTGTGATGCTGTTACTGAGTATTATATCATATTTGGCAGCCTATGTTAAATCGGGGTACCCCCAGAAGTGTATATTTAGCATCTTTATACGCTGTCACTATGCAACTCCAGCATCGCTGAAGTCAAATGTTTACAACAAAGCGTTTTGCATTATTGTGCACAGGTCAGTGGTTCTTATGTAACTCCGTTTCCTTCTTTCTCACAGTTGGTCGACATTACACATGTGATAATTAGTGGACTCTGAAAATAGCAGATTTGTTGGCACGACCATGCCTCCAAGGCCTTCCTCGGGAGAACTATGGGGGATGCACTTGATGCCCCCCAGCATCCTGGTGGACTGCCTTCTGCCAAATGGCATGATTCTCACGTTGGAGTGCCTCCGGGAGGCCACGCTGATCACAGTCAAGCATGAGCTTTTCAAAGAGGCCAGGAAGTACCCTCTTTACCATCTGCTGCAGGAGGAGAGCTCCTACATCTTTGTCAGTGTCACCCAGGAGGCAGAGCGGGAGGAGTTTTACGATGAGACCAGGAGGTTGTGCGATCTGAGGCTCTTCCAGGCCTTCCTCAAAGTCATCGAGCCAGTAGGCAACAGAGAAGAGAAAATTCTCAACAGAGAGATAGGTATGGCTTATAAATTATTATACAGTTACATAACAATCTACTGTACGATACAGTAATGTACTGTGTGTTGGCCTTGATGTTGTCATTACCCACAGTCAGGGGGAATTGACGTACTACTGTTGTTCACATGCCATGAAAAGAAGGTGAGCTTTTATTAAGCACTTGTTGTTCTTTTCAGGTTTTGCCATTGGAATGCCTATATGTGAGTTTGATTTGGTGAAAGACTCAGAAGTGCAGGACTTCAGAAGGAACATTTTAAATGTTTGCAAAGAGGCTGTGGACCTTAGAGACAGTAACGGACCCCACAGCAGAGCTTTGTACGTATATCCTCCCAATGTAGAGTCTTCTACAGAACTTCCCAGGCACATCTATAACAAGCTAGATAAAGGTGGGACATTTTTCTTTGCGCTCAAAATGCAAACAATTACAGTTTTGTTGTTTCCTCCTTCTCTGCAGATAAAAAAATGATGCTACATTTCTTCAATTTGATCTTTTGTACTCTTTCCCTCAGGTCAAATCATCGTGGTCATATGGGTTATTGTGTCACCCAGCAATGACAAGCAGAAGTATACCCTTAAGATCAACCATGACTATGTGCCAGAGCAGGTGATTGCCGAAGCCATCCGTAAGAAGACGCGCAGCATGCTGCTTTCCCAGGAGCAGTTAAAGATGTGTGTACAGGAGTATCAGGGAAAGTACATCCTCAAAGTCTGTGGCTGTGACGAGTACTTACTGGAGAAATACCCTCTGAGTCAGTACAAGGTAATCTAATTTAATCTTACGCGTGCTGCGTCTGATGCTATTGTACTTAGTGGGGGAGAGATCCATTTCACATCAAATTATCATCCAACACAAATGTTCTTGACATTTATGACATTAAACAAAATTTATGAGAAACTGTGCTGCCTGTAAAATGTGCTGATTCAAGAATATAGACCGTATACATCACGGTCTACAAGTACAAAGCACTGAATGTGTCTGTTGCTGCTGAGTTGTACTTGTAACATCTAATAATTTACATGTCGATAAACCTAGAAATTGTATGAAAGGGCTTCAAAATGTCAAACAGCATGAAAAGCTTCAAAATGTCACAATCATGGCTGCTTCAAAATGTCACTTTGTGTGTCCTTGACAGTATGTGCGCAGCTGTATCATGTTGGGACGGATGCCCAACTTGATGCTAATGGCAAAAGACAGCCTGTATTCCCAGCTGCCCATCGACAACTTCACTATGCCGTCATATGCAAGGCGAATATCCACAGCAACGCCCTACATGAATGGGGAAACAGCCACCAAGTCTCTCTGGACTATCAACGGGACGCTGAGGATCAGGATACTGTGCGCCACTTATGTCAATGTCAACATCAGAGACATTGACAAGGTACACCGGTGTGGTGCTATGACTGCTTCACCTTGTTTTATTTATAGCTTCCCTGCTTTGTTCTGGTTTGACAAAAATACATTCTGACTGTTATCTCACATCTCCACTACCTTGGAGGTTATGAGAAGATGATGCACAGTGTTCTTCACTTCATGGAGTCAGACAGTGAAAGATGCCTTTACCAGATTAGTATATAAAACTGTTGTTCTTCTGGCTGCTCTAGATCTACGTCAGGACTGGGATATACCACGGTGGAGAGCAGTTGTGTGACAATGTCAACACCCAGCGCGTGCCCTGCTCCAACCCCAGGTAGTACACAGTGAAGACTGCCTTTATATACTTTGGGATTTCACTGAGCTGTGTGACAGTAATGTGATTGATTATGTTAATGGTACCTTCCCTGTTTATTTCAGGTGGAACGAGTGGCTGAACTACGACATGTACATTCCAGACATCCCCCGTGCTGCCCGACTCTGCCTCTCCATCTGCTCTGTGAAAGGAAGGAAGGGAGCTAAAGAGGTTAGCTACATTCAAGTTTTAATGCTTGAGATTACAGCTTTGGTAGATTTGACAACATCGTGGTTACTGGTTGTCACAACAAATGTGTCTTTAATACTACAGCAAACACTCATCGAGCAGCTACTTTGTAAGAAATGTGTCAAAATAGCAACTAGTGTATCTGCTTTCAGTGCAGCCAAACAAACTAGCACGGTTTTAATTACGAAGTCAATCAGTAATTGGCCTGTGCAACTGTGATCTGATCTAAGTGGTTTTCTGCAACAGCAGGGCAGACTCAAGGGAGAGGGTTACTTAGCTGAGGAGTTGAAGGTGTGAAGCTTGTCATGTAACAGCTCAATGTGGTTGCTCTCTCTTGTTTCAATACTTACTGCAATAGATAAAACTGATCGGCTGTCTAAAAGTACCAAAAATGACACGGTCATGTTTTGTAGACGCAGTTTGCGAGAACAATAACCTTCGGGACAAATACATTGCATTTCCTGTTTCCGAGTGCTTCACAATATGAGCCACTCCAGTGAGTTCACGTTTATGTGAAGCAGCAAGAGTAGGAAAGGTTTGGTTTGTATTAGCAGTAACTTAATACAGCTTTGACCTGGCAGTAAGAGAGTTGTCAGTAAACAATGAGGCTGATGTCAATGAGGTAAAAGAGTAAGCCTGGATTACATACATACATCGTTTTCCTGTGAATCTCCTTGTGCGGGGTTAGGTCATTTAAGTCCAGCGCTGCAATGGTTGTCTCTGCCACTAACAATGAAAACAACTTTATATAAAGGTCATAACAGAATGTTAATCAATTTAATGGCTATTTGAAAATAAATAAAAATAAAAGCAGTGTTTGATTTCACGAAAACCTTAGCGCTTATAACTTTGAATGTTATGTTCAAAATACCAATTCAAATCTATTCTTGTTCGATTCTTATTCGAATTAAAGCAGTTAACACAGTCAGCTAATATAAGCACGGGAAATAAACAGATTACCTGCACTGCACCTGTCTGTTCCATAGCCTCGAGCAGTTGCCCCTCTAATCATTTTTCATGTGTATCATCTTTCTGGTATTTTCCTGCAGGAGCACTGTCCTCTCGCCTGGGGCAACATTAACCTGTTTGACTACACCCACACATTAGTAGCAGGGAAGATGGCACTCAACCTATGGCCTGTCCCACATGGCCTGGAAGACCTGCTCAACCCTATCGGTGTAACAGGCTCTAACCCAAACAAGGTGAGCAGCAAATGTCAATATTGTGTTGCCCAGTCATGGTTTGTGCTTTCGGTAGTGCCTCAAGTTTCTGTACAGAGCGGTTTGATGGACAGATCTCAAATGTAAACATACATCGCTCTCCTTTGGAAGTTTGTTTGTGTACTGTACACGTGCCAAAATATTAGAATTATAATGTCATTTAAAGTACAAAGGTTGTTCAAGATTTCTTTCAATTACGTGGACCAGCATATTGAAACTCAAAGACAATAGAACAACATGGCATAAAACATAATAATCTTTTCAAAGCTTTTCAACTATGTATTATGCTCATGTCTGCGACTGACCTCTAAGCCTCATTACCGAGTTTAAATCGAGCTGGTGACGACCTGTAGATTTTCAGGGCCGGATTTAAGCTGCTTTGGTTAAATCAACCAAGCCTCTTATCCCACCTAATTAAACACTCATTGACACAGGCACCTTTCTTTGATTACAGTAAACACCTTTCCCCTTCCACCACTTTCTAAACCTGTAGGAAACCCCTTGTCTGGAGCTGGAGTTTGACCATTTCAGTTGCCCTGTCAAGTACCCTGAAATGACCATCATTGAGGACCATGCAAACTGGAATATATCCAGAGAGCTTGGCTTTAATTACTGCCACACTGGTTTGGTAAGATAACGAGAGTTTATTTTTTATGTGTTTTGTTTAACTTGGATCCGTATTATCATTCTGAGCAGCCGCTACACTGTTGTTCTCTCACACCACAGACAGTAACTTCCTTTTAACTTAGATTTATGTGACACAATACGGCACTGACGTTGTTCAGTTTTCATTTATTGTGTTACATGTGTTATATGATGTCTTAGAGTAACAGATTGGCGCGCGACAACCCCCTGACCGACACTGACAATGAGCAGCTACGGCAGGTGTGTAACAGAGATCCGCTGTCTGAAATCACTGAGCAGGAAAAAGACTTTCTATGGAGACACAGGTAATGGGGGTGTGCACTTGTATACCAATATATGGGGTTTCTGAGGGGTCAAAACCATTACATTTTACATAAGTCATTGTATTCATTTATTCATTGCCCAAACTATTTCAGACAAGACTGCGTCAACATGCCAGAGATCCTCCCCAAGATCCTCCTGGCTGTGAAATGGAACTCAAGAGATGAGATTGCTCAGGTAAGCTCAGGTTTCCACTGCTGACACACCTTTATTTTGAAGGACATTACTCTGGAAAATGGGTGTGTGCCTTACTTTGTTGTTATACTAATGCACCTCAGCTGATATTTACACAGGTAGAACACACTGTCTCATGTATTGGAGGGTTGTTTAAAAGTGCAAGAATGCTAAAAACATATATATCTGAAGTCAGTGATGTTTTTCTTTTTTCATTTCAGATGTATTGCCTCCTGAAGGACTGGCCTGCTATCAAGCCAGAGCAAGCCATGGAGTTGCTTGATTGCAACTTCCCTGATCCTATGATCAGAGAGTTTGCTGTAAAGTGCCTTGAGAAATACTTAACTGATGACAAACTCTCACAGTACCTCATTCAACTGGTTCAGGTGTGTAGTTCAGTTGATGCTTCAGTTTCATATGTTGTAGTAGTGTTTTTAGGTAAATGTTTTCTTATGTTTTTTTTTTTTTTTTGTGCCCAGGTTCTAAAGTATGAGCAGTACCTTGATAACCCACTGGCACGCTTCCTGCTGAAAAAGGCATTAACCAATCAGAGGATAGGACATTTTTTCTTTTGGCATTTAAAGTGAGTTAATTAAAAAGGGTCTTCTTTCAAGAATATGTGGCGCCGTTTGTATGTGGCTTAAAAGGTTAAACTGATGTTTGAATGTCGATTACGGGGAAACGTTGCCAATTTTCAAGCTGCTTTGTATTGTTGCAATGCCACCGGTTGACACGTTTCAATCAATCGTCCGGACACACGCTGGCAAATGAGCAGGAAGCTCTGGGAACCGGTAACACGAAATAAAGCCGAACATTTGCACATACCACTCACATTGCAATGATACAAAGCTGGTTGAAATCCTGCAACGTTACCCCTTAAGTTATCTGGTCCCCTATCACATTAAGTTCAAGAAAGTTATGTGAAAACAGCTGATGTAAGTCAATGTTTTGGGATACTCTTTGCATGTGTGTATTTGTATTGAGGCTGGATACATTTCCCATCAGCACACAGGCAGCCTCTTAATTTTCTTCTTCTCTTGCCTACATTTGCGTAGGTCAGAAATGCACAACAAGACAGTGAGCCAGCGGTTTGGGCTACTGTTGGAGTCCTACTGCCGGGCTTGTGGCATGTATCTGAAGCACCTGAGCAGACAGGTGGAGGCCATGGAGAAACTCATCAATCTCACTGACCTCCTCAAACAGGAGAAAAAAGATGAGGCACAGAAGGTAATCTGACAGCAGGCAGCTGTTATTTGTGATTCACTGAATCGTTGAGTTTAATCTTGACAACATCTGGACCATCAGATCAGGCCACAGTACAATACAGTAGAATGATAGTTTGGTCAGTTGCTTGCTGCTAATTAACCACACATTTCTAAAAAAAAAAAAAATATATATATATAAATAAAAAAAAAATACTGTTCTGTTTAATTCAGTTTGACTGTATTTTCCTGAGAATTATTGATGTTCAGCTGCTGTTATTGAAGGTCAACACGACTTCACAGTAAAAGCATTTTAAGTAAGTGAAAAGTGCAGCAATAGCAAATTAATGCTCTTTATTAGAATAGGATTACTTATAAAACGGTACATCAGACAAAAAGGTCTATCTCCTATAATTGCACTCAAATATAGCAAATAAAGGCCTTCACTTAAAAAAATGGAAGGCACTTATTTTGAATAGACTACTATTTTAATAGATAGTTTACAAATAGGGAATAGTAAACCGTCATATTTGTACTAATTTAAAAACAGTGTTCGCTAGCTCACAAATAATGTTCAGTTTAATATTTAAGTGCTGGCTCCAAGAAGGAGGTTGTGGCCACTAAATAAAGTGTCGATCATACTGGTGACAGTTTCTAACTGGCAAATTGACTTTATATTTTAATGCAACAATATCAACTCAGTAATAGCCTTTATCAATGAAGAAATGACCAGCACCCAGCCACACAGCACAAATCGGGTGCTCGTAGAAGCTGCATTGTGAAGATTAATAATTTTGCTGTTGAAAATCAGCAGCAAGCAGACTGTCCTCGCTGTACGTCTACCAGGCGGAGGGACTCACCAGCTGTCTAAAACTACTGTTTGACTCGTACATTGGTTTCTCTCATTTAAGGTGCAAATGAAGTTTCTGGTGGAGCAGATGAGAAGGCCTGATTACATGGACGCCCTGCAGAACTTCACCTCCCCACTGAATCCAGCACATCAGCTGGGAAACCTCCGGTACACCCGCACGTCTCAGCTAACTCCCTCCTCTGAAAAATGGCTGGCATTTAATATTAATATTAATTTGCAGGTGTTGCTTTTGCCTTTTCCTCTTGAAGGCCTACAAATATTATTATGTCATAAAATGCCAGTGTTTTATGTGTATATAGAATATATTTAGGGACATAATGAACTCCCTGCTCTTAAAGAAACGCCTCATTTTACAGCAAACCCAGTTCACATGACTCGTTAGGATAAGACTCGGGATCACAGACACATTTCCTCCTTAAACATATACCCATGTCTGTTTCAGCCTGGAGGAATGCAGGATGATGTCATCAGCCAAGCGACCTCTATGGCTTAACTGGGAAAACCCAGATATGATGTCAGAGCTGCTCTTTCAGAATAACGAAATCATCTTCAAAAATGGAGATGGTGAGTTTTGTCTTTGTGTTTTCCTCTTGTGCCTCTGTTTCTATTTGCCCACCCGTGCTGTGTATCAGCACACACACACACAGACTTGAAAAAGCTTCTGCTGAGCATGCAGCATAATTCATTCTAAGCCTGTGGGGCATGTCATGGCACACAAACACAACCCCATCGCCGTTCTTTACATAGAATTGTGAAAGAACAAGCCACATTATTGGAATCACACTTCAGCGCAGCTGCTTGAGCATTTTGTGGCACCATCTGTGGAAAAATTGACTTTGACAGCTCTGCTCCATAATGCATCGTGGAGTTGATCAAAGAGCAGCGAAGCAGCTAATATTCACCTTACTGTCACCCACCTCCTTGTCTCTCTCTGCCTCCGCAGATCTGAGGCAGGACATGCTGACGCTGCAGATCATTAGGATAATGGAGAACATCTGGCAGAACCAAGGCCTTGATCTCAGGTAGGCTCCTCACTTCACCATGACAGCAAGGATGCAGGTGCATATTAACAGGAGCTGGATACTTTCATGTTCTGCCCTCAAACCTGAATGCATATTAGTGGCAACCCCTCCTAGTCACCACAAGTCATTTAATATGAAGTCCATCACTGCTGCCCTAATTATTTCTGCCTCTCTTTGTGTTTCTTGTCTTTCCTCACCCAGGATGCTGCCGTATGGTTGTCTGTCAATCGGTGACTGTGTGGGTTTGATTGAGGTGGTGAGGAACTCTCACACCATCATGCAGATCCAGTGTAAAGGAGGCCTAAAGGGGGCACTGCAGTTCAACAGCCACACACTGCATCAGTGGCTCAAGGATAAGAACAAGGGAGAGATGTGAGTGGCTAAAACAGTGATTTATACAGGTTTTCCTTATCATGTAGGGCGTAGACGCCGTGTTAGTGATAATATAAAGACTAATGTGAAGATTTAGTGTCTAAAACCACATCATTTTTAAAAGGGGAATAGTTGCATACAGCCACTGAATTGTCTCTGAGACTAAAGTATTTTCCATTTGTTTGATTTCTTAGGTATGACCAGGCCATAGATCTGTTCACGCGGTCGTGTGCAGGCTACTGTGTAGCCACATTTATCCTGGGCATAGGGGACCGACACAATAGCAACATCATGGTCAAAGATGATGGACAGGTAAAGATTGCATTATGATTACTTTCTGTGTGTATACATAACTACTTTATTTTTCTCTCTTAAAAAAATGAACTAATTCATATTTACTTTTCACAGCTGTTCCACATAGACTTTGGCCATTTCCTCGACCACAAAAAGAAGAAGTTTGGGTATAAGAGAGAACGCGTGCCCTTTGTGCTCACACAGGACTTCTTGATCGTTATTAGCAAAGGAACTCAAGAGTGCACCAAAACAAGGGAGTTTGAAAGGTAATACCAGCAATAGTTTGTTTTCTCAGGATAAAAGATGAATCATCATTGACTTATAAACAATACCAAATCCAAATGGGAGATTGAGCTTTTAACTATTCTACTGTATGAGGCAGAATATCACAACTGATCTTGTAAACTTTCTTGGATGCTTGTATCCATTTTTGTATTTTATTTTCTTTCTCCTCCCTCAGGTTCCAGGAGATGTGTTACAAGGCGTACCTGGCAATCCGGCAGCATGCCAACCTCTTCATCAACCTCTTCTCCATGATGCTGGGCTCTGGGATGCCCGAGTTGCAGTCATTTGATGACATCGCTTACATCAGAAAGACCCTGGCCTTGGACAAGACGGAGCAGGAGGCCCTGGACTACTTCATGAAGCAGATGAACGACGCTCACCACGGCGGCTGGACTACCAAGATGGACTGGATCTTCCACACAATCCGCCAGCATGCCATGAACTGAAATGATGACTAATACACGAGAGGAGTAAAAAGGACTGTGGCAACAACAGCACACTAAGAACCAAAAGAATATTGAGAAGCGAGCAAGGTATTTTCCCCAAACACACTAAGGCCTGGTAATACTTCTGCCAGCGTGGGACTCTGAAACATTACCTGCCAGAGCACCACAGAATAAGGGTGCTTAGAAGGGCCTATTTCAGGGACATAATGCCTAAATGCTCCTGTTTCTACAGATTTCTGATCATTTTTTTCTTCTCCCTGCACTATGAACTTCAGATGACGTCATATTTCATCAGTCTTCTTCATAGGAACTAAGCAAGTGTAATGGACCTCAACAACGTTTGCCTTCTTTTGTGTGAACAAACTATCTACTATACTACTAGAATTTTTATTTTGTATTCCTTTCAGTACATCTACAACTATCAGCATTAAGAAAGCAACATCATGAACTGGTGTACCATGAGCACAGACTGTTTTTCTAAAGATGAACTCACTGCTTCTTTTCCACTACCTATTTCAAACTGATGAAAGCGGGGAAGATATCGGCGCACACAGCCAGGCTAGCTAGAGACAGAAGGAAAGGGACGAGGAGAAGCCTGGCGGGTGACCACAAAATCATGATTACCCCTTACAATCATAAAAAAAACAATCACCAATAATGGCAGAACTGATAGGGGACATGTTGTTAAACACATAGCATTTAACACTTTACGCTAACAACTTATTTGTAGCCTACAGACGACGTGTCCTCAGTTTAGAAATAACGCCAGATAACTGACTTTTGTACAGCAGTATATCCATAGACTTGTATGCATTCAGTGCAATTATTCCTTTTTGAGTCTATTTTCTACTGAGCCAAAGTACTAGATGTGTAACCCCGCTATTTAGAAGTCTTGTTGTAAAAAAACAAAAAAAAACAAAAGAAGAAAAAAATAGTCCCGACTATTCCAAGTCTCTTGTCTGTACTCATAGCACTGATCTCTGCAGTATTTGTTTTTGTTTTTGTTTTTTGTTTCGTCTATCAGTATTATTTTGTGTCTGATGTTGAGGCACAAATGTCCGTCGTCCACCCCGCGCAGTCGGAACACAGACGGACCGGAGAAAACCGGTCTGATGGTCACCCGTTAAAGATGTTATGAATTGGTTGTTCAGCTGATAAAGGCAGGAAACGCAGGGGAAAAGGATGTGCAGTGTTCCTTTTGTGTGCAGTGCTGTTACACTATGCAAGTTGTGATTCCTAATATGTACTGTACACTGCAGAAAAAAAAAAAAGAAGAAAAAGTTGATGTCAGAGTAAGACAAGAAAGAGAAATGCATCTCCCCCGACACGCTCGCACAGACGAGCGTGTCGGTGAACTTTTGAACAGACTGTACATGGAAGAGGACAAGAAAATGCTGCACTGTAACCGAATCGTCTACTTCTTCCCAACAAAAAGAACTGTGAGAAACGCCTTTGGACCCTGCCTTTTTGCTTCTCCTTACCAGGTTCATATTTGGAGCTTCAGTCTAAGCCATCTGTATGATGTTTGATCAGCTGAGTTTTGCTCCTGTCTTCTTGTTCTCAATCACACATTTGACAGGTAAATTAAGACAGACTCTCTCCTCACATTTGCCATATGGTCCCAGATCGTGACGTCCAGGTAAAGAAAAGTAGCCGAAGTGAATTTTTGTCAACCTTCCAAGTGTCTTCTTCCCTCTTCTTTCCTATGATTGTCACCTTTATGTGTGGAAGAATAGTCTTTCGCAGGTTCGCTCACTGCACACACATATGTAAGAGGTCAGTAAATGTTCCAGCTTTACCAAATGATACACAACAGGGCGGTTTCCTGGACACTCAAGTCCGTCTGAAAGTCCACTTTTTGTTTTCTGTACATGGCTACGGACTTACAAATGCCCAGGAAACCGTTCCGAGTGAGATGCATGTGCTTCTGTACAGGCGACAGAGCAGTGGGCCGGACCCAAACTGAGAAAACTACACCCCATAAACTTTATTGAAGAACTCTCTAGATGATGCTATTTCCCTTTGTAATTGTTGTTTCTTCTTCTCACACTGCATTATGCATGAGGTCCTCGAATATCTACTTTTTTTTTGTTTGACCTGATGTTGTTTACTTGAATTTCATGTACAGAAATGACCTTGTTACTTGTGTGAGGTACAACAAAGTCACAATGAAGGTAACAGATACTGATAACTGCTACTACATGTGCAAATGCTTTCCTTGAATTACTACAGAGGTAATATATTTTTGTATTTTTAAATGTAAGCAAACTCGTATATGTAACTGCTAACCAAAAAAAAAAAAAAAAAAAAAAAAGGAGGAATCATGCATAATGTGCACCATCCTCATACAAAACCCAGTAGACAGCTTCTAGTTGTTGAAATGATATGAATGACAAAGCAGAGGTGGATGTTGAATGAAGGACAAGGACTTGATGCTGTTGTCAGAGTACGATCAACACGCCAAGTGGAGATCTCTTGCCCTAAGTGGAAGTCTGTAAGCACAATAAGGAGGAAGAAGCTACCTGCATGTTTTTAAAAGAACCAGAACCCATATGTTAGTTATATATCCATTTGAGTATATATCATAAAAACTCTTCAAATACTTGTTTTAGTTATCCTCATATGAAAATGTCTGATAAGAAACTGTATGCATTCATTTATTGTACTGTTGAATAAAAACCTTTCTCCCTATCTAAATTGATTATCAGGCATTTTTATTACATTGCTTGATTTGCAAGCAAAATGTATGTAATTTACAAGGCACTTCTGCAAAGATTGACATTCCTGTGAGATAAGGCTTTGGTAATATCCTTACATTTATGCCAAACAAGGAAATCTTTTTCTCAGTCTTTCTATAGAAAACTACACAAAGACTCTTTACTGAGTCTACCGTACTGTATAAACTTTCAAGAATGGTCCTAAACTTTGACATTATTATTATTATTTAACATTCAACAAAGTCTCAAGTACTGACAAACACTGCATTCCAAATCGCATACTTCTTTTTACTTTTAGTACATTCTGCAGCTTCCATTACAAAGCATGTACTGCTGCATGCAGTATGCATTCAGTTTGGACATACTATTTCCTCATAACATTGCACCTTGAACTTAGAACTCTTGCTCATACGTATATCCGCTGCACAGAGGATTGTTGGTCGGAATAGCCAGAAAAGCTGATTGCTTGCGAACTGCAAAATGCGACCGGATGCAGGTTTGGGAAGGTTTCTGCATGGCGCAAGAGAATGAGGCTAAAATTATGTCTTTCTTGGATTTATGACACACTCAAGTCCAAAATGTTACTCTGATTGCTGTATACTACTTGCCCTGGTTCACATTATACACAAGTTACATATTCACATGTTCTGGCATGTTGCAGCAGAAACACTGGATATGTCATGACGGAGACTGCACGCTGGATAACCGGAGGATTCTGTACAGTTTGCCCTGAGTGTATCTTGATGCCATCCTGCCCACTGCAGCCTCACTGCACATCTTAGAGGAGAGATGGGCAAAGCACTGTGTCAGCTTCACAAGACCCACCAGCAGAGCTCCGCCACCCAGCATCAGACAGGGCCACAGCATTGCAAACAGGGCTTTCTTAAAGGTGTACTTCCTGCTCAGGATGACGTCCTTGGGGTGCCTTGCCGGGTCAGTGAAGCACGATAACGTGCTCCCCAGCTGAGTGTCCAAGCTGTTTTTCACTTTCAGGACTTCCTCGTGAAGTTCTGTTCTGTCCATCTGACATTTGGGTATGTAGAAACACTGAGAAAGAAAAGATGTGATTTAAGTGTAATTTTTATCAAGTGACCTGCTTGTTACAGTCGGCAGCACTGATTGCAATCAGTGAGACGAGCTGCAAGTTTCTTTTTTGATTCTGTATTTTGTCTGTTGAAAAAAAAAAAAAGAACAGCCCTTCTTCGCCTCCTTGTGCTGCACTACTGAAAAAAATGTCTCATACAATTCCTCTGAATGGAGCAGAAGCAGCATGTGAGCATCTCCAAATAATATCTGCTGGCTTATTCACAAGGGTGCAGGAATCAGAGTAGTTTTCCATCCTGTCATCTTCTTCAGTGCAGCTTTTTGCCTTCACTTCTTTCTCAGGTGCTTTCTCAAGTCCCTGCTTAGATGTCTTATATGAAAACATGGATGACTGTGAGTAGATCTACTACACCGTTGTAGCATATAGACATACAGTCTTAATGCTCAAACCCACTCATCGACGTCTTTGAGTAATCTGCAGGTGTTCCTCCTTTAGAGTCGACATGCCACACCTGCTGTGAAGCAGATTCAAACCCCGGGCTTATAAAGCTGTAAATGACCTAAAACCTTGAATTTACAGCCATAAATCCTTACCTCAGGAGTGAGGAGGACCGACTCCTCGTCAAAGTGGAGAAAAGCCCTCTGATTGGAGTCTGTGAGGTTAACCATAACCCTGAGGCAAGGCACAGTGCTCACACTTCTGCAGTCCACCCACTCCTCCAGGATGTCGGCCTGCAGCAGCACACAGCTGATCTCCTCCTCCCAGTTACTGGAAAACAAGCGCAACATTTTGCTGTATCCAAGCCAGAGCTTTCCCTCGTAAATGTAATGATTTTCTATTTTCATTTTCATTATTAAAATGTAATATCTTCAGTCCATATGGACTACTGGTTCGACATTTTTTATCAAAACTAATTCATTAATTAAATTAATAAAAAATAGAATCAGCAGTTGAATCAATAATGACAATAGCTGTTAGCTGCAGCCCTAATTGTATTGTTTAAAATCACATGCTATAAATCATAGGACTGTCTATCATATGACATATCTTCTCGCAACAGTATACAAACTACAGGGCACCTGTTAACATAAGGTTTGACCACAGTGATGCCGACCACAAAGAACATGAGCACAGAGAAGGCCATCATGGCGAAGCCCAGCAGGATGGCTCTGTCCTCCCCGACACTCGACACCGGCCTCTGTGTCCGAGCTCGCTGCCCCCCACGCCCATCCAGCCCTCTACTCCAGTCCTGCTCCTGAGCTGTCGCTGTGTGAAGAAACTCTCTGTGTCACACACACACACACACACACACACACACACGCACAAACATGCGGGGGATGTAATGATTTTATCCAACAGTGATTCAAATACGATTTCTGAGTCGATGCGTCATCAAATTTTGTGTTCGACTCATGAGATTATTTGGTTCATTAAATAAATTTTCTATTCTTTCAAACTGCATGATTCCCTTGAGGGCTGAAAGTATCTGAACAGATTTTGATTTTTTTAATAAAACATAGTTTGTATTAGTTCAAAGATTAAGATTTATTTGAGAGTTTAAACCTTTGGAAGGAGTGGAAGCAGCTCCTGTGTCTAAAGATTTAGTTCCATGGAGTATATGTCTTTCAAACTCCACAACCACAGTTCATAACACAGACTTTCTGGCAAAAGAAATAGGTCTAAGACCAAAGCGAGAACATTGGTTTTTAAAGGCCTAGTAGTACTCCTTACATGTGAACTGACCTTGATAGGCTAAATCTGTTGAGTGCGCCTTTGATGCAACATAAATCGTTTTATATTTAGTCAATCCAAACTGGTCAAAACTATGCATCTGGCTTTTCAGACATATTCAATTTGTTCAATCACACATGCTCATATGTGTCCAGGAGTTGGAGATCTGAATGTGGAGGTTTGTTAAAACTTCACCTCAATGTTTCACAACAGTGTTTTCTAAGACTTTCTGCCCGGTCGATGGTCCTCTCTTACCGTGTCTGCCGCCTGCGAGCACCCTGCAGGTTGATGCTAATGGGGATGGTAAACGACCTCCGGGTAGAAGCTGTGTTCAAGAACATACCCACTCCTATCTCTGCCTCAGCCAGTATGTGAATCTGCCTAACAAGCTCCTCTCTCTCTGAAAGTCAAATGTCCTTCTGTTACATCAACCGCTGATCATCTTGTGTCTCAGATGAAGCACGGTGACTGAGTGAACCAGATTGCACTTCATTCACTGGGAGGCGTCCTGTTGTTTACCAAGGCTCAAAGGTGAGTGCAACAACACCTTCCACCCTCATGTGTTTCTATAGAAACCACCACAGGTACAGTAAGACAGGTAGGATGCTAATGGCCTCTCAGTGGGCCTGTGAGGCTCAGCTGCACGTAGCAGTTTGTCATGGAAAAGCAGAACGAATCCCTTCTTGAATATTAACTTTATTAACACTGAATGAAATGGCACGATGACAGTACATGTTTGAAGAAGATCAACCATCTTTACACACATTTACACACACACACATACACAACAGATACTGACCCAAACATATGTGTACTGCGACATTTTATAATCCTGTTGGCCTGTCGAGCTGGAAACCTCTCACATTGTTCCGACTGTGTGTGTCAAGAGTGCAAGTTGCTGAGCAAGTTTATATGTGTTATTCAAACAATCCAAACCCCTTGAATTATTCATTGGTCGCTGGAAAAACATATGGAGGTATTAACTTGGTGACAGTTCAGTTTAATATAACAAGCCCAAGGCTGGGAACAGCACGGCAGCTTGAGAATAGAGCCAACCATTCAATAAAACAACCTAATTTATTCGGTATTGAATACAAAAGAGCATTATTTTTTGAGGGTATAAGGCATCATATTCGGGGAAATGTAATCGCAGTTTATCTGATATATTTTATACCCTGTATGTTTTTATTACTGTGTGTAAGGCATTGCATTTGTGAACAGCAAAGTTTTTCATATCTATGGCCTACGAGAGGGCAGATAGGTCTGGCACACTTCTTCTCTCGGCTATAGGAGAATAAAGTGCTTTTGGTGAAACTGAGGAAAACAAGATTAAAAATGTATAAAGCTCAGTGTACTTTACCTCACCAGGTAACCCGAGACATTGCCTTGACCGTGAGGCTCACAGCGTGGTGCTGCGCTGCGGACGTGACTCAAACAGAATCTCCTCTTTAACATAAATGCCTCACGGTAACGGACTACTGCAATCATTTCACTGGACTGTGTTGTTTTCACTGCTGATTTGATGTATTCCGCTCTGTGTCTTCAGGTCTCAACCCTGCTGAAGCTTCTTCTGCCGGAGAAAATGACCTTCCCAATGTTGGGGCAAATTCCTCTGACAATCCGAGCCAGCGAGTTGTACTAATTGAACGCACAGTGTTTCCTGTCATCTGATAATACCACTGAACAACATTTCTGAACAACATGTGCAGGAAGAGGTTGGTGTAGGCAGCAAGTCACCGACCACAATGAATAATCTCCAGAAGAGGAATCTAACTTTTTTTACTATTGGATTGATATTTATGCTGAACGGCATTGAGTACGGTAAGTTCATTATTACAGCTTTATGGACTTGAGGTCATGAGATAATAGTCTCATTAGAGCAGACTAATGGTGACTTTAGGCACACATCACAGAATATATTTATTCTCTCTGTGTGTAAACAAGGCTTGTCATTTACACATCTCCCCTCCTTTTCCTCCACACTCGTCCTCCTTCGTGCTTCTCTGGTGGTTTCAGCCGTAATTCTGCCTACAATATGGAAGTATCTCCAGATTTTGGAGGCCCCCCCTTACTTCCTGGGTCTGGGTCTGTCTGCCTTTAGTCTGAGCAGCCTGCTCACAGGCCCACTTTTTGGGTTATGGTCAGATCGGAGCCAAACTACAAAGTCCATCATCCTTTTCTCCAATCTTTTTGAGATTGCCGGTGAGTAATCAAACCACAAGACAGATCACATAGAGAGTCTGATTATAAAAGCCTGTGTGTTTGTGTAAAACTCAAACTGTAGCTCGTATTTGGGCTCATTCATTATTCACTACGCTCTACATATAAGACCTTCAATAATAAAGGACTATAAAGTGTCCATGTTTCAGGTAATTCCTTTCATCTAAATTCCCCTTTGTTTACCCTGAATGTGCTATGCATGTTAGTGGCCGTGAATTGAACGGTACTTTTTTCCAAAAATTTTGCTTTACACAAAAGTCAAATGGGTTCATCACCTGGGCACCATGAATGTCTGTACAAAATGTCATGGCTATCCATCTGAGATATTTCATGTTTTAACCTTTAAGTGAAGCATTTGTTTCACGCTGGAGATGTATTTTACAGCATGATTTTCATCTTTATTTTCCCTTAGGTAACTTCATGTATTTTATTGGATACTCAAAGTGGCTGTTGTTATCCAGTCGTCTTGTAGCAGGTGACACACACGCTCACATGCATGCATGTCTTGAAATAACAGAGCATGTACTGTATATCAGCATGCTGTCGGGTGTGACAGAAATATGCTGTTTCCTTCTCAGGTGTCGGTGCAGGAGCGGGCTCCTCCATCTTTGGTTTCCTGACTCGGAGCACTAAGCCAGAGGAGCGCGCTGGCATCTTTGCAGCCATCATGGCCTGTCGACAAGCTGGCCTCCTTGTGGGTCAGTTTCTCCCCCTTCATCTCACCCTGTCATTTCACCTTCCTCCACCTCCTCTGTCTTTTGAGATATATCAGACACGGGGAACGATGTGATGTCTTCTTTGATGTTCAGTTTCATCTGTGAGAAGGAGATGTTCAATAAGATGGAGGCTACTGTCTCCACACATCCTCTGTTTTTACTCCGTCTCCTCTTTAAAGTTCTTCTTCCTGTGTCTCCAGGGCCGGCGTTCAACCTGTTCCTGCGGCTGTGTGATTTCAAACTGGGGCCCTTTGTTGTGAACAAATATACATCTCCTGGGGTAACAGCATCCAGATAATCAGTAATCTAAGGTTCTCTGAAAGCCTCATGAATACAGAAACAACCTTTAGAAATAGTCGCTCTACATTCTGCACTCTCCTTGCTCACACGTCTTCTTTTATCTTCTTGGTAAAAGAATACAAAATGCCTGCAGCAATACTCTGGCCTGTAACAACTGGAATCGATCTATTTCCATCTCACGAGTCCCTGGATAAAACACCTGTAGAACAGTTGCAGCTTAAATGAGATATAACAAAGCTCTTACGCCTACTTCCATTTTTCCACATAATTTGACACTGCATGTCTCCCTATATTTCACTGTGCCAGGTTACTTTATGTCTTGAACAGTCTCCTTCATATATCAAACGCTTTATCTCTCCTGATAGCTTTCTTGGATTTTTATGTTGTAAAAAGGAGTTAATATTTGTGTTTAATCTTTTTCCTCCTTACTCTCAGATCTTCATGTGCCTGTTGTGGGTGCTGCTCCAGTTTGTCATCCTGGCTCTATACTGGGACTTACCACCCATCAGCTCAGAGGAGGGCACAGTGATGGTGGAGATGAAACAAGAGGATGATGAGGAGGAGGTGTTGCTGATTGGGTCCGACGAGGAGCCGCTGCACACCTACAGAGCTGTCAACTCTGACCAATTGGAGACCTCCACCTCGTCTGGGATGCAACCCGTCCACGGCGCCTTCAAAAGCTTCAGCGCCAGCAGAGGTGATCGAGCAGGTTTGACTGCCTGTCCTGAACAATCACTGTCATTTTTCCTCTGCCTTATTTGTGGGATTCAGGTAGGAAGAGGTGTCACTGCCAATGCACATGTGTTGTATCAACTCCATTGATTTCCTCGCATGCACGCACAAACTTTCCATTCTTCAGGTCTCTCTGAGAATCTCTGTGTGGCATGTCGGATCACATTCCCTGTATATTGATTGGACTTGTGTGTATGTGTCTGGATTATATTATGATTGTGCATGTATATGTATGATGTCAGGTGTCCTATTGGATAAGTGTCATAGTAAGTTTACATAGGATGCAAGCAGTGATTGTGTGCCGTTATTGATTAACTCTTTCTTCACATTGTTTGTGCGTGTTAGTCCATGTGTGTGTGTGTGTGTGTGTGTGTGTGTGTGTATAGGTGTGTGTGTCTGTGTGTGTGAAACCTTGAAATGGATTATCTCACTCTTTGAAGATGTGCCAAAGGGATGGACAGTAGACTTCGTTTTTTATTGACTGGGTTGTTGTGGTTAACTTGTGGATGAAATGGAGACAGAATTGGTAATGCGATCAACATTCGTCTTATTGATTCCTTTTTAAATTTGAAGAAAATCTACAGCACCAGAAACTCGTGAGCAAAACTGGAGATGTCTGCAGCTTTTGCAGATACTGTAGGAGTGTCTGTTAGCTGTTACAGTGAATTCATTCATTCAAACATTTATTTAAGCCTCGGAAATCATTGCGGTTCCCCTGATTGCAATGATGACAAAAAACACACATAATTAAAAAAATCCAAAGAAAAATAGACAATACTGTTTTTACACACTGAGGTGAAGGGGCTTGAGATCATCGTCTTGAATTGTCCAGGGGTAGTGAGAGTGTTGCAGATCATTTCATGTGTTTGAAGCATCAGAAAGTTTGGAGAGCGAGTTATTGATCCTCCCTAACTTTTTTTGTATAAGTGAAATATCTTTCAAACCCAGGCAGCTCTTTCACTTGCTTTAATCAAGTCTTTTTTTATTTCTGGTTGGGGATATGCATCACAAACAACTGTGTGAATCTTTACTTTTGGGGCAAATATTCAGCACTAAGAAACAATTTACCTGACAGGAAGGGTCAAATGAAAGACGTTATCAAGTTGCATCATGGTAGTTGTTATGTGAGCTCGACTCACATATGGAGCAAAACCCTGTATATTTCTGCCTCTACTGTATTGATACTATAAAATCATTCTCTGCAAAAATAAACTGAATGAGAGTCCATTTAAACCCATATGATATTGTATATCAACTGACCTGTACCTACATAGAACTTGTAAATACACACACATAAATTAAAATACACGCATAGTATAAATATGTATACTATGTTGCATACTGTAATGCAGTAGTTCACAAAAACAAAATCCTATAGATAATACAAAAAACATTGAACAGAGAGAACCGAACCATAGTAGATCACACACTGTAATATCAAGCCATTCCTCCAGCCATCTGGCATGTACTTCCAAATTTAGCAGCAAGCCCAGCTCATTTTTACTCCTCTCCAAGTCCATAAGGGGGATTTTGTTCCAAGAAAAGCTGGTATAAAAATTTGGAATTTATTATATATACATATATATATATATATATATATATATATAATTATTATTACATATATATATATATATATATATATTGTTTTCTTGTGATCACGTTTCAGACATTGGAAAAAAGCTGAACCCTCACTTATCTCTAGAAAAAAACAGGATTCATCACATTAAGATTACCTTCACATTAATGTTTTCTTAAACTTTATCTCAACCAAACTTGCCAGTTGAAACTTTAAATTCAATGGCACCACTTGAGCTTGTTTTATGATTTTCTCCTCGCTTTCTCTGGTTTTCAATATCTCTCTTTCTTGTCTTTCACTCTGCAGAGCTCCTGAGAGAGGAGGTGGTTGTTCTCCTCACGGCTCAGTTCATCACTCTCTTCAATCAGACAGCGCTGGAGGTGAGAGCAGCTACCGTTGAGATCCATCAGCCGGGTTTTCCAAGCATTTCACACTGTGTCACACTATTTTACCCCGAGTCTCATCCAAACTGTATCAATCTAAGCCTTACTTGCAAAGACCTTCTGTTACTTTAAGAAAATAATCGAGTATCGCTCAACACTCAAAGTATAACTGATGTAGAAAGTGCACATAATCAGTCTTGTGTCCCAGACTTGAAACATGAAGAGGTCTTTTCCTCTTGTCATTAAACTTTGAATACTGAATAGTCATGTTGTGCTCACCTGGACAATCATTTCAATATCAAAACAGAATTATTCTTTTGATCTGGACTGAATTAAGCCTTTGAAGGAGTTAAAAGGTGCATGTTTCAGCTCTAATAAGAATCTCCTCCTCTACCTCTGAGACTAACTGACTGACCGTACGTACATCTTTCTTTAAATCCCTCAGACCATGGTGACTCCTCTGACGCAGCGCCTCTTCAGCTTTGGGGAGCTGAGCAACAGCCTGATGTACAGCCTGTGTGGGGTAGAGGTCATCCTGGGCTTCTTCTTTGTGCGCTGGCTGAGCAGGAAGGTGGCGGACCGCGTGGTTCTGGCCGTGGGCCTGCTCATCTGCTGCATCGCTTGTATCTGGTGCCTCATCTTCCTCTGCAACCCCCGAGGTGCTAACCTGTCTGGGAAAACGAACAAACACAAATGCAAAGGCACACACAGTCTTACCAATGCCTCGTGCTCTGTGCCAAATCCTTTCTGTGAGGCTGTTGTTGGTGTAGTGTGCATATTGGGTTACTACAATGGCTGAATTGAATGTGCTCTGTAAATTATATCATTCAGGAGATCATACAGGCAAACTGGATCCTGTATGTTCACGTTGGCCCCCGTCAGTTTGTAGCTCGTCACGTTTATCGCTCTGATTACAAGTGACAGGTGCTGGAGCTGGGGAGTGCCTGAGTACATATAAAAGGATTACAGTAATCTAATTAGACAAAAACGCTATTCGTTAGAGCGTATCCTACTTTTGTTTGCTATTTGTTACAGTTACAGTTAAAACAACCAAATAAAGAAATTAAACCCGGCAGATACCGGAAGAGAAATACATTTTTCTTGGTTCACAAAGAAGAACTTTTGATTGGTGACATTTCATTTTGATTATTAGATTACAGACTTCTCAGTTTACAAAGGAACATCCAACAGTGGAGTGGGCACATATTCACACAAACATGTGCATGTTGCAAAGCAGCAGAGAACAAATATCGTGTGGCTGCCAGCTTGGCAGTGGTTTAGTTTTCAGATAGAGCCATCTCTGGTGGTGCCAACCCATTTGTGGAAGGAACTTAAAAACCGAGAGAAGAAGGGATGGATAACTAAAGTATGATCTGATGCAGACTTTCAGTCTTTACCAACATGTTTCAGAAAATATGAAATAATAATAATTTAACAGCTAAGAGATCTACTAATATATATGTATGTAATGTATGTGAGAGGTGGAGTTAGATTACATTCAGTCAATGTAATTGTTTAATGATGTGTTCCATATAATATGAGGGCAAACTACTATAATTCAATGGGCCTAATACCAGGGTATTATCTTTCCATTCCTGCCAGGTGGATATGGATGGGAGCTGTCGGGCTTCATCATCGGAGTGTTTCTGCAGCTGCTGGGGCTTCCCTTCGTGGCCGTGTCTCAGGTGTCTCTCTTCTCCAAAGTCACTGCAGAGAAAACACAAGGTTGGCTTGCTTTACGGCTGTTTGCACGATTCAACATATTCAAACAACAGATTGCTGCTCAGCATATGTGATGCAAAGAAACAGTTATACATGCTTTTTTTTTTTTACTTGCCATATTTCAATGTTTGAAATAAATAACGTTTCATTATTTTGTGACGCCTCACCAAAAGGATTCAGCCAAGGTGTCAGACGCTCAGTTGGGGGCTTGGCCACCATCTTGGGTCCTTTGTGGGCTGGAGGACTGACCAATAATTTGTACATAATGCTGGGCGTGATGCTAGCTCTTCTCATAATGATCACAGTAAGTAGAGCACAGCTCATTAATAGCATCAAACTGATAGAAGATTTGTCAGATGTTTGCAATAGTTGGAGTCAGCAGCCGCTGAGCTTAGCTTAGCATTAAGACTGGAAATGGGAAAATGGCAAGCTGTCTTGTGTTCTTAAAGAAATCCCTATACAATCACCTAAGCATCCTTTACCTTTTTTTTAAAGCCTCTGAAAAAGTGGATTTAAATCTTACGGCAACAGTGAGACATATGCTTAATGGCTTTCTTGAAGAGAGTATTTGAGAAGATCAATAGGGAACAAAAGCCCCCTAAAGCTCACTATTTGTTTAATTTGTTTGAACCATACAAAGACTGAAGTATAAAACAAATGATAGGGTTAAATTAACAATATATATTGTGTTAACAAAGCCAGGCTAAATGTTAGCTGCAAGCTGAGCTTCTCCTGGCTGTAGCTTCTTATTAAATCCATCTACCTGCACTTCTAAAGCTCAATAATTAACATGTTGTATTTTGTTTAATACATACAAATACCAAAGTGTAAAAAATATTATTTGTGGTTCTACAGGGAGGTACAGACCTACTCTCAATGAGCCGGAAATTGACATAGTTAATGTTTAAACACAGTACTTCTTCTCTCCTACCCCACTCTGGACATGCTGTGTCTTCTCTATTAGAATCAATCCAACGCCTGTTTCACATACCCAAACGGAAAAATAGTGGCTACTTTCCAGTAAAATCCTTATCTCAGCATGTCTTTGATAGCCTCTGCTTATTACTCGGTGCTCTCTATTCTCTGAAGCCATATCATGCTGTTCATTTTCTCAGGTTATGACAGTGCTGTCCTACGGCCGCCTGACTGAGCCCAGGGCCGTGCAGAGGGCCCAGAGCTTTGACAGCGGAGGATAGAGCTGCGATCTGTATGGGGAGCCCCAGAGGCTAAAGACAGACTGAGGGCGTGCCCTTCACTTCTGAGAGAATCAATATAAGTTTACTGCAGAGGGAACTGTATGAGTGTGGAATAAAAATGTTCAAAACCAATACTGTACCTCATAACCTGCCAGAGAGGTGATCACACAGGTAAAAACCCTTTGTACAACCTCTCAGTATCAGACGTTATTAGAATCTATCAGACTATTCATTATACTTTACACAAGGGGGCACCATTGCTCCCATATTGAATATTCAGAGGCGTAATTGAAGATGAAAGCCATTATTTTTAAACTGAACTATTTATACTCCCAGGTGTTGATGAAAGGATAAGAGAGCAGTTTTTTTTTCTCTCCATGTGACCCATGTACCAAATTTTTTATTTCTTGTCCCGAGTCTTTCTTCCTCTAAAAAAAAGAAATGAAACAGTTGACACAATGGGTGCAGAAGTGGAGTTGTCAACATCTTAGTAGCTCCATGTCAGTGTAGCTGATAGAAGAAGAGGGTCAAATAAAGGGAAGCTGGAGAGAATTCTTGATATTTATTTGTAGTTTTGGAGTACAACTGCATTTCTAGTGTTCATACAGAGCCTTGGATGTGACTAAAGCAGATAGATATCATCTGAAAATATTCCTGTATATCTAATGTGCAAATGAGGAGCTCATGAATTGAACCAAATATGAGAAATACTTGTTAATTAGCCAGCTCTATCGTTTTACTTTGGGGGGATTTAAAGTTTAATTGCCTGTATTCATAATTCAAAACATGACAAGGTGTGACTTGTGTATCGTCAGCTGTTCTTGCCTATATTCTCCTCTAGGATGTGCTGCATGCTACACATGAGAGGAGATTGCTGTAAGCAACATCAAGGCATTGTAGATTCTCTTTGTACCAATGTACATGGGTTTGGCCAATCTCTGTGTTTTTGCATAATTGCAGATAAGGCTCAGTAACCTTTTCCAGTTTTCTACACTCAGCATGTGATATTTGGCTTTCCAGAGGCTTTTCGCCTGAAATGGAAATTTTAATCTTTGGGACTCAAGGATATAATATATATAAGTACTTTCATGCTCTGATCAGCGTATTCAGGTACTTGACATTTTAAGGGAGATAACAGGGTGCAAAAAAATCTGGTCAAGCCTAAATTTACTCTGTTTGAAGAGGCTTGCTTTTTCAGCACGATTATTTTTGTCTTGTGTTCTTCAAGAAACACCTTTACAACAACCTAAATATCCACAGCCATTTTAAAGCCCCTGAAAACTTTCATTCAAATCTTCAGTTCTCCTCTGTAATGCTAAATATTCACGACTAAATAAGAGTCAGTGTCTTGTTGAAGAAAGATGTTAAAGTTATGACAAAGCATGACGATGTAATAACACATTCTTCCTTTCACAAATGAAAAGTTGAATTCATAATCAATAAAACGCATCCTTTCTCATTTCAATACACTGCTGCTACAGTGTTACTTGGTCTGGTATGACCAACAGTGAGTGGTGACTAATGTTTGCCAGCTTTTAGTTAGAAAACTTTGAATTGATATTGCTGCTGTGTAAATGACATTATTAAAACTGATTGATGACTTTATGACATTTGCTAATGTCACTCTACATTTTAGCATGTAACAGATACATTTTTCAATGGTTTTAGTACAAAAATAAAACAGGAAGTAAACACACTGTACCTCTTTTCATATTTTTAAATGTACATTTTTGCCTTTTTAGATAGAATGCAGTAGATAGTTGACAGAAAATGACATTGAAATTACATGGATGGGGTCTTAAAGCCCCTAAAAAACTTGGCTTCAAATTTGAAGTATTTCGCTATATTCATGATAATTTATGCAGAGTTTAAAAGTTAAAAGCTCAGTTAATCAGGTTTGTGTGGGTTTGGTTTGATCAGATTTGATTGACAGTGACCAAACAACAATCATTCAAATGTTGTAAAATTGTGTTTGGTGTACAGAAGTAACATCACCCTTTTCTTACAAATATCTGGCCGCTTTTAACCAGCAAAAAGAGCTCAGAGAAAAATTGAGTAAAGAAATCCCTGATGTGAAATACACAAACGCATTCAACCTTTGGCATTCATGTCGGACCCCATCGCTAATAGTAAAAAGCTAATAAATATGTTTTAGGGCCTTTAAAGAGATTGCATTAACGCTTTGTTATATAATTCATAAAAAGGTTTTTCTGCCTGGTACCAGACAAACCACTTCTCCTCTACATCGTGATGATCCTGCTTTCATACACAAGATTGTATCTGTGCAGTCAACTATGCTTCGACTCAGCCTCTGTAACAGCCTATAGAGGCGGCACACAACCCCCCAAGGACATAAATAGAAAAGTCAGAGGGCCTTGGGCTTTTATGTTAAATATACCAAAGGTAGGCACGGACACACAAGTTATGAAATATTAAAGAGACACAGAACCACCATTCAATGAAGGAGCCAACAATTATTTCTCTGAAGCACGGACAGAAGTTTGTCACTATGGAGATGAAGTTCTGTGAGTGGGGGGTGGGGGCTGTAATTGGAGAGTGGAAACCCAAGTTACTGGGGCTGGTTGTGGAACAGATTAAGGTGGAGTTGAGCTTTAGTGGAAGCATCTGCATGTTGTAGTACCTGACTTTAAATGGCTCAGTCTGCTTTCTATACTAACTGTTTCCATGCCATGTCGAGGAAGAGCAACTCAGCTATGTGCAGTTATTTTAGCTACTCAGTAGAGTGTAAAATGCCTTGGTAGCTGTAACAGTTATTCAGTGTTGAGTGTTTTTTTTTTAGTATGCTTGCTGCTGTACAATGAACTGAATTGTGAACACTGAACAACACGTTTGTCCGTTATATCCAAGTTTGCTCCTCGTCCGTTGTTAGGTACAGATTACACCAAGCCTGAGTAGTTTATCTCTCTGCATACAAAAAAGTATTTTTGTCCCCTACACATGTGCAACATTTTTCGGATAAATCAAACAAGGAGCTGGGTTTTGGATGAGAACAGTTTTTCAGGAAACAGAGCCAATGTGGCACAGTGCCACAAAAAGGTAACTTTGACCATTTTCTGCCTTTAAATCAAAATAACTTGTTGGAAAAAAGTGCAAATGTGAGCATGACTCTCTCAAGAAGCATAGTTGATGGTTTAAAGCGTTTAATTATTATATATATCTCCATTTTCCATTTGTTGCTTCTGGTCCTTTTATTGGGACAGTAACATACTAACTGGCAATAATGGACACACGTACATTTTATTGTGTAAACGGGCAAAAGGAACTTGACATATTAAGCTAAAAACCAACAAACAGAAACTACACATTCCTGTTTCTATATAGAGTTGTTCCATAACCAAGAATGATCTATATTTGCTATTTATGATAGCACAAACATTTTGTGAAGTGTAGGGTAATGAAAAGGAGAGAACAACATGTTACCATATAAATACACTGTATTTCGTATTCAGAGGCAGCATGCTGAGAA